>JARWIR010000001.1:107001240-107601240 GCA_029959085.1 Nemophila menziesii
CAATTTTTTGACCTACATTTTAATCTAGCGTAGCAAGTCGAGTAAGAAAAAGAAGCGACAATAGTAAAAGAACAAAAAATGTTGATCGAATAAAATGTTAAAGAGGCCGATCAATGAGAACTGCGGATTTCAGGACATAAACGAAGAATCCCAGTACAAAAAAGAAAGGGGAAGGAAATACAGCCCAATACTAAGAACACTTTTGGTTTGGGATGCTGATGTCCCAACTTTCAAGAACTACAACCTTATGAAAACTAGGGATATATGTGCTAAGGCTAACCTGAATGTCAAGAATATGTTTGATTGGCTAATGAGCAAAATCATGGACAATGTTATACCAAAAGGGTTCGCAGTGGTATATGATCCTCATATTATCTTAGAACAAGTTGAAATAAGAGCTCCTAGAGAAAAAATGATGTCATAAAATACGGATCGCAAATGATCTTTTTGACAAAGGCTTTGCATTTGAACAACATCCTCAAGTCATAAACGATTATATGAGATTCAAAATTATTGAAAAGTTGTTAAAGGACAAGAATAATACACAACATGACAAATATCAAATATCCATCAACACTTAGAGACCCAATGAGCAAAAAAGACATTTATAGTTTTGGACCTTGCCCATTGACTTTAACTTTACTTGATGAGTTTTATTGTTTTTAATGACTTGATTTTATGATGGATGAATCATTTGTGAAATCTAAATATTATTTTGGATCAATGTGATGGGTAAAAACGGATTGCATAATTTCTTTTTAAACTGAAAATCTTATTGCAAAGCATTAAACTAATGACCAGTACCTTAAACAATTCATTGCATTCAAATGGTTGAAACCCCATTACCTCCAAAATGGTTAAACCCCCCAATTAATCACCTCTATGAACCCCTAGGGCATATTAACAATCTAAAAACTAGTTTCCTAAACAACTCATTTACACCATAGAACCATAAACTAGAATGGAAATCCCCCCCCCTAAGCTCAAATAACAATAAATTTTGAACTAGAACCCCCTCCCCCACAAAACTCATTAACTCTAATGGGTAAAAAATTATTACCTTAAACGGTAAAAATGCACTATTTTGGAAATTTGTTATAAGATAATAAAAAATATACACAAAGGACCCAATAAACACAAAAGGTCAAAAACATAAGGGGTCAATATTAAACTTCTCAAATAGAATTAATTATAGTAAATGGTCAATCATAGCAGATAGTAAAGATCACAACATGTGAAAAAAATCCCTATAAGAACGACAAAATTATTGAAATTATCTCAAAAATCGATAAAAACACATCAACTTGTTTCAAACTTGTCTTGGCATTCACACTTTAAACTCTCGCTTTCCTCTAAGGCTTCTCTATAAGCCTCTGCAACCTTTTCTTTTCTATATATCTCACATTTAAGACTAACTATCTCTTTCTCCCTTTTTTCTATCTCTTCGTCTCTTTTCTTGATTGTTTCCTCAAATTCTTCATAAATTTTGTCCATAAATGTTTGAATATCTGAGGCTTTATCATCACATTTCTCGTCAATCTTTGATTTCTTGTTGCTTGCATTTAGAGATTGATTGGGAATATGATCCTCATCCCCGATCACTCTCTTACCACCATTCTCATAGTGTGATGGACCTGCTGAATTAACATTATTAGATGCTAAAACCTCCATTGTAGATTCATCAACATTATCTTCCAAATTCAACTCAAAATCAGACCCGTTTAAAGCAACACTCTTCTCTCTATTACCCTCCCCTTCTTCCCTTACTTCACCATCTAACTCCATCTTCTCAGTATCTCCCTTTAAAAACACCTCCGCATATTGTGATTTAATCAAACATTGTAAATGCGATGCATAATAACAATCTACCAAATGTTCACCTTGAGTCAACTCCTTCTCTACCATGAACCAAAGCAACCCGGCCCAATCCACCTTCTCGGGATGCCCATCCATTATCACACTCACCCAAATCAACACCTCAGTGGGTATCGAAAACCATGTACCTCCGTGCAAAAGCACCCAGTTTGACAGAAAATCCACTATAAATGATGTGGAATCCTCCAATAACTCCACATCCAAATCCATCACGCCCTTATTCTTCACAGGCAACTTCATTGCACGAGCTAAATCAGCCCTACTTACTTCGATTCTAGTACCATTAACATAACTGCACCCTGATTTTGGATCATAACTAGCTACCATTTCAGCAATCAAATCTGCCCTAACACTCCTATCAAAATCTGTACGAACGAAATCCCACAAGCCCAGCCTCTTCAACACCTTTTCATTTTCTGAAAAGTTAAGATTCCTTGAAGGCACAAATGGTAAAGGATTAAGCTTTTCCATTATAATCTGACACTTTTTCTCAATAGTTTGTCGTTCTTCAACATCAAGGTTACACCTTATGTTTTCATAGAGAGTGTACAACGTTGGAGGGGTGTTAGAGTCGGTGCTTGGGGGAGCATCGTGAGTGGTAACAGAGGCAGGAGCAGCCATACTTGAACTTTCTGAAAGTTGATGTTGTTGGTGATGGTAGTGAATGCTGAGTTGTGGTTGCTGTTGAATTTTAAGTGGGTTTTCTTGATTTGGGGTTTGTTGGTTTTGATTATTGTTGGTCGGAGTGGGGGTGGAATGTTGTTGCAGTAGTGGTGGTGGTGGTGGTGAAGTGTTGAAAGGACAGGAAATGTTGAGGGGAAGATGGTGAGAGGAGGGAGAAGTAGACATTGTTGATTTGAAAATGAAGA
This sequence comes from Nemophila menziesii, assembly GCA_029959085.1. NCBI lineage: Eukaryota > Viridiplantae > Streptophyta > Magnoliopsida > Boraginales > Hydrophyllaceae > Nemophila > Nemophila menziesii. The sequence continues at coordinate 107,003,985 of JARWIR010000001.1, forward strand.
AAATGTGAGAGGATGAAAGGGTTGGTGGTTGAGAGTGTAAAGAGGGGTCGTTGTTTCCTTCTTCAGGAAAAAGAGTGTAAGGTATCACCAATACACAGAATGCATGGTGTATCACCAAAAATGGAATAACAATTCAGTACTTTTTGTCCTTTTTGTTCGCCTCTTGATTGTGGTATACAACAGTACCAACTACAATTTCAAGCAATTTTGCTTTTATTTCTCAAAAATGTATCCAAAATGTAATATAGAGTATCTACTATGTTTCCGAATTTTGTAATCTATCCTTCTCTTTTGTTAGAAAAGATGGAAATATGATAGCGGATTGGGCTTGCAAGAATTTACCTTTCGGTGAGTCTCACGACTTTTGCGCAAGCCCATTCCCTACTACTTTAACTCTTTTGTTAGACCTTGATTCGTCCTCAACGGGAATAGGCTAACACAATTTGTAATGTTTTGGTTTTAATATAAGCTTTTGGAAAAAAAAACTACAATTTCAAAAGCTAAACAAAAAAATCATATACCTATGTATACATATATAATTGTAAACATCAGTCTCAAATCTTGTAAAAAAAGAATACCTACAAAATATAGATAAGAAAAAATATTGAGTATCTCTTAAATAATTATGTTTGGGGGATTTTAATCGTTGCATATTTTCTTAAGAAAAAATTAGAGATGCTTTGATGGAGGTGAACAACGTTGATAATGATGATTTTAGTACTTAGGATGCTGTAATAGTGATGGTCTCGACTTAAGATGATTGCCTAGAACGAAATAAAAGATGAGGAATCTAAAAAAACGGTCCAAACCCATACTAACATATATTTTAAAGCTCAACTAGAATAAATTCTTAAATAGAACCTAACTTTATATTATGAGGAATTTTTTCCAACTTTACCTTTTTCATTTTTTTTAATTTGTTTTTTATTTCTTCTGATCGATTGGTACATGTAGGTACAACCCAAGTTTACAGACCAAAGTTGGATTTTTTTTCTTAAGTTATGTCAAGTCATTTTTTAATGTGAATTGATTTTTTATTTAATTGCATTACAAGTCCTCCTATTTTTTTTTGTCCATGTCAAGATATAAGAAGATCTGATGAATCGAATATGTCCAATGCTATACCCTAGGGTCTGTACCCTAGGGGCTGTGTCCGAAGCACGTTTTGTCCAAATACATGTCCAATAAAGTCAAAGGTTGCCCAATTCTATACCCCTAGGACTATACCTAAGTCCAATTTATTCACTCTCACACACTCAAGATTCAACTACACCATAGGGGTACATACCCTAGGATTCGTACACCCTAGGGGCTGTACCTAGTTCGTTTTAAGTCGTTTTTTGTTGATACAAGTACATGTCTAATGTATAAAATAGGTCTAAAGTTGTACTCTAGGGGTTGTACCTATATCTAATCAACTCACAATCACATAGAGGAATGGTAAAAAACAAACTTTCCATATTACGGGCTGGACCCAAGACAATATACCAATTGGACAACAAGTTTATTTTAAAAAGAAAAATCAAATTAGACCCAACTAACGTTTTGTAAAAAAAAACATTCAAAAGCCCATAATGGGCTGGACCTTATAACCGCAGAAACAAAAAAAAAGTACAAAGCCCAAACAACCCAAACATTGGGCTGGACCCAAATGCATATACCAAAACAGGCTTAAAAAAAATTCGAAAACAATTTCCAGATCGAGAACAGTGGTGGGGTGATAGGAGGATATGATGGTGGTGTTGTTCTGGTGCTGGGGCTCGTCACAGTTTGGTGGTGGTGGCACTGGTGGTGGCGCTGGTGGTGGCGCTGATGCTGGTGGTAGTGCTCGTCATAGTCGAGGTTGTGTTGGTGCTGGTACAGTATGGTCGCGGTGGATCTGAGCAGCAGGTGGAGCGAGAGCGGATCTAGACTGTGGTGAACAGAGATGGAGACTCAGATCTGGCATAGTGGCGGTGGTGGTGTTATTCTCGAAGCAGCGCTGGTGCGGTGGTGTTGTTCTCGAAGCAAATCTGGTGGAGAACCGAGGCGAGGAGGTACAACAGCGGTGGTGCGACACAGCAGCAGCAAGGTGTGGAGGTTCAGCGATGGTGGTGGTCTCCTCTGCTAGCGAGCGTTTTCTGGTGGTGGTACAGTGAGTACGGAGAATAGAGAGAGAAGGTGAGAGAGGGAGGGGGAGGGGGCGGTTTTACCAGGGAGAGAGAGAGGGAGGGGCGGTTTTACCAGGGAGAGAGAGGGGAGGGGTTACAGTGAGCACAAAGAGAGAAGGGTGAGAAGGTGGGCATCGATGTTATTAGGGTAAAAATTTTGGGTTGGGTATTTTTTCAGTGTATAAGAGAAGGGAAGGGAAAGGGGAAGGGGTGTTTTGAGTTTTTTACCCCTTTCTAGTTACATTCTAATGGGATTGTGGGACTAGACCTTTGTTTATTAACCCACATGTCGTGGGGCCTTATTTCATAAATCACCCATAAAAGATTGTGGTGTGTGTTCAATATGAAGTCGAAATAATTAAAAAAAAGTAAAGAAGACATGGGTTAATTGTTCCTTATCTATTTATACTATACTGATTTAAGTATGATATTCAAACGGTTTAATTATTTCTACTTTTATTTTTATAATATATCAAGCGTGGTATAATTATTAACACAATCATTTTAATACTGCAGTAATTTATTACTTACTATATTTTATTTCTATCAAAATATATTACTAAGAACCAATCAGACTCTTAGTTTCTTTAGTTGACGTATTCATCTGATGAGACTTACCATTGGTAAGGTTTAAGATACATACATAAGTTATATAATTCATAATATTTTCTCTCCATTCATTATGGAAATCCAATTATCTTCTAAGTCAATTAAAAAAAAATCCTATCAAATTTATAAGTTTTCAGCATGACAACTTTAAATAGTCTTTTTCTTTTTAAGGAAGGATGCATCTTCCTGATATTAAAAGTGATTGATTCTCATTTACTATTAAATTATTAATCGGTTACATTCTATTAACAAGGGAGTTTGTGAAAATCTTATAAATAATACCAAAACAATGTATTTATCTAAATTATTTAACTAATAAATCCTACCAACAAATGTGAATAGGGCTAAAAGACATATAGAAACCACAACCACCTGTGAGGTTTGCAACATAGATAATAAGTCGGTAGAACACCTACTCTTTCATTGTCAACACACTAGAAAGAATTGGATGGCTAGCCCACTTAACCATCTCACCCTTAATAATTCTACAACTAGATTGGACGATTGGTTGTTAGGACTTTTCGAGTATATGTTAGATAGTTCCATCGTAAAGAGAAAGTGTTAGAAATAGTATGCCTAGCAACATTTCTAGCGTGTAATATTTGGATCTCTAGAAACAATGCATTTTTTTAGAAATACTATACCCGATCCCTGGAGTTCGGTTAACAAGGCATTCAGATTCTATGACGAGCTTTGGAAAGTGTTGGCCTTACTTTCGGAGGATAACCTTGAAAAATCAAAATCACTGTCATATTAGTAATATTAACATAAAGGACGTAAATACTACATCTCACGACCTGACGTTTAAAGCACATTTGATAATTGGCTCTCACTAACTTCAACTGAGTCAATATTCAGTTCCTCTTAAACACTCGGATAAAAGAAATGTTGCTAGGCACATTATTTTACATTACACGGTTCTAAAGGATGAATGACTATACCTCCCCTGAACTCTTTTTGAAAATCTGAAAGCTACCCTGGTCCAAAACAATACCCAAATGCCTCCTTGAAGTTTTACAAAGATACCCTATCGCCCCAAATTTTAAAAATCCGTGAAAAACTAACTGTATAATTTGAAACCCCCGTTATACCCCCTTTTTTTAACCTTTTCATCCTTTCACTTCCCCATATTTACCCATCCCTTCCTTGTATTTCTTTTCGTCTTCTCTAAGCAAATAGCTAATACACCCTTTCTGTGCACTTCGTAAGTTACGCTTTGTAAATTATGCTAAATACCTCCTACGTTATGATAAATACTTCCTTATTATACTGATCTAAATAGAGTTATGCTTTTTTGGTTATTTAATTACGTATTTAATTGGATAAAGTTGTGTTTTTTGGTTTTATCTGGTTATGGTCTAATTAGTTCAGTGCTACAATGGTTAATTAACTATTGGTTAGGGTTTAATCTTGTTATATTAGGGTTTATGCGTATCAAATGACACTAGGTTTAGGTTTGATTTAGGCTTTAATCTTGTTATATTTGGGTTTATATGTATTAAATTACATCGTGTATGTGTAATTTGGTTTATGTGTGTAGATATGGTAAAATGTGTAAAATGTGTAAACTGTGTATGGATGTAACTAACAAAATATTTAATTAGCTAAATTATAACATTTTATTTTATAGTAATGGTACCAGTCAAGTAAACTTTATATTTTAATCAAGTAATGTTAGCATTGAAGTTAACTTGATTTATAATATCTTGTAAATATATAATCTTATTTATTAATTAGTAAAATGGAATCAATATGTACATCTAAGAGAATCCTAATTAGTTTTCCATTGAAAATGACTAGTTATCCGCTAAAAATAAAATCCTACTTACCCACATTTGAAGTAATATAACTTTACAAGTAATGACATGTACTTGATTTTTGGATGTGTCCTTGATCTTTCTTTACATAATAATGGTGGACATAGAAGAGAATCAAAGTGAAGCTAAGAAAGTACTACCAAGAGAAGAAAGACTGAGGCAAACTACAAGACTAAAGCGTTTAAAATTAAATAATGGGACACATATTAATGTAGTTGATAGTGATGATTAAAATATTTATGATAGTGATGATGTTGCGTATTTTCATGAATATTCAAATAGTATTATTAAAGTGCTTAGTGGGGGAAGATTCTCATGCGTATTTTCATGACTATTCAGATAATAGTATTGGAGTATACTTAGTAGGGAAGATTTTCATCCGTATTTTCATGGCTAACCAGATAGTAGTATTGGAGTGCTTAATGGAGAAGATCGTAATGTGAAAAACTAGAAGATATTGATTTTCCAGATGGTAGTATTAAAATGGATAATGAAACTGGATCTAAGTCAAGGGCGAATCAAGATGTTTCTCCGTTGGGAGTTAATGAGGTACAATTTGTAATGCTTATCCATTGGGAGTTAATGAGGTAAAATTTGTAATGCTTCTACATTAGGAGTTAATAATGTACAATTTGTATGTATAAAGGTTATATTTAAAGAGTTTTGTAGAAGAGATGATCATGTTATGGACAACGAGGTAAAATTTGAAAATTTACATGTTATATTGCCATATATTATTACCACATATTATTCTTAACATGTTATTTTGTTAAAAATAGACTCAAATACGTAGAAGGGGTTGGGGGATAAAAGGGGGTTTAAGGATGTAGAAATCGAAAGAGGTGCAGTGACAATACCACCAAAAAAAGACCCCCAAAGAAGAACTTTCATGATATTGATTGGGTTCATCCATGAACAAATGCATTGGAAGACTAAATGGTATCTTGGAAAACCAAGTAGTCTTGGACTTGATGGTTGTCTTGGAAACTTGAAAGGTTTGGAGTCTTCCAAGATGACTAAATTCATTAGTTTATTTGGTGAAGACCTATAAATAGGTATCAAATGTTGATAGTTGAAGACAAGAAAAAAAAGACGTAAAAGATCCAAGCGCGAGAATCATATAGGCTAGTCAATGTGAGTGTGTAATGATCCTATAGTGATTAGAGCTTGGGTGAGTGTGGAAATTCTTTTCCCCCCTTTTTTTAGAGGGCTTTAGGGTTTTCCGAACAAAAAGTGGGTTATAATTGTGTGAGTGATTATAGTGAATTACTATGTGGAAGTAGGCTTTGTTGGCCGAACCACAATCCTTGAATGGAAAATATGACATTTTCCTAACACAAAACCACCAAAAGAAGACCCTCTAAGAATGGTATCTAGATCTTCCATTTCCGTAAGTTCTAACCACAAAATCCACCTTTTAAAACCCCCTCCCCCATTGCCCTCCCCATGAAAAATGATAAGGGGAAGGATAAAGTACCACTTGAACTTGAAGAAACTAGGGTATACAAAATTTTCAAAAGTAGTGTCTTTACTAGCCAATTTTCCGTACAATCAAGAGAGATTGGTGAATATTCTAAGAAAAGAAAGTGGTGGTCCTTTGTGTGTTCTAAATAAATGCAAATAATAATCGAACCACAACCGCAAGTGTACGGTTGTCCCAAGTAGTATGTATGATAATACAGATTCGTTCCAAGGACGGATGGTTGATCACAATGTTTAGCAAGTAGTGATTGATGCACTTATGAAAGTAAAAGATAATAAAATGTTTGTTTGGTTTTTGTGATTAAAGCTAATGAAGAAAAGACAAATATTAAAATGCAAATAAAAGCTAAGACACAAGTAAAATAAGTGAAAACGCAATATGAGAAGGTAGCACTTGAGAACGCAAGGGGTCATCCAATTCCTAATTCATAACATATTCTGTTTAAGGGCTAAATTGGTCATTTATAATGGTCGGGATTCTAAATTCCTTATACCCCCGTCAGGGTGGACTATAAGGCAATCCTAAAGTGTCACTAGTCCCGTCAGGGTAAATATGATCCACCGTTGGATGTTTAAGTTTATTACCGCATAGGCCCTAAAATTAGCTAAGTTCGTCAGAATCAATAGTTTCTATCCTAGATTGAATAAATGGTTCTGTATTTAAACCCTCCGTCAGGATGATCCAATCGCCACTAATTGGAATAGCCTAAATACTAATACCTGTTCTTAGTTCATGACTCCAAAAACAGTAAATACTCATAATTTATTGAAAAGAATAAAAGACACAATCTAGTTTAATTTAACAGAAACCCAAATTCAGGACATGGAATTTATTAAGTTTAGGACACCCATATAGCATTCTCAAGCACTAAAATGTGTTTAGCTCATATTAATTGAAAACAAAACTAAATTAAAAATAATAAAATTCATATTGTTTACAGAAAGAAAATACAGAGAAACCTAATTTCGGAATTGGGTTGGCTGCGAATTGGAGATAAAGACCGTCTCCAGCTCTTGGCTTCTTCTTTTCCTTGTTTCTGCTTCTTCTCCGGACACTCTCTTCTAAGGATGATTTTGATTTGAAGAATAAATTGAGAGGTCTTTGACTCTCTCTCTCTAAGGATTTGTAAATTGAAGAAAATATGAGAGGTACTAAATAATGAGGTCTAAAAGCCTATTTATAATGATAAAATCGGATTAGGGCTTTTACTTAAGGATTAAGTAAAAATTAGAAAAGCCCAAGTCCACTAATTAAGCCCAAATCCCGTAACTGCTGCACCACCTCCACTAAAACAGCTCTAGCCGATTCTTTATAACTCCGATTGACCTCAAATCAGTTGCTAAATTTCCGTAACTCGATAAGGAATGTTTTCTCTTCAAAAGTCAGCGGCTAAATCAGCTCTTAAGTGCCTCGAAATCAGCAATCTATGGCCTGGAAAATAGATTTTCAGCTCTAAAAATAATATCTTCGGGATTTATCTTCAAGTCTTGACTTCATCTCGTGATCTTTGACTCTTCTTTCGGATTCCATTCCTAGCTAATATTCAAAACCTACAAACTTTTCACTAAAATACACAAAATTACGCGCAAAAGTTTAATAAATCAAAAATACTAGAAATAAAATAGGAATTCCCGATTATTGCATTTTTAGCTCAAAAGTCTATCAAAATATTCAATTAAACATAAAAAATGATGTCTCCCAATGGCATAAAATTAGAACATTTAGGGAGGCATCAAGACCCCCAACTCAAACCTTTGTCGTCCCGACAAAGCAAAACTAAATAAAACAAGGGGTAGAAGTGAACGCAAGAACGAATAGAAGCTTAGCAAATAAACCTAAAGCAATTCTAAAGATAAATCTCATATAGCAAAACTTTAAGAACTAACATATACATACACTAATCATGCAACATCAAACATAAATAATCTCAATCATAAAATTAAAGTCGCAATGCTTGAAGGTTACACTTGTACTCATCTCTGTATGATGGCTATAGGGTGGTCATTAATCCTAACTCGCTTTGAACGCTCCACCTAGCGTATTCCCTATCAACAGAATCATAAATTCACTATGCACTTAGGAATCACGAGGTCTTTATGGTTTTAATAATGGCTTAAGGACGGTGTGGATGTATATTTGGTAAATTTGAAGTGAGCTTTCGGCTCTCTCCTCACTTACCATCAACAATGTCCTCGAGCTTGAGTTTACGCTAAAAAATGTTCTCACTCACCCATTTGACGCGCTAATGTTGCGTCCCCAATGTCAACCCAAATGAGACTAAGATGAATTCCAAAAATATTCCACTTTGCCGGTTTATTTTATTCTTTCTTTCTTTTTATTTTCTTTTTCATTTCTTCTCTTTTTTTTGTACAAGATACCCATGACCATCATTTTGATGTGAAAATTCATGTCTCTTATAATTTTCTTTTTCTTTCTCTTTTTTTTTTTTTTTTTTTTTTAAATTCAAATCCCGGCAAAGGGTTACAAATAATAATATCATCTACCTTTTTGTGCCTCAATACAAACACATATAATCCCTTCTCAATGTAATTTCCAAAATGTGGACCCTCCACCCCAAACTCAAGCTCGAGACAAGTCTCAGGGTTGTGATTCAAGTGCGGGTCATTTGGTCATGCTTAATAATCTAAGGGATAATGGGCTTATATCGTGGCTACAAAAGAAAAGGCTTAAGGCTCAAAATTGGGCTAAGACGGATGAAATTATAATAAGGGATAGCAAGCTAAAAGGCTTCAAATGGCTAACAAAGAACTGCCCCTATCATTTTCCTAAGTACATAGCTTGTCTTTAGTTCATATCTAGGTGGGTTCTCTACTAATTAGGATTTCACGTTCTACACACCAAACATATTCCTTAAGTACAAGCTTACTTCATTTGCATTGTTCATTAATTTTTCCTATAAATTACCTATGTTCGCATGCAATTGTAAGTGCGTTTTATGTTATTCCCTAAAGTCCACGATCTACTATCATAGATTCATCAAAAGTATGCTTAAAAGGGACATTTAAAATCTTCTACAGTCAAACGCAACTCCTAATTATTTTATTGAAAGCAATTAAAACAAATAACCACATAAAAATTGGGATGAGGCAACGAACCCCACCCCAAACTCAAAAATGAGTCGTGTCCCCACGACTCGAAAAGACTCAATAAAGCAATTAAACTAATATACACTAAATGAGAAAAGGATTGGAAAACATATCTGGATCGACACTAGGACGATTACGTGTAGTCTCATGTTAAGGTTTTGAATACTACTTCATCAAGCTTAAAAGATCATGTATTTGTTGCGTTCATCTTGAATAAAGTGTTCTTCATTACCTCGAACTCTTTTGTCATATTTTCCAAGTCTTCATCTTTTTCTAACCCTCTAAATCATCATATCTTCTACGAAAATCTTTCCTCAACACCGAACTTTCTGTCTTCATCATGTTCTTCGTACCTTTTCCAACCTTCATGGTCATCTTTGATGACCCCAAACTCAATTTTTCACCTACTTGATGATTACTTGCAAAATATATAATATTAATAGGCTCAAACAATTCACAATTCCTCCGCTAAATAACTAAAATAAATCTTAATTCCCAATTGGTAATAGAAAGAAAAGAAGAGTTCGAGCTATTTTACCGGATTGGCCATGGAATTTATGATGATTTGATACCTTGCACTTGCAATCTCCAACCTTCAAAGTACCAAAGCTATTGATAAAATTTGTGTTGCTTGATATTGTTGAAAGTGGCACAGTAGTGGAATTGGTGATTTATTTGAGATGGGTATTTAATATCTATGGTGTTGGAAAGGTTTAAAGGATATTTAAGCTTTGCTGAAGAAATTTTTGGGTTAAAACTTGAATTTATTGGTGTTTTTGGAAAGATTTGTGATTGATTATGTGTTGGGATGATGTTTAGAGGTAAGGATTGGTGATATATTGGTGTTTTGATGATGGAATTTGAGTATTTTTGGAGCTTTGGTTCGTCATTAATGGTGTTAAGTGGAGACGCAACGACGAGACGCAACTAATGGCGGGCCTCAAAACGCTGGGTCAGAAACTTTTAGCTGTTCATACGAAATTTTTGACTTCACCATTGGATAGAGCTCGAAAAGTTATGCGGTTTAGGCTCAAGAAAAAGTTAATTCCGACCTCCGAGCGTCAAGTTATGATCTTCCGAAGTTTTGATACCTGGGGTACAGCACCGAAAACGGGTACCCGCATTCTACAAACCGGGTACCCGGTTTCTACTGTATTGGAACCCAAAATTTTCATTCTTTTTCGTTCTAACTACCCCAAACTCGTGGCCTTCACTCCTGTAATCATCAAAAACACCAACCTTCCTCATTTCTTACAAATAAACACTAAATCAATAACCATTACTCTAATTTACACTAAGAATTTAAAAGACATGAAAGCAATTTAAAGCATGGGTTGTCTCCCAAGAAGCACTTTTGTTTATTACGTCTTTAAGTTCGACGTGTTACCTTCCATGAAGATGGTAGTGAGGCCTTTGCGGTTCTCCTCCGCTTAAACTCGCCTCTTCCTTGATGTAAAAGCTTTAGAACCTTCCCCCTTAGAATATTGTTCAATCGATCTCTAAAAGGGGGTGGGTAAGTACTTCGTTTTGCCTTCTTATTTTCACGATGAAACTCATTTTCCACCACATTAGAGTAGATAACCGTTCTCAACGGTATAAGATTATTTTTACTCCTTGGTTCAATCTCGTATTCATCTTTAAAATGTGGTGGGTAGGTGCTCCTCCTTGCCTTTTTGCTCTCGCGGTGTGGCACCTTGCTTGTATAACTCATATTGATCATTTGTGGTAGTGGAGGTGATTCTGATTTTTCATCTCTAATAATGATTCGTGGTAGAGATGGTGATTGGTGAACTTCTTGTGGCGGATAATCAATTTCTATTTTATCTTTAACTTTTAATTCTTCAATTGATTCTCCAACCCTTTCACGTTCGTCTTCACTTTCAACCCAATCTTCCACTATTACCTCATAATATTCTTTCTTTGGATTTTCTATAACCTCGATCTCCACCTCTTCTTGTTTGCGTTCTATATCTTGATCATGTGTATACACCTTAGGAATAGCAATCTCTGTGTTAACTTCTAGGATTTGCGTTGCTACTCCTTCTTCCACCATGCTAACAAGATCCTCAACCACATGGTTGTCTTCATTTATAATTGGCACGGTGTTCATATCACTAGAACTAATACCTTCTTTCAACACCTCCTCCTCAACTATTTCTTCCGGTTGATCTCTTCCATCTTCATAAGACTTGATACTATTGGCAGAATGCTGAGAATTAATTATGGATTCCATTTCGTCTAGCTCCTTTTGCATTCTTTGCAAACGGGAATCTCTTTCATCTGCTAACTTCTGCGATTGTTCATATAAGCGCATGAGTTCTGTAACTGATCTATATAACTGGGAAATTTGTGGTGAAGGTGGAGGTTGTTGAATGTTTTCAACCCACTGGTTGTTCCTTTCATGCTCGTGTTCTTGTTGATAGTGATATGGTGTTTGCAGTTGATTGTTCTCGATCCATTGATTGTTCCATCCTTGCTCTTGCGGGTATTGATAAGGTTGTTGGTAAGAATTTATACCCCATTGTTGTTGTCCCGAAGAGTCTTCCCAATAGTCAAATGGACCAGGACTTGGGTAATGTTCTCTATACATCTTTAATTAAATTTCTTGATCATTACCTGAATAAAGTACCTGTAAAAACAAAACAAACACAAGCGTAAAACTGAAAATAAAAATGCAACTATCACTAAAGGATAAACACCGTGGTCACACGCTACCGTCCCCGGCAGCGGCGCCAAAAACTTGGTGGTCCTTTGTGTGTTCTAAATAAATGCAAATAATAATCGAACCACAACCGCAAGTGTACGGTTGTCCCAAGTAGTATGTATGATAATACAGATTCGTTCCAAGGACGGATGGTTGATCACAATGTTTAGCAAGTAGTGATTGATGCACTTATGAAAGTAAAAGATAATAAAATGTTTGTTTGGTTTTTGTGATTAAAGCTAATGAAGAAAAGACAAATATTAAAATGCAAATAAAAGCTAAGACACAAGTAAAATAAGTGAAAACGCAATATGAGAAGGTAGCACTTGAGAACGCAAGGGGTCATCCAATTCCTAATTCATAACATATTCTGTTTAAGGGCTAAATTGGTCATTTATAATGGTCGGGATTCTAAATTCCTTATACCCCCGTCAGGGTGGACTATAAGGCAATCCTAAAGTGTCACTAGTCCCGTCAGGGTAAATATGATCCACCGTTGGATGTTTAAGTTTATTACCGCATAGGCCCTAAAATTAGCTAAGTTCGTCAGAATCAATAGTTTCTATCCTAGATTGAATAAATGGTTCTGTATTTAAACCCTCCGTCAGGATGATCCAATCGCCACTAATTGGAATAGCCTAAATACTAATACCTGTTCTTAGTTCATGACTCCAAAAACAGTAAATACTCATAATTTATTGAAAAGAATAAAAGACACAATCTAGTTTAATTTAACAGAAACCCAAATTCAGGACATGGAATTTATTAAGTTTAGGAATCACCCATATAGCATTCTCAAGCACTAAAATGTGTTTAGCTCATATTAATTGAAAACAAAACTAAATTAAAAATAATAAAATTCATATTGTTTACAGAAAGAAAATACAGAGAAACCTAATTTCGGAATTGGGTTGGCTGCGAATTGGAGATAAAGACCGTCTCCAGCTCTTGGCTTCTTCTTTTCCTTGTTTCTGCTTCTTCTCCGGACACTCTCTTCTAAGGATGATTTTGATTTGAAGAATAAATTGAGAGGTCTTTGACTCTCTCTCTCTAAGGATTTGTAAATTGAAGAAAATATGAGAGGTACTAAATAATGAGGTCTAAAAGCCTATTTATAATGATAAAATCGGATTAGGGCTTTTACTTAAGGATTAAGTAAAAATTAGACTAGCCCAAGTCCACTAATTAAGCCCAAATCCCGTAACTGCTGCACCACCTCCACTAAAACAGCTCTAGCCGATTCTTTATAACTCCGATTGACCTCAAATCAGTTGCTAAATTTCCGTAACTCGATAAGGAATGTTTTCTCTTCAAAAGTCAGCGGCTAAATCAGCTCTTAAGTGCCTCGAAATCAGCAATCTATGGCCTGGAAAATAGATTTTCAGCTCTAAAAATAATATCTTCGGGATTTATCTTCAAGTCTTGACTTCATCTCGTGATCTTTGACTCTTCTTTCGGATTCCATTCCTAGCTAATATTCAAAACCTACAAACTTTTCACTAAAATACACAAGATTACGCGCAAAAGTTTAATAAATCAAAAATACTAGAAATAAAATAGGAATTCCCGATTATTGCATTTTTAGCTCAAAAGTCTATCAAAATATTCAATTAAACATAAAAAATGATGTCTCCCAATGGCATAAAATTAGAACATTTAGGGAGGCATCAGAAAGCCAGATGAAAATAATATTTGCAAGAAGACAAAGAAGGCCAAAAAACAATTTTTTGTAGTGTGATTTTGTCTAGTGTTTCAGAGACTTGATATTTGTTAAAGTTGATGTTTTAGAAAGTGATTAGTAGACTTGTTTTTTAGAAATGGAATTGTTGAATGTTTTGGGTGTTGAGATATGTATTACATTTGTTGAATGTTTTGGATGTTGAGAAGTGATTATTATACTTGTTGAATATTTTGGGAAAGTAATTTTACTTAATTGTTGAATGTTTTGGTTTTGGACATCTTTGTTTTTAGAGATTATGACCCAAGAATTTATGGAGACAGACATATGCGCACCCACCCAATCCATTCTTCTTACTGAAGGTCATAAATAAATTTAACACTAAATTCCAAATTATTTGAAATTTTCTTTACTCATTATATCCTCTTTTTTTTTCTCTTTCTATATATACTAAATAATTCGTTTAATTTTTTTGAAACCAGAAAAACCTTTTCTTTTTCATCTGTTCTCTCTCATTTTACTCTCTCACGCATGAACATTTTAGCTCCATGGTTGAAGCTCATTCCAACGGTGAAGCTCTGGTCCATCCGTTCGAAGCTCGAAGATCGTGAAACGCAGCTAGATCTCCTTTTCGTCGTGAAGCTCGTGAAGCATAGCCAAATATCCTTTCTGACGTGAAGCTCGTAAAGCACATATCCCGTGCACACTTTCTGCGTTCTTGAAGAAGGCCGGAGAAGAAGCAGATATCCGCCAAAGATGAAGGTCGTGAGAAGCAACCATGTCCAGTTGTTCGAGATGATCGAGAAGCCATTCGTGAAGCAACCCCACTGTGAGAAGTAGCAGAAGATCCACCTTCGTCTTAGGCGAGGCTATGGTCGTTCGACCTTCGTCTCAAGCTGAAGGTCTCGACCTCAGGCAAACGACCAGAAGCGACGTAGCTGAAGATTCGTCTTCTTCTTCTTCTCACGCGAAGACCTCCAACAAAGTGTATTGCTGGAGAAGAAGGTATCGACCTCAGGCAAACCACCATAAGCGCCGCCTTTTGTTTGCTTCTCCAACTAAGAAGACCACCAGCAACGCCGGCTGAGGAGACCACCAGTAGCGCCTTTTGATACTCGACTTTAGTTTTTTATTAATCTCTCAACAGCCAAATAGTCAATGGCAGTGGTCATCTTTAGTTACTTTTTCTTTTTCTTTTTCTTTTTCTTTTTCAAATTAGTGTATTTGTAGTTTTTTTATTTATTATTGTTTTTTTAATTTTGTAGTGTACAATATTATATATACGCAAATGTAGTTTTTCTCATTATAAATACTGAGTATGATTTTTGCTGCCTATTTTTTTGTGTAATTTTAATTTTTTAAGTGTTTCCGGTTCATACTCAGAAATTTACTGAGAAAACTCAGGATTTTCTCCAGATACTCTGTAAAATTCATCGATACTCGGAGGATTTTTTCTGCTACCCAATGATTTGTCTGAACACTCAGCAAATTTTTCGGTAGCTAAGTACTTTTTCCGAGTACTTAGTACTTTTTCTGAGTACTCAATACTTTTTCCAGTTGAGTACTCAGTACTCTTTCCGACTACTCAGCACTTTTCTAGCGGCACTGGCGGTGGTCGCCAAATTGTGGTCGGAGCTGAAATGTATTGATACTCAGTGAGTTGATAATCTTTGAGTTGACACTGAATGAAGGAAGAAAGAAAAAATGATAATAGAGGAGCGAAAAAAATCTAATTCTGTCTTATATATCATTTAACTTGTATTTTTTACTCACAAATTTTGAAAGACTCTTTAGAAAAAACCAGATTTAAATATTACATTTAAAAGACAAAGATAGTTTCCAAAATTACATAGGTAATTCACCCGTGTTTTTGTGCAAGTTTGCAACTTTTTATTATGGTTTAATGGGTTATGGTATTGTTTATAGTTTAAACGGTGTATGGTTTTAATTATTTATGGTTTGTATTGGTTTATGGTTTGAATTATCGTTCAACATTTTGCAAACATTAATAACTTACGAGAAATGAAGACAGATTTCAGCAGCGTATCCGTATGCAATTCAGCCAATTTTATTCAAGAAGAGCACATAAAACTTTGGAGTAACCATGAAAACGATTTTGATTCTCTTAGATATTATTCTGGCATGGAAGGTGATAGTTATGAGAAGTGAATTGAGTGTGTTTTTCAAATACTATGCTCAATCAAAGAATTCCATGAAATTTCATGATGTCCAATTCAATTAGTAAAGATATTAAGAATACACCCATAAAATATGATCCCCGTTGGAGAACTTATGAGCGGCAAAACATACACGTAAGTAAAACATCCGTCAACATATAACCCTTTCGGCTTATATTTATAACATAAATAGTGGACACGATCTATTGTACAAACACCCTTACAAGGTCCCGAGAACAAATGTCCATCAATGGCAAACCCTCATACGACAAAAGTATATTCGGTGTGCATGAGCCTAAAATAGAATCTTTTAACCACTTTTATTCTCGAAAAACAAAGGTACATATACAAATATTACCAGTTCAGTCTATCTCGGATTAAAAATTAATCTCACTTCTTCGTTGTCCAGACCAATACTCAACTCTCATTTATTATTTTAACCTTATCCTCGTCTGATAAATTCTTGAAAAATTAGGTAATATGTGAATTTAAGCATGACGCTCACTCAAAAGTATTATCAAAAATAACTAGAATAAATTGTCAATACTAAGACGTTTATTATTTATACAATTGTTACTATTTGTTTTCTTAGGTAATATCAATATGTGAACTAGAACATGATGCTCACTTGAAAGTATACTCATTAAAACGTTTACTACAGTTTTAGTGGACAATTGTTACTATGTATTTTCTACTATAATAAGTTTAAGGTTAACGTATTATGGAAGAGGTTGGATGTGATTGTACCAACTACCAATACTAATCTTCCTAATTTGTTTAGAACTACAACGTTAAATATTTATTAGAAAGAATAACACTAGGAAAGATGAATGTCTAAAAAGACCGAAAAAGGTAAAAAGGGAAAAAAAAAAGGAAAAAAAGGATCAAATATATACTTCAGAACAACCATCTACTTAATTTTGTCTAACTTTAAAGAAACCTTATTTGCTCCATAGACCATATGGTCGGGGATCCAAAATAATTCAAATCGGGACTTTGTTGGGGGTGCTAGAAATAGGGGCGAGGAAGGATGAATTTGAAAGAGAGTTTGTAATCCACTATTTTAGATTTTCTTTTTCTTCTGAAACATGAAATTGGGGATCAAGTTATAAATAAATTGGAATTTCCTTTTTAGGATGAAGCTCCATTAAGAATCAGACTTTCCTGTGATACTTTTTTTTTTTTTTTAAGTATATTGGAGAATTAATCACCAAAAGTGCAGGCATTCCACGATTGATTTAGAATTAAAAATCAAAGATTATACAATTAAATAAACCAAACCCAATAAAGTCTCATGCAAACATAACTGATTAGTCAAAGAAAATATGCATAAAATCACCTACTTCCAAGAAGTGATTTAAAGAGCAGTAATGTATTACCTACTTACTCTTGTACAAGAAAATAAGTGTTTTTAGCAGCCGAAGCTGCAATATTCTTGATGGTTTCGATAGACATATCTGTATTAGAAGGAGGAAGATGTGCAGTAATGGAGGATGATGAGTTTGGAAAGTTGAGAATTGCTTTGGAACCGTTAATATATAAGTTTGCAGCATCATGTGCTCTAGCAGCTTCTTCTTCACTTGGAAATGACCCTAAATATATTACTTTGTTTAATTTTTCTGATTGTATCTTAGACTGCCATGAGCCCGAGCTTCTTTTGGTAATTCCATTTAACTTCTTTTTACGTTGAGATTTCGATTCAATCATTCTTAACCTCTTATTACTAGTATCACTCTCACTATCATTACAAGTTGGTAATTCTTCAGGAATTCTTAACCTCCTCTTGTTACTAACACCATCTTTAGGAACCTCATTACCTTGCATGCACTTTGCACGTGTCTCTCTTTCCTCTATAGAAATATGATAACCCTTGACAAGTTTTCTGTATCTGGACAACTCACGTTCAAGACGAGCAATCTCTTCATCCCTTTTCTTCATAGACACCTCATGCTTCAGATTCACTATTTCTTCATCCCTTTTCTTTATTTTTTTACAGTATGTTTTCCTGTTTTCAGACACCTCATGCTCAAGATCGACTATTTCTTCATCCTTTTTCTGAATTTTTTCACAATACATTTTCCTGTTTTCAGACATCTCATGCTCAAGACTGAGTATTTCTTCACTGTATGTTTTCCTGTTTTCAGATACCTCACGCTCAGGCCGAAGAATCGTTTCATCTTTTTTCTTCATTTCTTCACGGTGAGTCTTAATCAAGTCATTAGTCTCTTTCTCCCAATTCTTGGTCTCTCTATCTAAGAACAAAAACTCACACTGTGACTTAATCAAACACTGTAAATGAGATGCGTAATAACAATCCTCCAAATCAACCCCTCGACTCAGCTCATTCTCCACCATGAACCAAAGAAGCCCGGCCCAATCCAACTTCTCCGGATGCCCTTCTTTTATCACTTTCACCCAATTCAACACCTCAACCGGCAAAAAACACTTATCACCGTGCAAAAGCACCCAGTTCAACAGAAAATCCACAATAAATTCCATCGAATCTTCCTTCAACTCCAACTCTACTCCCTTACTCTTCTTCAGATGCAACTTTACTGCGCTAGCTAAATCGGCCTTATTAACGTTAATTCTAGTCCCTTTCACGTAACTGCACTGAAACTTTGGATCATAATTAGCTACCAACTCAGCAATTAAATCCACCCTAACGCCTGTATCAAAGCCCATATGGGCAAAATCCCATAAACCCAACCTTTTCAACATGTTTTCATGTTTTGAAAAATCTAGATTCTTTGAAGGCACAAAAGGTACAGGGTTACACTTTTCGAATAGCAGTTCAAATTTTCTTTTGATAGCTTGTTGTTTTGCAACATCAATGTTATACTTGTTAGGTATGCTGTGTGAGCTACCCCTTAAGGTAGAGTATGTGGGTAACGTCGGGGGAGTATCAATAACAGACTCAGGAGATGGAAAATAAGAAGCAGCCATACCTGAGTTTCTGAATGTTGTTGTTGTTGGTGGTGATGAATCTAAAATGGGTTAAGTTGATTTGGGGTTTGTGGGTTTTGATCACTGCCTCACTGGGTGTGGTGGCAATGCATGGTGGTGAAGAGTGAAAAGACACCTGTAGGTAAAAATTCGGAACTGTAATGGTAATTTTTAAAAACCGAGTTACGTAAAAGGTTTTAACAAATAGTAAAGTTGTAAAAGACGAAAAATAAAAGACGAAAAATAAAATGACGGAAATTTAAAATCGAGGAAGAGAAAAGACAAACCGAAAACTGGTGTTGATGAAGACGAGAAGTAGTGCCGTGGAGGAGCCACTGCCTTAAGAACGAATTCCGGGACAGCCGAGGTGCGAAACTGTTTATCCGAACGTTCCCCAAGGATTCAACACTACTGACCAACTTAAGTGTGCACTCACGAAAGATGGTTTGGAATCTGTATATAATCGCTCAAGAACAGTAGGAAGGAGGAGAAGATTATAGGAGAGGATTTTCGTTTGTGAGAGGTGTGTTTCTGAAATGAAGAAGAGCTCTTTATATAGGAGAAGAATAGAGCTGTTACGGGAATCATCAAGGCACGGAAAATCCGCACCTGTTACAAGCTGGAATCAAGGGGCAACAAATCTGCAGCAGTTACAAACTTGCAGCAGCTTTCCAAAACGTGGGTAATGAGTTGACCAACGTGATTAAATGTTTAAAACGTGGGAGAAAAAAATGGGAGTTACAAAATAAATAAAAGCTGGTATAAAAATTTATTTATTTTTATTTTTTTCCCAAGACCCAGGACCCAAGACCCATGACCCATGACCCGGACCTGGACCTGGACCCGGGCTCGGGCCGGGTGGGTGGTGGTGGTGCGCGCGTGTGGCCTTTCCCATTATCCTTTCAAGTGCATGGGTGTTAGTCTTTTGGTAGCTAATAAGATCACTTAGCATTTAAATGGGTTTAAACCCATTCCCACCACCGATGTGGGAAAAGAAGTAAAACCCACATGCTACACCTGTGGACAGAAAATGAAGCCAACAATCCCCCACACATTTGAATGTCAACAGAAAGTTTTTGGAAAAAGGGAAAGGTTAGATAGAGCGATAGCTGGGTGAATTGTACTTAAGTGTCAATATCTTGCGATTTGAATCGACACGTAGTGAAGTGAGGCAACCACCAAGTCCAGTCAAGTGAACGTACTCTTGAACTTGACGTTCTTTAGTTGAGACCCCCACAACACGTACTCAAACCCGTTTAGATATATACAGATTCCGCGATGTTATCACAGGCGCCTTTTAGGCCATGCGCATACCTTGGTTCTCATGAGTGCTCTAAAAAGATTTCTCAAGTCTTTTATAGAAAGCGGCCCCCATTTTCACACTCACATAGGTGATTTCAAGAATGTCTATTCAACATAGACTACCCCTCGAGGGTCTTGAAGTCATTAAGAGCCTTAAAGCTCAACCTCATCATATGCCGGTGAGTTTATCAAATCCTTCTCAACAGGACCACCATAACGGGCTATGAACATCGTTAAGAGTCGAAACTCAACCTTGAAATAAACATCGGTGATTCATCAAGTCCTTCTCAATAGGACCACCACTAAGGGCTATGAATCATTAAGAGTAGAAACTCAACCTGGAAACAAACATCGGTGATTCATCAAGTCCTTCTCAATAGGACCACCGCTAAGGGCTATGAATCATTAAGAGTCGAAACTCAACCTCATATGCACTATTGTATGCCATAGGGATGGGTAAGTAGTGCATCATATGTCATCCATATGACCCCCATGAATGGGCTTAAGCCCCATCCCCCTCGACATCTCCAGAACTACTCTCCTGGTTAAACCTTTAGTGAATGGATCAGCCAAATTTTTCTCTGATTTGACAAAGTCCAATGCTATCACACCATTCTTCAGTAATTGTTTCACTGAGCTGTGTCTGATCCGAATATGTCTCCGTTTTCCATTATAGGAGCTGTGTGAGCAACGCTGATAGCCGCTTGCGAGTCACAATGAAGAGAGACTGGTACAGCTTTATCTTCCCATAATGGTATATCTGCTAGGAGACTCCTCAACCATTCGGCTTCTTGTCCAGCCAACTCTAGTGCTATGAACTCAGATTCCATGGTTGATCGTGCTATACAAGTTTGTTTAGACGACTTCCATGATATAGCTCCTCCACCTAAGGAAAATACATAACCACTAGTAGAGCTTACTTCATCATTATCTGATATCCAATTCGCATCACAGTAGCCTTCCAAGACAGCAGGGAATCTACTATAGTGTATGCCTATATCCATAGTACCTCTAAGATATCTCAGTAATCTCCGAAGAGCAGCCCAATGTTCACTACTAGGGTTATGGGTATAGCGACTAAGTCTACTTACGGCATAGGCGATATCGGGTCGAGTGTAGTTCATTAAGAACATCACACTTCCTATTACCTTAGTGTATTCGGTTTGAGATACTGCATTTCCCTTGTTCTTAGTCAAATGAATACTAGAGTCATAAGGGGTTCTAGCAGGTGTGACATCAAAGGAGTTGAATTTCTTCAACAACTTCTCTACATAATGGGATTGATTAAGGGATATACCATTTTCATTTCTTAGAATCTTAACCCCTAAGATAACATCAGCTTCACCCATGTCTTTCATCTCAAACTTTGATGATAAGAAGTCCTTAGTCTCATTAATAACTTTAAGGTTAGTGCCAAAGATCAACATGTCATCTACATATAGACATATGATCACACATTCAGATCCTAACACCTTCATGTAAACACATGAATCGGAGGTGTTGACTATAAAGCCATCGTTAGCTAAGGTACTATCTAATTTTTCGTACCATTGTTTGGGTGCTTGTTTCAAACCATATAGATATTTCTTAAGCTTGCATACTTTGTCTTCTTGACCAGATGCCACAAACCCTTCGGGTTGTACCATATATATCTCCTCCTCTAAGTCTCCATTCAAAAACGCGGTCTTAACATCCATCTGATGTATAGTGAGTTTATGAATAGAAGCTAAGGCTATGAGAGTTCTTATAGTGGCTATTTTGGTCACAGGGGAATAGGTGTCAAAGTAGTCTAGGCCTTTCTTTTGAGTAAAGCCTCGAATTACAAGTCTAGCCTTAAACTTCTCTATAGAACCATCTGGTCTAAATTTTCTCTTAAAGATCCATTTGCTACTAATTGGCTTACACCCCTTTGGTAAGTCAGTTAAGTCCCAAGTGTGGTTTGATCTAATAGATTCTATTTCGCTGTTTACTGCCTCTTTCCAGAAGCTGGCATCAATGGATCTCATAGCTTCGGAAAAGGTCTTAGGATCTTCCTCAAGAAGGAAACACGAAACTAGTTCTTCACATAGCATATCTACGTGAAAATCCTCAGTCAAGAAAGCAGTGATAAAGTCTGGTCCAAAACTAGACTCAGTCCTACGTCTTTTGCTTCTTCTAATTTCGTTGTCAGGGTGAGTGCCTGAACTCGAAGGGGGAAGAGAAGCAGACAGATTATCACTAACAGGTATAACAGTATTGACTGGTGAGTCATTACTGGTAGAAGAAGAGGCATTATGAACAATATCCTTTTTCAAGGGAAATATATGTTCAAAGAATTCAGCATCTCTAGATTCACTAATAGTGTTATCAACTAAGAACATAAACCTATAAGCTGCACTATTATGAGCATATCCTATAAAGATAGAGTCTATGGTTTTGGGTCCAATGTTGACTCTCTTGAAGTCTGGTAAAGCTACCTTAGCCAAACACCCCCACACTCTTAAAAATTTCAGGTTAGGAGGGTATCCTTTCCACAACTCGTAAGGGGTCTTGTCTATACGTTTATGGGGTACTCGGTTTAACACATAACAAGCAGATAAGACAGCTTCCCCCCACATGTTGGATGGTAGGCCTGAACTAATTAACATGGCATTCATCATTTCCTTAAGGGATCTATTTTTCCTTTCGGCTATGCCATTTTGTTGGGGTGTATAAGGGGCACTAAGTTCATGAATAATTCCATTATTTTCACAAAATTCTTTAAGTGTGTTTGAACTGTATTCACCGCCCCTATCAGACCTAAACCTTTTAATCTTTCTATCTAGTTGGTTTTCAACCTCAGCCTTATATTTTAAAAAGGTGGATTCTGCTTCATCTTTAGACTTTAAAAGGTATACTTTGGTGAACCTAGAGTAGTCATCTACAAAGGTCATATAATAAAGTTTTCCTCCTCTACTGGCGGTAGTTTTAAAGTCAGCTAAGTCGGAATGCACTAGTTCTAAGAGTTAAGATTCTCTAGTGGTTACATTTTTAAAAGGCTTTTTCGCATGTTTAGCCTCTACACATATTTGACACTTAAGAAAAACATCATTATCGTTTCCAGGTATTAGTCCATGATTTTTAAGTCTTTTAATAGAGGAAACATTTAAGTGTCCTAGTCTAGCATGCCACATATCAAGAGATTCAACAATATAAGCAGAAGTAGATGCATTTTCATTCAAAGCAGAAAAAACGTTAAGTACAAATAATCCACCATTAAGGTAACCTTTCCCTACAAAGTCACCATTTCTAGAGATAATAATTTTCCACCCTCAAAAACGAGTTTAAGTCCAGCTTTGTTTAGAAGAGACCCAGATACTAAATTTCTACGAAGCGTGGGGACATACAAAACATCATTAAGGGCTAAGGTCTTGCTAGAGGTAAGTTTAAGACACACCTTTCCCTTCCCGAGGACGCCAGCAGTTGTTGAGTTTCCCATGTAGGCGCATTCCCCATCAGCTACATCTTCAAACCCTTGAAACAACTCTTTGTTGGCACAGAAGTGTCTTGAAGCTCCAGTATCGAGAATCCATTCGGCCTTGTTTTCTACCAAATTAGTTTCGACCATCACCGCGGCAATTACCTCTTCAGTTTCAGTCAGGTTTGCGCGAGGGGGGTTGTTTGTTTTGAACCAGTCGTTGCATTGGTATGCCTTGTGTCCTTCCTTCCCACAAACGTAACAGGTTGCCTTGTTTTTCTGAATATTGCCAGATGGTTTGAAGTTGTTACCTCCGGATTTGTTGAAGTTACCCTTTGATTTGTTGTTCTTATTCTGACCACGAGATTTCCCTTTACCTTTGTTCTGACCATGAGATTTGTTGTTACCATACCCAGAAGTCTCGACCAAATTTGCCTTTGAAGAGTAATGAGGCAAAATTTCAGACTTGTCTTTGATACGATTTGCCTCTTCGGTTCTCATGTGGCTGATTAGTTCTTGGATCGTCATGTATTTCTTCTTATGTTTGAGGTGGTTGCGGTAGTCACTCCAGGATGCCGGAAATTTCTCAAGTAAAACATTAGCTTGTAAAATTTCACATAATTTCATACCTTCGGATACAATTTCGGCACAGAGATTTTCGTAAACATGAACTTGTTCCATGATTGGCTTTTGATCAGTTATTGTGAATTTGAGCCAGTTTCCGACCACGTATTTTTTCTTACCGGAGTCGTCACCTCCGTACTTAGTTTGTAAACGGTCCCGAATATTTTTTGCAGATTTTTCATTTACGAACAAATCAAAAAGGGGATTTGTCATGTGGTTTAAAAGGTGACCCCTACAAAGTTTATTAGCTTTTTCGTATTTTAAAAGACGAGCGGCTATAGTAGCATCCGCGTCGCTAGTTGCAACAGGGGGGTTTTCAGAAAGCACAAAATCAATTTCTAATTGTTCGAAGAAAATGAGAAGTTTTTGGGACCAACGTTTGAAATTAGAACCATCAAGTGGTTCGAGTTTTGACATATCGGGCAAAGTTTTCAAAACCGAAGGGGAGGCCATTACAGTGTTAGATAAAAAGGGGTTCGTTCTTAAATTGTAGGTAAAAATTCGGAACTGTAATGGTAATTTTTAAAAACCGAGTTACGTAAAAGGTTTTAACAAATAGTAAAGTTGTAAAAGACGAAAAATAAAAGACGAAAAATAAAATGACGGAAATTTAAAACCGAGGAAGAGAAAAGACAAACCGGAAACTGGTGTTGATGAAGACGAGAAGTAGTGTCGTGGAGGAGCCACTGCCTTAAGAACGAATTCCGGGACAGCCGAGGTGCAAAACTGTTTATCCGAACGTTCCCCAAGGATTCAACACTACTGACCAACTTAAGTGTGCACTCACGAAAGATGGTTTGGAATCTGTATATAATCGCTCAAGAACAGTAGGAAGGAGGAGAAGATTATAGGAGAGTATTTTCGTTTGTGAGAGGTGTGTTTCTGAAATGAAGAAGAGCTCTTTATATAGGAGAAGAATAGAGCTGTTACGGGAATCATCAAGGCACAGAAAATCCGCACCTGTTACAAGCTGGAATCAAGGGGCAACAAATCTGCAGCAGTTACAAACTTGCAGCAGCTTTCCAAAACGTGGGAAATGAGTTGACCAACGTGATTAAATTTTTAAAACGTGGGAGAAAAAAATGGGAGTTACAAAATAAATAAAAGCTGGTATAAAAATTTATTTTTTTCCCAAGACCCAAGACCCAAGACCCGGGCCGGGTGGTGGTGGTGGTGGTGGTGGTGCGCGCGTGTGGCCTTTCCCATTATCCTTTCAAGTGTATGGGTGTTAGTCTTTTGGTAGCTAATAAGATCACTTAGCATTTAAATGGGTTTAAACCCATTCCCACCACCGATGTGGGAAAAGAAGTAAAACCCACATGCTACACCTGTGGACAGAAAATGAAGCCAACAACACCAACTGTGGAGAGTTGTTGTTTTCCGTTTGAGCAAAAAATTGCAAAATAGGAAAGAAGGTAAAAAGCGCCCAAAAAAAAAAAAAAGGTAAAAAAATGGATTTTTCTTAGAATATTGCTTTTAATCTAAAACTTTTCCTCGAATGTTGAAAAAAAAAAAAAAAAATTTCTTCGAATATGTCCTTCAAATTATTAAGGAATTTTCTTCAATGAATACTAATAATTTTTTATTTAACAGAAATATATTTGAAAAAAAAAATATAACAAAAGTATTCTTTTTTTTATATACATATGAGATTCATTTTATTTTAATTTCAATAAAATTCGAACTACAGCGAAATAGTCTAACCACTAGACCAACTATTCATCTTTAATCAATAGTATTCTATTCAAAAGGATTCAAGTATATTTCTTTTTCACCCATATAAGTTCACAATGATAAACATTTTTCTAGAGGCTTTAAAGTTGTACATCTTTTTTTTTTTAATCAATTGTAACTATTTTATTAACTCAACTCTAGTTTTTTATAACTTTAAGAGTTCCAAGAAGGAAACTCTTTGAACAGACAATAAAGCAAATTGATGTAAAAAAAAACAAAAAAAAGATAATAAAGCAATTACAATGCATAACTACTCTAACTACTCTATTCAACTAAAATAGTTATAATCATTAAATCAAACCTTAAATATATCAAAAACCTTCTAATTTTGAGCTATTCACATTCTACCACCTTTGAGCTTAAACTTTTTCTTACTCGCAGTTTTAATGTGAAGAAAATACTGCTTTTCTTGTAAAATTTCCTCTTTAGTTCTTATCTTTTCTTTGTGTATATGGGCATTACGGTTATTTCAGATAATAAAAATGTAAGCTGTGAACCAACATGCATAAATCATCTTCGTGAAATTATTCTCAGCATTTGTAAGATAATGTTCATAAGATCATTCCAATTCTGACAACTCGGTAAAGTAGCCACACAGTTGAAAATATTTACAAATAATTCTCTTAGAGAAAGAGTAGTTGAGGAATATGTGATCACGATCTTCTATAACGCAATGGAAAATTATACACATATTGTTTTGTTGTATACCTCACTCCATCATGCGGCTTTTAGTAGGTAGTTTGTCTAAACAGGCCAACCAAGAACAAATTGAACATTTTGGTATGTTGAGTTTATACCATACAATACGATTCCACTCAAGTATTTGTCCATGAGCTGATATTTTATGCATAGTTGTCTTGAAAGAAAATATGTTCTTGACACTTGCACTCCATAACATCTCGTCATTACCGTTAAATAACTGAGGTAATACATTAGCAATACCACTTAGAGTAGGTGGTATATTCCATCTTCCTCTAGTAAAACACTTAGCAACCATGTTCTTCATCCAAAAAGAATGATCTTGAATGTCTCTATTTAAAATAGTACTCATATTACACCTTTTAATCCAATTATCCCAGAATATGTAAGTGTGATTACCATTTTTTTACCTTATGAGTTATAAATTAGTAAGAAATACTTCTCAGTTTTAATATCTTCTTTCAAGTCCAAGTGAGATCTTTTTTAATCTTTATTCCCCAAATGAAACTCCCTTGAATATGTTGTTGTGAGCCCATAAACTAAATAAGTTTTTACTTCTCTGATACATCCTCCAGAAGATACTAAGTAACAAACTTTTTTAAGGTTTTCAAGATTAGGGATATTTAAGCCCCCCTCAACTATATTCTACACACATCGTTCCAAGCAACTATAGCTCCCTTTTCTCCATCAAAATTACCCTTCCAGAGAAAACTAGCTAGCTTTTGATTGAGTTTGTATATCACATTCTTAGGTAGCATAAAAACCCTACACCAATATAGGACCAACTAACTAAAACCACCCTTATAAGTTCCAATCTTCTAGCCTATATAAGCATTTTATTACTCCAATGAGAACTACTATTACATATATTCTTTATAAGCTTATTTGAATATTATATATTGATTTCATTAGAGTTTAAAGGAACTCCAAGGTATCTAATTGGAAGATGTCCTTCATTAATATTCAAGATATTACTAATAATTTCTCTAGTTTGAGCATTAGTATTACCAAAGCAAATCTCGCGTTTGTTATGATTAATCTTCATACGTGAGAGCCTAGCAAAAATGTTGAGCCCCATTTGACAATGATAGTTGTTTGTTCATTAGCCTTCATGAATATCAATAAATCATTTTCAAAGATGGTGTGATTAATTCTTAACTCTTCACACTTAGGATTATTGGAGAAATTACGATTTTCACTAAGTTTATTGAATAAAGAAGTGAACACTTGCATATAAATTACAAATAGATAAGGGGATAAGAGATCCCCTTGTCTAAGATCTATTTTCCCTTCAAAATACCCAAACATCTCTCCATTTATACCAAGATAATAAGTTGTAGTTAATACACAAAGAGATCCACTTAACCATCTTCTCAGGGAACTTTAAAGCCTCAATAATATTGAATAAATACTTCCAGTTTATACTATCATATGCATTTTGCAAATCCATATTGATTGTACATTTGGGTTACGAATTATCCTTCTCATAACCATGTAGTATATCTTGAGCAACAATAATGTTATCACCAATATATCTATTACTTACAAAAGCTGCCCGATTACTTGAAATCAAAGAATGTTGTACTTTTTCACTCTATTTGAGATGAGTATTGAGATAGTTTTGTAAGTAGTATTAACACATGAGATTGGGATAACATTTGAAGGAGTTTGCACCTTAGGAATAAGTGTAATGTTTATTGCATTAAATCCTTTGAACATATAATTGTTGTTGAATGTTTCTTTAATAGCTCTACAATCATCTTCCCCAACAATACTCCAAGCTTGTTTATAAAATCATGAAGTAAATTCATTAGGCCCAGGGCATTTTGTTTCATTTATATAGAATCGAGCCTCTCTTATTTCTTTATTGTAAAAGGTTTATTCAAGCTCTCAATTTGTTCATCACTAAGTTTGATATTTAGTAACTCAGTAAGAGTATTCACTGAACACTCTTCTTGCTCCTTATCTTCAGTTCCTATAAGATTCTTATGGAAAGTAATAAACTTTTTTTTTATTTTTTGAGGAGAGGACATAATATTACATTCATCATCAATTAAAGTACTTAATTTATTTCTAGTTTGTCTACCTATGATAATTTAATAGTAGTAGGCTGATCTACAATCAATTTCATTAGCCCAAGTAGCTCTAAATTTTTGCTTAAGTACTTCTTGTTCTTTGAGCATAGCATCCTCAAGTTCATTTAGTAAGGTTTTCTCTTGAACCATAATCCTTTCACTAACATTAACATTCATGATCATGTTTTGTAGTTCTTCCACTTTAGTTCTCAACTTGAGTAATATATTGAAAACTTCTTTTAAAGTATTTGATACTAAATGCCTTAAGAGATTTATAACCTCTTTTTGCTTAGCATATAAATTATACCTAGCAGAACCATGAACTTCTACCTGCCAAGCTTTCTTAATAACATCTAAAACTCCATATGTTTAGTCTATATATTAAACAATTTCTATGAACTTGGACCTTTATGTTAAGCTCCAATTGTGATAAGAAGTACACAATGATCTGAGGTTGAAGGAGCTAGACAAAGAGACATTAGAATGTATTTAATCAAACCATTTACCATTAATAAGGAGTCTATCAATCCTACTTGCTCTAAGTTGTAACATATTCCTATTGCTCCAAGTATTAAAGTTTCCACAAGTTTAATGTTCATACAATCCAGCCTCTTCCACACATTCTATAAATTGTTGATAATAATCACTGATATCATCACAACAGAGTCTATCCTTTATCCTAATAATTTCATTATAATCTCCAATGCACCCAAACACATCATTCTTATATATAGTACTCAATCTAATTAAATCTCTCTAAAGAACAAGTCTATCCTTATCATCATTACTAGCATAAATGAAACAGATAATTACCTTAGTATTATCTTTAATGATGATGATTTCCACAAGTATAGATTGAAAAGATTCCTCAATCATCCTGATATAAACTTCATTCTGCTTCCACAAAACCCAAACTCTTCCTCTAGGATCTTTATTATAATTGTGAATAATGTTGTATCCCCTAAAGTGCTCATTCATAATTTTATGCATATTATGAACTTGCACAATTTTACGAATGGGAAAAGTTGCAATAACTATGTTTTCCCATAATCTCTATCTAACCTTCTTAATATTTGTTGTCCCGTATTTCACGAATCACACGACGTGAATCTCGGTCCTTCAGAGCCTAAGTCATACAAATCATAGCTATGTTGCCATTCCTCAAATTTATATATTATACACATGATCCCCGGTTCTCCACACTTCTTGTTCTCTTCTTTACCAACTTATTTAAAGTCACCCGCAATCAACCACGGCTTACCAATATTGCTAAGCACATGATTAAGAGCTTCCCGTAGCGGTCCCCTATCTGGCAATTTTGGTCTCTCATAAATAGCTGAAAAACCCCATGGTTCACAATCTATTTTAGAAACCTTAATATTAATCACCTGATTCCCATCCGATAACACTCGAACCCCATATCAGAATCGTCCCAAAGAAGCCAGGTTCCACCTTTAAAGTTAATGGCCTCCACTCTTGCGGATTTCGTTTTGCCTAGTCCCATGATTATATTACTAGCTTTAGCTCCACTAACCCTTGGTTCCACTAAAACTGTCAAACGAACTCGATGAAACTGCATCATTTCTCTAACTACCCTCTAGAAATTTGCCGCCACCGCGCCTTGGCAATTTCAGATGAGTATATTAAATGGTTGGGAAAGACCTCCCCAACTACTTGTTCTTCTGCTTTATGTACACATAAAATAATCTAGTTAATATAAAGAACATGAGATTTAGGAAATTACCTGATCTGTTGTCTCCACTCTCTCCGGTAATAGCTCCATATGCACATCTCTATCAAAGCCCTCCGGTAGCTTTCCAAAAACAACGATAATTCAAACTCACCCGGTTCCATTAGGTCCGAGTTAGATCTAACTGTTGCCGAATTAACGCCACCAGCATCAAAATCGAGTATTAATCACCATCAATGTCCATCGGGACTTTGAATCCTTCCCCAGCATTTGCCCGTCCCATTGTCCCCTGGAAACCTGACTTATTGATTTTCTACTATTTTTTTCCAATAATTTCACTTTCAGTCCCTGTGGATAAACCATCCAAGACCGCCTCATTTATCACTTTGTTGTTTTTGTCCAGAAATTACTCCTACGGCCCCTGTGAAGAGGACAGACGAGATAACCTCTTCTACTCCTTTTTTCATTGTTTCAGAAATTGCCCCATCAGTCCTTGTGAAGGAGTTTGCCAAAGCACCAGCAGGTAGCCCCTTCCCTATTAGGCTGTCTCGGATGACAACAACTCCTCCTCTAACATCACTCAAGCTCGCAACAGCTACCCTACTCCCCTCCTGTTCCTTTTCACCCCTAATCTCCATATTGCCGCCACGTACTACTCCCACCCCAGCTTCAACCAAATTATCTTTCCTATTATTATTTTTTATTTCTTCTACCACCCGAAGTACCTGCAGCTGCTACATTTTCTTGGCCTTTTTAGTCGCAAAAATTTTGACCTTCAGAATAGAGGTAAGTTGTTTCCCAAGCTCAAAATCTGGCGCCACCAATATCTTGTGACCCCCCCCCCCTGTATGAACCTCACTATTACTCACTGCCCCCGAGTGGTTAAATTTTTTTGTCTAACTACCTGAACTATTATTATCCTTACTCGCTCCCGTATAATTCATGTTCAGTTCTGGTGCATAGCTCTTACCGTATTCAATAAATAGTGCTCCAAATCTCGACCCAATGTTCATATTAGTGCTACCACGATACCCATTCGAATGATAGTTATAGCCGCCTTTGTTGATTAAATGGCTACCCCTTTTCACTGTCATCCACTCCACATACGTAGTTTCCACCATTGTGTCGCTTTCCCGAGCATGTGGCTATCCCGCACTACTTGTATCTCCATTTGTTTCAGGATTTTGCGGAGTTTGTTGTGGACCATCCTTTCCATATTTATCCCTTTGATGTCCAAACTTACCACACTCAAAGCAAACTAAATAAGACCCTCATACTCAACCATACAAACCTACCCTCCAATATGAATTTTGGGTATTAACGTCTTGCTTAAATCTAACTCCACCGCAATCCTCGCGTAAATTCCATTTTTCTAGGCCTTAGTCGATGGATCAATCCAAACGTTTTACCAATTAAGTTCCCCATTTTCCTAAGTATACAATCTGTGTAATTTTGCATGCCCATATTTGAAATCTGAACCCATACCGTGGTAGTGGTAATCGAATTCATATGTGGTTTAAATTTTGGTGTCCATTCCCTCACCACCAGATAGTGATCATAAATCATTCAAGGCCCACCAGCTAACGCAAAATCACAGCCCTCTTTTATCGCAAACTTGACCATGAAGTAACCATAGCCAACATCTACTAGTTCAATCATACCTTTCGGGTTCCAGATTTGTTGCAATTTCAAAGCCAAATAGTTAAGTCCTACTTTATAACCCAATAATCTGACCAATATTGTGTTACTCCACAGCGGAATCTCCACTATTATTTCATCTCTAGACCTTAAGACTTAAGAGACTTTGCAATTATCTAGTATCACATCGTCTATTATTGAAGCAAGATAATCAATAATTATAATCATTAATCCTATTAGCTTTAATTTCCCCATTATCTATAATGATTGGAATAACCAAATTCTTACCAGTAAGGGCACTATGCCAACCAGTATATTTCTTTGGCAAAATCCCCACCGCCGCGCCACCGAAATTAGCCGTCTGCGCAGGAAGTTACATGCTCATGTCTGTCGTCCCAGTTGTTGGTCTAGCCTTTTTGGGCAGTCTCTCAATCGCGCGCTCCAAGGGTGGAAACCCAACCGAGTCACTTTCAACCATTGCGGCATCTATCATCAATTGTACCGACGAATCTTTCTCCCGGCGTGGCGGCAACGTGGTTGCATCCACCATGTCCGGCGGAGCTTCAAACATTGGATTAGTGGGAGAATCAATTGTTGCCTGTAACGGCTAGTTTTTCCTTTTAAAACAGAGATTTTTGTTTCTGTTTTTATTTATTTAAGCTAAATACTTCCTTATTATTATATTTATGTAAATAGAGTTATGATTTTTTATTATTTAATTACTCATTTAGTCGGATATAGTTATGTTTGTTTATTTTGTATGAGTATGGTTTAATTAGTTCAATGCTACAATAGTTAATTAGTTATTGGATAGGGTTTAGTCTTGCTATATTAGGGTTTATGTATATTATATTACTCTGAGTTTAGGTTTAATTTAGGCTTTAATCTTGTTATATTAGGGGGGTTTTATGTGTACTAAATTACATTGTGTATGCATGATTTGGTTTATGTGTGTATATATGGTGAAATATGTAAGCTATGTATTACTGTAATTAATTAAATCTTGATAGCTTAATTAAATATCTTCTAATCTAGTAATGGTAATATTCAAGTAAACTTTATCTAATTAGTTAATGTTACTATTGAAGTTAACTTGATTTATAGTATCTTGTAATCTTATAATTTTATTTGCTAATTAGTAAAATAGAAGCAATCTGGACATCAAAAAGAATCATAATCAATTCTTCACTTAAAATGATTAGTTGAAAATAAAATCCTACTTACCTATATTTTTTAAGCAATTAGACTTTACAACGAATGAAATGTAATTGATCTTTTTTTACATACTGATGGTGGACAAAGAATAGTATTCTAGTGAAGCTAAGCAAATTTAAAAATTGAAGAAAGATTGGGGCAATTACAAGACTAAAACGTTTAAAATTAAAGAATGGAACCTGTATGAATGTAGTTGAGTGTAATAATGATAATATTGATTAAATGATGATGTTGTGTATTCTTATGGCTATTCAAATAGTATATTAAAGTGTTTAGTGGGGAAGATTTTCATGGCATATCTTTATGGCTATTTAAATAATAATATTGAAGTATTTAGTGGGAAAGATTTCATGAGTATTTTCATAACTATTCTTTTTTTTCAAACTTTCCTTAATAATAAAATGTTTACAAAGTTACTAGCCTATACCCGAGGGTATTGACTCTTCACTGATTAAAACCGCTAGTTTAGGTGGGATCGTGTTCAAACATGTGCAAAATATGTTGCCATCTAGCTTATATTTAGCTACCCAGTCGGCTATTCTATTACAATATTTATTACACCATTTGAACAATGGATTACAAAATTCTGAGATCATATAAATGCTACTAATAATATTAGACATAGTGGGATCAGAAAATTACAAACGCTTCTCAAGAGCATTCATGACTAGAAGACTATCGCTCCATCTCTAGCTAGTAGACAAGCTTCTAGGACTCCTAGTGCTTCATCTTCAAGAGGAGAATCTGCTAAGATATCCCACACATTGTAATTTCTAATACTTCTAAGAAAGTCCCTGGTTATACAAGAAATAGAAGGATTTATTAACTTTATACACATCATCACAATTGATTTTTAGCATGTTATTGGGTGATGGTTCCCATTTTTTTCCTTTCTTAACCGTTGTATCATCCATGTTTTCATTTGTTGGGTCATTCTATATTATAGTATGATACATATTGTTATCATTCTTACCCTTCAGTTTATTAGTAACATCCTTAGGGTAGTTGGTATTTTCATATTCATCCCAATCCCTTAAGGATTTTTCTATAGTTCTCAAAGGATCAAGTGTAATATAATTATACTTGTTGTTATTTCTATCCTTCCAGATTTGCTAAGCTAGAGTGCAAATCTTTTCAAGTGAAAACTCTTCTTTTTTATTCGCATTTTGTAGCTTAATTATACTAGCCATCCAAGTGTCCATTATGGGGGGTATCTGGTTGCTAGTATATAAGCTTAGAGGTGAGGCAAACCATACTACTCTTGCCCACTCGCATTCCAGTAAGATATGATCTATATTCTCCACTGGGTTGTTACATAGCTCACATAAAGGTGTTTTAGTAGTACGTTTCTTGTAGACGTTCTCATTCGTAAGAAGTAAATATTTAAATACCTTCCACATAAATTTTAAATCTTGGGGGCAACTTTGAGGTTCCACATAATTTTCCACACTTTTGTATCAATTATGTGTGATGAAGTGGCCTTAATGATGCTTCTTCCAGATTCCATCGTTTCCTCATTTTCTTTAAGTAACTGATAAGCCTTTTTAACTTCATATGTTCCATTTTTACCTTCAGGACAAACTGGTCTATCTTTTTTCCCTGATAGTGGTATGAATATATTCAGGATACATTTTACTATTTCAAGGGGTATATTTTTGTAACAATTCCAACATCCCACCCTCTTTTATTTTTTAACATAAGGTTAGAAACCCTTCTAACAGTATTATCATTTGAGGGGTTACTTTATTAATATTTTTTATCCATATATGAGTGTACAAATTGGTAAAGTAGCCATTACCTAGATTCCAGTTAACATTATTTACTAGAGTTTCCTTTTCAGCCATTTGACTTTTCCATCCCCAAGAGCAGAAGTGTTTCCAATTTTAGATTCTAATAAAGATGTAAATGGAAAGTATTTTCATAACTATTCAACTAGTAGCATTATAGTGCTTAGTGGAAAAAAGGACAGTGCAAAAACCAAAAGATAGTTATTTTTTAGATAGTAATATTAAAATTGATAATAAAACTAAAGCGAAGTAGGGATCAATCAAAATATTTCTCCATTGAAAGTTAATGAGATACAATTTGTATGTAGTTATTTTATAAAGAGTTTGTTATAAAAGATAACCATATTTGAATAATGAGATAAAATTTGTATGAACCTAAGATAGAGCCCCTAAATAGAGAAAAATACAAACAGAGGCCCAAATTTTGCCAACTTTCCAATTAAAATCCTAGTTAGAAAAAATTCCTATTAAAGTCCCTATTCTAATTTTCTGGTTTGACTTTTTACGTTTCATCCTTGTTCTTGTTGGGTACGGACCCAGGCCGATTTTTAAGTTTTTAATTAATTTGTTATAATTTTTTATCAAGGCTTTCATGGTTACATGGGTTGGCCCCATCAAGAAAAAAATCAATATGGGTTGGCCCCTCAATGAACTAAAAAAGAATTAACGGGATGTACCCATAAGAAACACAGCTAGGCTTGAACAAAAAACAATTTTTGCCTCACTTGGGGTTGTACCTATGGCCCTAAAAATTGAAAAGTAATACATTAAAGGGTCGTACCCAGTAAGAACAAAAAATTATTCATAACACAAACACCATAATAAAACAACAGTGTCGATCAAATATATATCACGGCTAACAAATGTTGAAACCCATACAGGGATAGACCCAATATCAACAACAACTATATGGGGCTGGCCCATCATATACAAATTACATAATGGGGCTGGCCCCATCAGCAACAGAATTAAAAAAAATCGAACGTCAAATCTGATGGATCACGAAATGGAAACGAGATCAAGCCTTCCCATGGGGGTGTCTTCGTTTTCTCGGTGGTGGTGGTGGGTTTAGTCAGATCGAAGATGGTGGAGGTGAGTGGTGATGAAGATGAAGGTGGATCTAAAGATTTGTTGGTGGCTTTCTGCGTTTTCTCGGTGGTGGTGGTTTAGTCAGATCGGGGATGGTGTGGGTGAGTAATGATGAAGGGTGGTGGTTGTCTGTGTTTCTTTGGTGGTGGTGGCGGTCTTC
Source organism: Nemophila menziesii (assembly GCA_029959085.1). Classification (NCBI taxonomy): domain Eukaryota; kingdom Viridiplantae; phylum Streptophyta; class Magnoliopsida; order Boraginales; family Hydrophyllaceae; genus Nemophila; species Nemophila menziesii. The sequence goes on from JARWIR010000001.1 coordinate 107,040,105, forward strand.
CAGCGCGACGGAAAATATGAAGGGCAGCGACGCGGCGAAGATGGTCGTCAGTTTTCTTCTGCAGCACGGCGGCGAAGATGGAGGGCAGTGGGTTGGTGGTGTTGAGGTTGGTGGTGAGTGTTTAGGTGGTGGTGAGTGCTTCGGTGTTCACAGAGAGAGAAAGCAGCAGAGTGGGGAAGGGAGGGGTTTGATTTGGTGATGTTAGAAGAGAGATAGGTGAAGGGAGGGGAAGGGAGGGGAAGAGAGGGTTGCCGGCAGTGAGGAGGTCAGAGAGAAGAGGGGAGAGCGTGAGAGGTTGGGGATGGTGAGGTCGGACCCTATATGGGTTTTGTGTTTTGGATTTGTGGGGTTCTCTGTAATTATCATTGAAGTTGGAGGTATTTTAGGGGTTTTCCTTCTTTAGTTGGACTCCTAACTAGTAGTTAGGAGTTGGGATTTAAATAAGAAACCCACATAGCCGTGGGCTTTAAAAAGTAATCCCCCCCCCCTCCCTAAATACTCTTTATTCTCGAAAAAATAGGTACATGTATAAATATTACCATTTTAGTAAGCTCGCTTCTTTGTTTCCGGTTCAATACCCAAATCTCAAGTATTATTTTTAACTTTAAATCTTCTTTGAATAAATTCTTGGAAAATTTAGGTAGTATGTGAGTTTTTTTTTCAAACGATTATATAGATAAAATAAGAGTACACAAATAATTGGTCAATCCCACACAAAACGCGGTCTTGACTGATAAGTTAGGCTAATTAGGAATGAAGGAAAGAGCTCCAATTACCAAACAACGTGCCTAATAAGAGCTTGTGTTTGGCGACCCAATCAACCACTCAATTGCCTTTGTGTGAAACAAAGGAAAAGGAAGGTTTATGGGGCTCTACAGTGCAATAAATTGTTTTGTAAATATTATAACAATCAAACAAAATACAAAGTTTAAGGAAAGCTAAAGATTCAATAATAATTCTGCAGTCATTCTCGATGATAACCGAATGAGCAGAAAATCGTTGCGCATCCTCTCAACCCTATAGAATACCAAGAGCTTCAGCCTCAGCTGGGTTCCTAGCTTCAACCTCCTTTGCTTCACCACCAAAAAAATTACCAAAAGAATCCCTGATAACAAATGAAATAGCACAACCAGTTGGTAAAAATGAAACAGTAATATTAATTTTAAGAAAAATACTAGAAGGAGGGAACCAAATGTCCTTATACTGATTATGCAGATTCTTACTACCTGTTTTTATACTAGAGCAAAGTACATGGACTTTATTAGAATAATCCTTCCGTTCACTATCTTTGATATCATTAGAAATAATTTTATTTTCAACATACTTCTTCCAGTTTTTAATGACAAGATTGCAAGTATAAATAAGATCAGGTTGTGTAGCATTAAAAATAATTGGTTTCTCCCTTTCCATATAAACTAGCAGATATTACTAAGTAAAGAATCAAAATCCTTGTTTTTTTTCATTAACCTTTTTTAAAGAAGCAACAGTTTCAACTTTTTTTTAAAAGAAGCAACAGTTTCAATGAACCATTCACTAATTAAAGACGAGACTCACTTGAAAGTATTATCAATATGACTAGAATAAATTATCAATACTAAGATGTTTATTACTTTAGAAAATTATTACTATTATTTATTTTCTAATCCCGGAAGACTTAGGTTATATGTGAACTAGATAGAACATGTTGCTCACTTGAAAGTATTCTCATTAAAACATTTACTACTTCAGTTACAGTGGACAATTTTAGTATTTATTTTTATAAGTTTACGTATTAACTATTAGGGAAGAGGTTAGATGTGATTGTACCAATACTAATCTTCCTAATTTCTTTAGAACTACAAAGTTAAATATTTATTAAGAAATAATAACAACATATATATCACTAAAGAAATGTAGGCATTCATACAAGTTCTGCCAGTAATTTTGTCCAAATTAAAGACTTAACAAATTACAAAAAACTAAGTAAACAATTGATGATCGTACTTTTAATCAACTTAAAGAAGAGAACTCAATTACCAACTCTAGTCTTGTTAGAGTTTCACTTGTCCACTTTCAAAAGCAGAAGCAGCTGCAACTGCAATTTCTTTAATGGAATCACAAGACATAACTGTACCATCTGGAGGAAGATATGGAATGGAATACTCTATAGGAAAGTTAAGAATTGCTTCGGAGCCATTAATGTATAAGTTTGCAGCATCATGTGCTCTAGCAGCTGCTTCTTCACTTGGAAATGTCCCTAACCATATTCTTTTTCTTTTTAGTTTTGCTGATTGTAACTCAGACCCCCATGAGCCCGAGCTTCTTTTGGTAATTTCAATGAACTTCTTAATGCATTCAGATTTCGATTCAGTCATTCTTAACCTCTTATTACTAGTATCACACTCATCATCACTACAAGTTGGTAATTCTTCAGAAATTCTTAACCTCTTCTTGTTACTAACACCATCTTTAGGAACCTCATTACCTTGCATACACTTTGCACGTGTCTCTGTTTCCTCTATAGAAAGCTCATAACCCTCTCCATGTTTCCTATATCTGAACAACTCACGCTCAAGACGAACCATCTCTTCATCCATTTTCTTCATTTTTTCACTATATGTTTTCCTGTTTTTAGACACCTCATGCTCAAGATTCACTATTTCTTCATCCCTTTTCTGAATTTTTTCACAGTACATTTTCCTGTTTTCAGACACCTCTCGCTCAAGATCAAGTATTTCTTCATCCTTTTTCTGAATTTTTTCACGGTACTTTTTCCTGTTTTCAGACAACTCACGCTCAAGCCAAAGAATCTTTTCATCCTTTTTCTTCATTTCTTCACTGTGAGTCTTACGCAAGTCACTAGTCACTCTCTCCCAATTCTTGGACTCTCCCTTTAAGAACACATCCTCACATTGTGATTTAATCAAACACTGTAAATGAGATGCGTAATGACAATCCTTCAACTTAACCTCTTGAATCAACTCTTTCTCCACCATGAACCAAAGAAGCCCGGCCCAATCCAACTTCTCCAGATGCCCATCTCTAATCACTTTCACCCAATTCAACACCTCATTCGGCAACAACCATGTATCACCGTGCAAAAGTACCCAATTTAAAACAAAATCCACAATAAATTCCATCGAATCTTCCTTCAACTCCAACTTTACTCCCTCGCTCTTCTTCAGATTCAATTTCACTGCGCTTGTTAAAGAGGCCCTGTTGACGTTGATTCTCGTCCCTTTCACGAAACTGCACTGAAACTTTGGATCATAATTGGCTACCAACTCAGCAATCAAATCAACCCTAACGCTTGTATCAAACTCCATATGGGCGAAATCCTACAAACCCAACCTTTTCAACATGTTTTCGTGTTTTGGAAAATCTAGATTCATTGAAGGCACAAAAGGTACAAGGTTACACTTTTCCAATAGAAGTTGAAATTTTCTTTTACTAATATCTTCTTGTTTATCAACATTAATGTTATACTTGTTAGGTATGGTGTCTGAGCTACCCTTTAAGTTAGAGTATGTGGGTAACTTCGGGGGAGCATTAATAACAGATTCAGGAGCTGGAAAATAAGAATCAGCCATACCTGAGTTTATTGAATGTTGTTGTTGTTGAATCTAAAATGGGTTAAGTTGATTTGGGGTTTGTGGGTTTTGATCACTAGGGTGGGATGGCAGTGCGCGGTGGTGAAGAGTGAGAAGGACACCAAATGTGGAGAGTGGTTGTTTCCTTTTGAGGAAAAAGTTGTAAACGCATAAAAACGACCCAAAATAGGAAACAAGGTCAAACCAAAACTGGACTTTTCTCACAATATTTTTCTTTAAATCGAAAACTTTTTTTTTGTCTAAAATATTTTCTTCTAAGTAATGATATATACCACCTAAACTATACCACCCATGACGTGGCGTGAATTGGTTGGTTAAAGATAGTTAATCTACTTATATTCTTAATTTGATTAACGATTTATTTCCGATCAATTCACGCCATGTCATAGATGGTAATTGGATGGTATGATTTTGGATGGTATATATCATTACTCTTTTTCTCATATGCTTTTGACTAATTAGCCTAAATTTTTCTGACAAAAAAAAATCCCTTCAAAGTAATAGGAAAATTCTTCGAAGAAATCCTATTAATTTTTTAGTCAAAAAATAACATATAAATATATCAAAGTATTATATTCAAAAGGATTTATGCATATTTTATTTGTTTCTTATATAAGTTCACAACAATAAATATTCTTTTAGAAGGATTGGAGTTATAAAATATTTATACATCCTAAAGATAAAATACAATTTACAAGCCGAGCAAAAAAAAAAAAATACAATTTACAAGTAAAAGTGAATGAGTAACCTTGATTATGATATTAAATAGATTGGCGATATTTCTAAATATTTGCATGACTCTAAATAGTAAAAAAAATACAAAAATCACAACACCATTGAGCATGTTTGTGTATTTTATTTTTTTTTGGACAAGCATGTTTGTGTATTGAACTAGTGAGTATATCATATAACACTTAAAAAAAACAAAAAATTATTTGTAAACTTTAATGTTTCATTAGTCAAACTAAAATTGAAAAATGAAAAATTATTAATTTATGAAAAATAATCCAAAAACATTCACCAGTTATTGAAAAGAATAAGTCAAGAATAAGTCAAAAAATAAAATATAGACAAATATGTTATCATGAGAATGTCGCTATCTTCTTAACGTTTATTTTCACGCATGAGAAACTCCAGTGATGTTATTGACGAAAAACAATCTCCTTCACAACCATTTTTTTATCTCTCACCATGGTGGAAAATGTGGTATATCACCATTTTCGAACAATCCAAACATATGTAGCCTCAATATTATGAATTATTCTACCGAACAAATTAATCATCACGAACGGCTATAGCACCACCAAGGAATGATGTTTTAAGGCTTGATTTAAGCATACATTTAATAAAATGTGTCATAATTCTACAAAATCCAATAGCATTAAATGTTTCACCATAGTTTGGTGAAAAAGGGTTGAAAAATCAGTAGAGAAATAGTGCTTTATCAAGAATGGGTGTATTGTACATGATTTGATCGAAAGGAAAGGACAAGTAGTTAGACCATTTTATGTGTGCATATATATATATATATATATATATATATATATATATATATATATATATATATATATATATATATACGCCTTCGACTTCGTCTCAACCCACAGGTTAATCTCCCGTGGCGGTCGATTTAATCAATTCTTCGATTTACGTCTCAACTTTAAAGAGCTTTCGGCGAGTTCTTCCTCAAATAAGTGATCAGGATGACCAAACTGTAAAATTCTCAGGTTGGGATTCTATTGGTAAGACAAGGAACTCCACCTAAGGCTATGGTTTTCAGATGCGAGATTTTAGGCGTTCGAGGTCGGAAAGAAGAGTTTTTGCTCGGATTTCACTAAGGAGAAAAGTCTATGGGAACAGTGGCTCGCAGAAGAGTCGTTGTATGTGAAAGATTTGATGTATGGTCGTAACCTCAGACCGAGGGAACTAGCCTTCTAGGTTAGAAAATGAGCCACTCAGTGAGCTTTTCAAGTTCTTTATTAGGAAATGCGTGTATTATACATGATTTGATCGAAAGGAAAGGACAAGTAATAGAAAAGGCCCCATACCCGAAGGTACTTAGGCTAAATGAATTTAAAAAATTATAATAGATAGTGCAAAAATCATAATTGAATTATATATAAAAGAAGTGCAAATTATACTATTACTTGTAAAAGAATTAGCTTAACAAATGAAATATATCAATACATATAATCACCATCTTATATATGTATTTATGCATTCATAACTCTACAAATATAAGATGAATATTTATCCAGTATTTCGCTATATTATAAAATATTTATATATTTCATATATGTATTCCAGCTTTGGGAAATATTATACGTGTGTTTTATATAAAACTTTGCGAAGATTATTATTTTCAAACTCGGAGAAAATTGTATCAGTTGCTGCTATAAAAATTATCGGAGTAACTCCTGAGGTTTAACTTAAAGACGAATTTAGATGTTTCAATCCTCATCTTCTATGGATATTTAATTCAAGAACCTTTTATATGAAGACAACTCCAACTCTTTGCTTCAACATTAAGTCAAACAACAAATTAAAATTTACAGTGTTTGCAAGATTTTTAGCATATCAGGGCCTCTTTCGATTAATTTTTTAATTGATATTCATTTCAGCGTTTTGACCTCAAGAATGAGGAAGCAGAGAGATCAGAATTTCAAAAAATTGGTGGTCGCCTCTCTATGCAACACCCCTTGATTTTGGTATATGAACAACAACCACGTAAATTGCACTATTGGTCCTTTTGTTATGTGATTTGGCTAAATATATACACCTCTATTCTCAAAAGTAGCAAATATACTCAAAACAAAAATATAAAAGAAAAAATTGATAGTTTCTCTAGACTTTATTTATTTATCTGTAATAATTTACTCGACTTTATATATTTTATTTTGTATGAATTGTATTTAGTTTGATTTTGTATTTGATCATTTGTATAATTAGTTTGACTTTATTTTGGTTAGCTTTTTAAATTACATATAATTTTTAAAATAAATATTGTCTTTAGCGACCATCATAATGTTTGCTATTATTAAATATAAATGTCAACCGGGCCATATGTCGTTAAGGTAGTGGTCATAAACACTATTACCAACCACAGTGGTGGTGGTAAAGGGCGCGCCTCATCAGCGGCCAGTTTTTTCATAGATGGTCGCAATACGACCCCGCTAACAATGAGACAATTGCGACCCATTTTTTTTATTCAAATGCTGACCATAATCAGTAGCTATTGCCTATGTATTACCTATAACAATCGTCGAGGTGCCTGCCAGTAGTGCTACTCTTCTTCCAGATAGATTATTCATGAGAGAATCCAAATTGAAGGGTGGTTCTTGGTGTTGTTATGTGTTATCATCTATGATCTAGAGTGTTCGGATTTGTCTTTAATATGCAACTTTGGTGGTTTTGAACAAGATTATGTATCGACAACTTTGTTAAAACAAAATTATGTAGAACTATATTTTTGTATTTATTTTATTTTATAATGTATTTTAAGTTTTTTTTATAAAAAATAATAATAGTTGTTTTAGATGAAAAAACATTATAATATTTACATAATAATTCACTGTACCCAACCAAGTAGCGGTTGATAAGTAACAAATTTATCCATTTGGTCGCTAAAAATGTATCATAAACTAATAAAAAATTGTCACTTTTATTCAATTTAGCTATCGAATCCACGACGTAACTATTTATGATTCTCATCCATGAGAATTTGAACTTATACAAGTTAGATAAAACATTAATATCATTTAAAATATATTATAAATTAATATTATTTTATCCACATATTATTCATTAAATTAACAAAGATATTCATGATGGTAATGCTTGTTTTCGGGCAACTTTTTTGTCATCATGCAAGATAAATCTAATGAGTCTGTGTTTCTATCACTAATACAACAATCATCGTTTTATTGATCAAATTTCATGTGTATTCGTTAAAATACAAGAAATATCACAAGTAGTTGAATATAAATATAAAGAAGTTTTCACTATGGTAATCTAGTATGCAATTGTGATAGTGTCCAAAAATTGCTCCACAGGAATAAATATTTTCAAATCCACAAGATATATAACCCATCATAAGAGACACGAGATTTACGTGGTTCAACAAATTTCCTACATTTATAGAGGTTCACACTGTTTCACTATAATATGGAAAATCTTGAATAATAAGAACAACCCTCTTCTATGTTCTACAAGAATCACTCTTATGTTTTCTCACAAGGATGTCACTCACACTCACTTTGTTGGTCTCTCACGACTCTCTTGGTTGATCACACAACCCTGGCACAATACCCCACTCCTACCCATTGTGGGGAAGGAATATGATACACAGAATTATAAACCTATGGAGCCCCATATATAGGAAATATTACTTAGGGAACAAGTCTAATAATTTCCTAATATATTATTACTTGAACCTCAAGTCAAGTAATACCTTTCTTGGTCTAGTAATTTCCTTATATATTATTACTTGAACATCAAGTCAAGTATTATCTTTCTTGGTCTCCAAATTTAATCGAACTACTGGGCTTGGATTTCAAACCAAAACCCAACAATTTCTCCCTTGGCGAAAAGTGTCAATAATCTTCAAAGCAAGTCAGACTGCTTCCAAGTTTACTCACGCGAGACCCATTGCTCGATATCAATCATCATAGCAACATATGTGAACCTCTTCTCGGTCTGCAGTATGATAGAGTCTTCCCTCAAAAGAAATATTCATCTTCAACATCGACTGCACTTAGCAACTTTGACCTTCATCTTTCATGAACTCTTGTCATATGAATCCTCCCTCAATTCGAATATTTTTCTTCTTATATTACTCCCCTCGAACCTTAGGTTTGATACCAGTTGTTGGGAAGAAAAAATACAAGGATAGAAGAATGACAGAATAATAAAAGAGGCACAAGATTTACGTGGTTCAGCAAATTGCCTACATCCAGGGAGGTTCACACTATTCCACTAAAATATAGAAAAACTTGAACAAGAAGAACAACCCTCTTCTATGTTCTACAAGAACCACTCTTATGTTTTCTCACAAGTCAATCACTCACACTCACTTTCTTGGTCTCTCATTACTCTCTTGGTTGATAATCACACAACCCTGGCACATACCCCACCCCTACCCCCCTGTGGGGAGGGAATATGATACACAAAACTATAAACTATGGAGAACCATATATATAGAAAATATTACTTAAGGAACAAGTTGAATAATTTCATAATATATTATTAATTAAACCTCAAGTCAAGTAATAACGCTCTTGGTCTAATAATTTCCTAATATATTATTACTTGAACCTCAAGTCAAGTAATATCTTTCTTGGTCTCCAAGTTTAATTGAACTATTGGGCTTAGACTTCAAGCCACAACCCAACATACACCTTACTCTAAAACCAAAATAACTGAAAGGACTAGCATAACTAGGGTCTACCACAAGAGAAAATTGCAAAGACACCCCCACAAAAATTTCGTAACTCCACAAACACCCCGAAGCATATGCACTAGTGCTTTAACGGTCTCTCTTTCAAGAAATTCTTAAATTTTCAACAATAGGGACCGAAAAAATAAGTAATAACCTTCATACTCTCCTTAACAATGTCTCCTTAGCATGTGTGGTAGGGTGTCGTGGTCGTGAATAGTGGAACAGAGAGAAAATATGGAGAGTGGAAATTTATTCTTTAGGACAAAGTTGCCACCATAACGCATAAAGAACAAAATGAAATGAAATAAAAACAAAAAAACTTAAATTTAGATAAGATGAGTCAAGATGTCCATCTCAAACTTCCTATTATTACATTTTCTATTTTATTGTTAATTAGTCGTGTCCTAATTTATACGTGAAGTAGTTTCATAAACCATAGTCTATACATTGATGGAACAAGTGTATTTTGGATTAGTGTTAATTAAATTATATGTATATTGAGTTTTGAGTTTTAAAGTGTGATCAATTTGTATCCCTGTATGATGCCTTATATTAGTTTACCAAAATGAGCTTAGAGAGAGGAATATTGGTAGGTTAAACCTAGTTATTACTCGAATTAATAGAAACTAAATTCTAACAAATTGATGATTAGCTAGTCCAAAAACTTATTCACTATATGTGTTGTAATCTTTGTTTGCTTTTTATACTAGACTATTCGTCTACAGATACTAGATAATTTAATCCAAACATCCAGAGTATTACTGATTCGTAATAGATTTTCTACAGTCTTCAAAGTACTGGACGATTTTTCAGCATGACAGATTTACTTGACAATTTTTCCTTTCCTAACTCAACTTTGCTTCCTTTTAACTCTTGATTTCAACTTAGATCTTCTTTCCTCAACTCCTTGACATTGATTTGGCATCTAATATAATTAATTTACATAAGAGCTTCACATTTTATACATAAATTACACTAAAAATGCTCTAAAAGTAATAATTCTACAAATCAAGGTAAGAAACTAGAATATATCAAAGAATAGGGAAAAATAACTCAATTAAGCATGTAATACACCTAAAATGATGTCTCACAAATAGATTAATTCATCACAAATAGGGAGACATCAATATTTTATAAATGTTACTTTCTCAAACTATAATCTTTTTCTTGTGTTGTGTAATTGGGGGGGGGGGGGGGGGGTTGTCTTAGAACTTTTTTTAATAGCCTTAGACCATGCAGAACGTTCAATTATGCTCTAGTAAAGTGGTCTATCACTACGTGTTATGTTTGTGTTAAGTTTGGGATGAAGCTGATGTAGCCCCTCAGTTATTTAGATTTTATGTATACTTGGCCTCCATGTTTTTTTTCATAGGACAACTAGTTATTATTCTGAATGATTCGTTGGAACTTTTATTTAAATGGATTAACAATATGATAAAACTACTGGGAAATGAACTTTTTACATCAATCTAGAGCTAGAATGGTGGAGATTTTTCCTACAAACTCTTGGGATGTGTTAAGTCCAATTTGTCTAACAAGAATGATTAAGTGCCCGTTTGGAAGTGCTTTTTTGGAGAGGCACTTAAAAGTGCTTCTATCATTTTAAGAGTTTCTTTTACCTTAAAAATCACTTTTATGAGAAGCACCAAATAGGTGTTTCTTGATAAAAGCACTTAAAATAATTTTAGATTTCAAAATAATTTTTAATAATTTTTATAAATTTCGAATTTTATTCTAAAAGTGCTTTTTTGCTCTAAAATAAGCACTTCCAAACGAGCCCTAACTGTAACCAATTAATTGACTTTGCATTTGGACATGGGCCTAACTACTTTGTTCAATCTTTTTTGTCTTTTCTTGGCATAATACGTCCTTTTTAATTGGTTTTCTGGGGGCTTGTTCAGTTAACATTTCTTGTATTAGAGTACTCCCAAGCGCGTAGAGAGATAAAGCTCACTACACAACCTACTACCCTACTGTTTGTTTCCCTCTTCTTAGTGGGGTTGTGACTTGCCTCATGTCAATGGATTATCCTCAGATGCCTAGTGATAAGCTTTGCTACTTTAATACTCTCTTTGGTAAGAATAAAATATATTTGTGATCTCAGATGGATTGCTTGGCCAGATCCTACTAAGGCTAAATTCTGGATTTTGGGCAAAATATTTTTGGTTACTTATGGGTTTCCTTTAGTTCTTGGCTTCGCGCCTGAGAACAAAAGGCAGAGAAAGGGGCTAACAGAGGATTTCAATAAGAAAGGGAAGCTATCGAACACGGGGTCAGAAGTGAATTACGAGTCAGACCAATCTGCGAATCGGTCAAGCTCCCCTTGCATGCAATGATGTGGTTCACCAAACACAACCTCTTGATCAGGCAGTAGGCATTGTTTCTCCTTTGACTTAAAGTCGTCCACCTAATCTTATTTCAACATTGATAGAGTGAAACTGATAATAGAGCAAATAAGTTATAAGTAAATTGAGACATGTTACCTCCTTTTCGTAAGTAGGTGGGTACAGTCGGATGATCAAAACTCTGGGTCCCCTCAATCACCCTCCCTTAAACCTAAACTGGTCGAGAGACATGAACCATAATAATTTATGGTTGACCATGTTCCTAGAAAATAGCTTGCAGATAGTCACTATCTTTCAAAGACGCCTTGAAACGACCAGGACTAAATAGACCATGTAAATTAGTGAAAAGAGTCTATTCCACTTAGAATCATGATGATGAATCAATTCTTGATCAAGATTTCTACTTATTTTGTCAAGATTGATTTCTTTATTCATTAACTCTAAGGGTAGCCTTCTCGAAGCATGCGTTGTCTTCCCACTTTTCAAAAAACAAATCGTGCTCATTTTCAATGGTTATCCCCCAAGATTTCGACCTAACACATATATATACCAGCTCCTAACCTTAGAAAATCATTCTTTGGCTGTCTAAGCTTAATCCATAAATCATCATAAAAGCAATCGGGAGGATCTAGAGGAGGAAAAATCAAGAGTTGGAGTTTCACTGCATCAATTCTATACTTCTCCATATTTATTATTTGGGTAAATTAGTATTAGAGTTATTTTGTCTATGAGGTATTTCTAAACTATTTAGTCAAGAGTTTTAGTATGCATAATTTCTCTTTAGGGCTGTAATTATATGAGAAATTGATTATTGTTTTTCTGTTTTAATTTGAATCTGAGATTTTAGTATTTAATTGGTTTCTAATTAGTTTACATTAATTATATTCTTGTGCTTGTTTACAATTAGTAACTTAGCTAATTAGAGATATGTTTTAGTAATTAGGCTATTCACTAGTGGCGGCGATCCGGAAGGAGGGGTTTAATAACAGAATTAGAATATAGACGCGTGGTATTCGTCATTGATCCTGACGAGTTTGACTAATTTCGCAGCCAACTGGGTAAATTGCTTAACCATCTGAAAGTAGCTTATAGTCGCCCTGACGGGGACGACATTGCTTCCTAAGTCTACTGATGTCTCCCTAATTGTTCTTATTTTCGACCCTTGGGAGACATCATTTTGGGTGTTTATTTAATTAATTTGATAGACTTTTGGACTAAATTTGCAATAATCCGGAATTACCTTTTTATTTCTAGCATTTTTTATTTATTAAACTTTTGCGCGTAATATTGGTATTTTTAGTGTAAAGTTTACAGGTTTTAGATGTTAGCTAGGAGAGGAATCCGAGGAGAAAGTCAAAGATCGTGAATTAGAGTCAAGATTTGAAGATAAATCCCGAAGATATTATTTTTAGAGCTGAAAATCCATTTTCCAGGCCATAGATTGCTGATTTCGAGGTGCTTAAGCGATGATTTAGCCGCTGACCTTTGAAGAGAAATCATTCCTTATCGAGTTACGGAACTTTAGCAACTGGAATGAGGTCAATCGGAGTCATAACGCATCGGGAAAAGCCGTTTTAGTGAAGGTGTATCAGCAGTTACGGGATTTTGGGCTTAGAATTTGGGCTTGGACATTTAATTAGTATTTTATTTTCTGGTCCAAGCCCTAATCCGTTTTTGAGCTTATAAAAGGAGATTTTGACCTCATTATTTCTCACCTCTCATTTTATTCTTCAAATTAAATCATCATTAGAAGAGAGCGTCCAGAGAGAAAGTCAGAAGCAAGGAAAAGGAGAAAGCTTAGAGCTGGAGAAAGTCATCTTCTCCAAATCACAGCCAAACCCGATTCTTAATTAGGTTCTATCTTTTATTTCTGTAATTGAAGAACATGAATTCTTTCTGTTTTAATTTAGTATTTCTTTTTAATATGAGCTAAACAATTCATAGTGCTTGAGAACAAACAATGGGTGAATCCCAATCTTATTAATTAACGAATGTTGAATTTGGGTTTTTATTGAATTAAACTAAATTAGGGCTTTTACTCTTTTCAATAAATTGAGATTATTTTACTGTTTTTAGCGTCATGAACTAGGAACAGGTGTTAGTATTTAGGCTATTCCAATTGGTGGCAATTGGATCATCCTGGCGGAGGGTTTAGATACAGAACCATTTATTCAATCTAGGATAGAAGCTATTGATTCTGACGAACTTAGCTAATTCTAGGGCCAATGAGGTAATAAAACTTAATCATCCAACGGTGGATCATATTTACCCTGACGGGACTAGTGACACCCTAGGATCGCCTTATAGTCTACCCTGACGGGGGTATAAGGAATTTAGAATCCCGACCATTGTAATTGACCAATTTAGCCCTTAAACAACATAAGTTAAGAAATAGGATTGGGAGGATCCTTGCGTTCTCAAGAACTACATCTCATATTGCGTTTTCACTTATTTTACTTGCGTCTTAGCGTCTACTTGCATTTAATTATTTGTCTTTTATTCATTAGCTTTAATCAACAAAACCAAACAAACATTTTATTATCTTTTACTTTCGTAAGTGCATCAATCACTACTTGCTAAACATTGTGATCAACCATCCATCCTTGGAACGAATCTGTATTATCATACATACTACTTGGGACAACCGTACACTTGCGGTTGTGGTTCGATTAGCATTTGCATTTATTTTTAGAACACACAAAGGACCACCATCTACCCTAACGGGAGTTAAGAAGATAGTAGAGTCTCGACTATTGTAAATTTCCCATTCACACTTATTTTTAGGAATCATAAATTCAATATGATAGGTTCATACTTGCATCTGCTTATCTTATTTTCATAATTATTTATTTTTTACTTTAATTTATTAGAAAACAAAATACTTTGCTTGTCTTTATAATCAAAATATTTAAAACCATCTATTCTAATATTGAACACGAAGTTAGAATAATTACTTAAATCTATGTGGAGACGAATATCCCGATTTTACTATTACTTGGAACGACCCGTACGCTTGCGGTTAGTGGCTTCTCTTCTTTTGTGCTGATTTTTATCACACTCTAGGAGCGGCCATATATATTCATTGTGAAGCTAGACAAAAACGATAGGTGATTAAGACATTCAATTTCCAATAGATTCCACCCCTTATGTCAACATAAGAGGGAAGGAAATATGATAGCGTAGGTTCAGGAAGATCATGGATATCACGAGAAATTTTCATGCATTTCTTAGAAACAACCTCAGAGAAGATATAAGAATAGAACGTCCCTTAGAAAAAACACTAATCCAAAAGCCCCAAATTCATTTGTCAATTCAAAGTGAATAGCGAGGAACCCTAATCTTAAATGGAGTATAAAAAAGGCAAAGGGAGCATCTCAACCAGCAATTAAAAAAGGGAAAGTATCGAAAGAAAGACGAAAGCCCCAATCCCACCTTCAGATTTGTAGCAACTGAAACAAATGAATGTCATTTAGAAATAAACTCGGGCTTGATAAAACTACAACGACATACCTTTTTTTTAATAAGCATTAGAAATTGGTATGGAAAGTTGTGCTTAAAGGGACAAGAACATGTTGTGTTTTGTTTGTATAAACCAGTAAAACAATATAGGAACTAATGCAGAAATAAAATAAAAGTAAATAATTAAATAACTTTACTTGTCGAGGCTCGGATTGGATCCGATGTCTTTAAGGTATTTAGGCCACGTACATGTGTCTTACGTTTGTTGGCTTCAACCTCCAGGATACAACGACAAAACTATTCAAAAGAAACTGACACACGAATTCTTAAGAATTTCAACGAACTTAATAATGCTGCTTCTTTCTATCTCTCTCTTATAATTTTAATGCTTTTGAAAAATGAATGAAGAAAATGGTTTAGTTGGCCAACTATTTATAGAAAATGAAAAGGTGGCTTGCCAAAGGTTGTGATGTTTCATTTTGGAGTTACGTTGTTTTAATTTAAGATACAACGTTTACTTAAAAGACCAAAAAACTTGGGCTGGTCCAAATGGTATGAACCTAAGGCCCAAAAGCCCAACAAAGATGATGGTCAGGTTCATACCCCACCTAAGGCCCAAAAGCCCACAAAGCTAATGGTCCAGGTTCAACCCTACCTAAGGCCCAACAAAGCTATGGACCTAAGGCTCAAAGCCCAACAAAGCCTTTTTCTTTCTTTCTTTGCTATATAAAAAAAAGAAATAAAATAACATATATATATATATATATATATATATATATATATATATATATATTTTTTTTTTCTTTTAATTTCTCCAAATTACATGACTCAATTTCTCATTCAATTTCAAATGATTTTAACCAAGTGAATATATTACGTTAATCTTCACAAGTTGAGTAAACGTATTAATATCCAAATCATTTCATTAAATTGAGTCACCAGCTAACATCGTAAACATGGTCAACACTTGAGTAGAATCCCATTTGTCCAACAATCCCCACATGAATGAAAATTGACTAACCACCTTAAAATATTATGCAAAAGAATGCTAAACACTTGAGAGAGAGAGAGAGAGAGAAGCGTAGAAGAATACTACATCGAGAAAGGTAGCTTTTGGCCTTGAACCTTCTGTAGTAAGAGCTATCGGATTTACTTGCTAACTAGTGAACGTGATGTCTTGAACTATTCAGCTTTTGTGTAAACCAAGACAATAGAACTTACATAGTATACTTCCAAACATTATTTGGTTCTCACGGTTGTGTCCATTTACGGCCCTGGACAACTCCTGGTATTTCATGAATAACCGTCGAAGAATTTCGCCTTTAAAAATTCTCGTAGGGCGGCCCTACCCATGTTATTCATATAGGTGGTCTCTTGTCGAGAGTATTCTGCATTACTCTATCTTATGTTATCTAAGATACAAGAACCATTAAAAGTTTAACTTATCCTTCACTTTTACAAGTAGCACTGTTTAATTTTGTCCTAGGAATGGTTTGGGGAGGTCTCCCCACAGTGCATCGCACCAAGTTGCAGTTTCATGATTCAGTTTTCCCTTTGAACCTAGATTGTGGGATCTCCACTCTTCTAGGTAGGGTTCCCATCATGGCAACTCAGCTTTCGTAGGCTTAAGACTCATTCCCCTTGACAACACTCGCACTTGCTCTCTTTGTAGACCTTTGGTCGGTGGATCCGCTATATTATCCTTTGATCGAACATAATCAATTGTGATAATTCCGTTTGAGAGCAATTGTTTAACGATATTGTGTCTACGACGTATGTGTCTAGACTTACCGTTATACATTTCATTTAGTGCCCTACCAATGGCACTTTGACTATCGCAATGTAAGCAGATAGCTGACACAGGCTTTGGCCAATTAGGAATATCCTCTAGGAAATTCCAAAGCCACTCGGCTTCTCCAACAGCTTTGTCTAAAGATATAAACTCAGATTCCATAGTGGATTTGGCTATGCACGTTTGCTTAGTGGATTTTCAAGACACAGCTGCTCCTCCTAACATGTAGACAAATCCACTTGTGGATTTTGAGTTGGTGGAGTCTGATATCTAGTTTGCATCACCTTATCCTTCTAGTACAGCTGGATATCCTGTGTACAACAACCCTTCGTTCATAGTGTATCTAAGATACCTTAGAACTCTTACAATAGCAATCCAGTGGTTCTTCCCCGGATTATGTGTAAACCTACTTAGCTTGCTTACTGCATGTGCTATATCTGGCCTAGTGCACTTCGTTAAGTACATGAGACTCCCAATAATCCGAGAGTACTCCAACTGGTTGATCATATCACCAGTGTTCTTAGCAAGATGTAAACTTACATCAACAGGTGTCTTGGCGATATGTGAGTCGCCATTACTAAATTTGTTTAATACTTTCTCAATATAGTGTGACTGAGATAGTATAATACCTTCAGATGTTCGGAGAATCTTGATACCCAAAATAACATCCGCAAGGCCTAGATCTTTCATGTCAAACTTACTTGAAAGCATCCTTTTGGTGAATTTAATCACATCATTGTTACTTCTAATGATTAACATATCATCCACATATAAACAGACAATGACATATCCAGTCTCATTTCGTTTTACATAAACGCATTTGTCACATTCATTGATCTTGAAATCATTCGAGATCATGAATCTATCAAATTTGTCATGCCATTGCTTCGGTGCCTGTATTAAACCATATAAAGATTTAACAAGCTTACATACTTGCTTCTCCTTACCTGGAACTACGTAACCATCAGGTTGTTCCATATATATCTCTTCATTTAGTTCTCCATTTAGGAAGGCTGTTTTTACATCCATTTGATGTATTTCGAGCTTGTATATTGAAGCTATAGCGATTAACATTCGAATGGATGATATTCTCGTGACTGGAGAATAAGTATCAAAATAGTCAAATCCTTCTTTTTGACTATAACCTTTTACAACAAGGCGAACCTTGTATTTTTCAATAGACCCATCGGTCTTTAGTTTCTTCTTGAATATCCATTTGCATCCAAGTGGTTTATTCCCAGGAGGGAGATCCACTAGTTCCCATGTATGGTTTTGCATAATGGAATCTATCTTACTATTTACCGCTTCTTTCCAGTATGGGGCGTCAGGGTTTGACATAGCCTCCTTGAATGTTCGCGGTTCGTCATCTAGCATGTAAGATAGAAAGTCAGGACCAAAAGACGTAGAGGTTCTAATCCGCTTACTTCTTCTTGGTTCTCCTTCATTTGGCAATGATTTTTGATATTTCTTTTCAGTTGGAAATGATTCTTGATCTTGCTCTTCTTCAATTGCATCACGTGTTCTTTTTAAGGAACCAGATTCTGGTGTGGTCTTGTATGGAAAGGTTGTTTCAAAGAAATGTGCATTTCTTGATTCAATAACCGTATTGACGTTAATGTCAACATGACAAGATTTGTGTATCAGGAATCTATATGCAGCACTGTTGTGAGCATATCCAATAAAGACGCAATCGATGGTCTTTGGTCCCATTTTGACCGATTTAGGAGCGGGAATTGCTACCTTTTCCAAGCATCCCCACACTTTTAAGTATTTGAAGGAAGGTGGTTTTCCTTTCCATAATTCGTAAGGAGTTTTATCTACCTACTTGTGTGGTACCTTGTTGAGGATGTGATTTGCAGTGAGCAAAGCCTCTCCCCACAAGTTCTGTGGTAACCCTGAGTTAATCAGCAAGGCATTCATCATTTCCTTCAACGTGCGGTTCTTACGTTCAGCAATCCCGTTTTGTTGAGGCGAGTAGGGGGCCGTGGTTTGATGGAATATTCCATGTTTAGCGCAAAACTCATCAAAAGGAGACACGTATTCTCCTCCCCTATCTGTTCTAAGATTCTTAATCTTTTTATTTAGTTGATTCTCAACTTCAGTTTTGTATTGCATAAATGCTTCTAAGGCCTCATCCTCACTTCGAAACAAGTATATTTGACAATACCTTGTGCAATCGTCAATGAAATTTATGAAATACTTTTTACCACTTTAAGTTTGCACAAATTTTAAGTCACAGATGTCATTGTGAATTAACTCTAAAGGTACCAAAGTCATTTCTATAGATTTAAATGAGGTTTTTGTTAATATTGACTCAACGCATACTTCACATTCCTTTTGAGAATTGAAGTTCACATTAGATAGTAACCCGATGTTTACTAACTTATTTAATGAACCAAAATTAACATCTCCTAATCTATCGTGCCATAAATAAGGTGAGTCAAGGATATATTACTTACTCGGTTACATTTTGGTAGGTACTATGGTTATTATATTCATCTTAAATAAACCATCACATATGTACCTTTTACCCACAAATATCCCACCTTTAGTGAGAATAAATTTATCAGACTTAAATACTAGTTTGAAGCCATTCTTACTCAATTACGAACTTGAAACTAGATTCCTTCCAATGTCAGGCACATGGAGAACGTTATAGAGACTCAACTCTTTTTTTAGAAGTCATTATTAGAATAATGATTCCAGATCCAACTACTTTTGATGTAGATAAAATTCCCATACATAAAGTCTCTTCAGTAGTTGCAACTTTGTATGTCTTGAACATACATGTCAGGTGGCCCAAGTATCCACCCACTAGTGTTTGGTATTGCCAACCAAATTTACTTTAGAAACTACTATAGTAAAATCAATCTTATTTGATCTTAGTCATGGTTGCTTGGCCTTATTTTCCTTTCATGGAATTGCCTTTACCCTCTGTGATTTCAGCCGTCTATTCCTTTACACAGATAGTCATTTCCATTTAACCTCTTAGACTCCTCAACGGGTCTATAAGATTTGGGGTCATGTCCCACAAATGTATTTTCCATAAGTGAAATTGCTGATGGTATGTTGTTACCGATTCCATCATTTCTGGACATATTGTTTATCTTGGTAGACATCATTTCAATTACCAAGGATTACACAATATTATAGATAATTCAGACAAACGAATTATTCAACCTTTCTCACTAAAAGACAACACAAAAACTTAATTCTTTCTTACGACAAAATAATTAATTATTTTAATTTCCCAAGTTTTTATATTCTTGTTAGTCCCCCAAGTTTTTATATTCTTGTTGTAGAGGATCGAAGAAATTAAAGAGATAACCAATTCACGTAAAAGAAGAATCTCAATCAATTAAAAATTCTTTTAGCGGGAAATTTTCAAACCATAAGGTTCGACAAGTATGCCGATACTAGCAAGATTGATATTAGTTGTTAAAAAACACACTAATATTACAACGTAATATGACGTTAGTAAGCGAGTATTTTTCTAGTATGTATACACAAGCCTAGAAATCAGAATAAGAGAAAAGAAATAGAATGTAATATTCATGTTCTGTATACACAGACCCAAAAGAATTTCCAAAAGTAAAGTTTATAAAAACATAAAAAGAAATTGTTTTCTGGTTTATACAACGTGAATCTTAAATACCTTAAATTGTTGTGTTTTGTTTGTATAAACCAGTAAAACAATATAGGAACTAATGCAGAAATAAAATAAAAGTAAATAATTAAATAACTTTACTTGTCGAGGCTCGGATTGGATCCGATGTCTTTAAGGTATTTAGGCCACGTACATGTGTCTTACGTTTGTTGGCTTCAACCTCCAGGATACAACGACAAAACTATTCAAAAGAAACTGACACACGAATTCTTAAGAATTTCAACGAACTTAATAATGCTGCTTCTTTCTATCTCTCTCTTATAATTTTAATGCTTTTGAAAAATGAATGAAGAAAATGGTTTAGTTGGCCAACTATTTATAGAAAATGAAAAGGTGGCTTGCCAAAGGTTGTGATGTTTCATTTTGGAGTTACGTTGTTTTAATTTAAGATACAACGTTTACTTAAAAGACCAAAAAACTTGGGCTGGTCCAAATGGTATGAACCTAAGGCCCAAAAGCCCAACAAAGATGATGGTCAGGTTCATACCCCACCTAAGGCCCAAAAGCCCACAAAGCTAATGGTCCAGGTTCAACCCTACCTAAGGCCCAACAAAGCTATGGACCTAAGGCTCAAAGCCCAACAAAGCCTTTTTCTTTCTTTCTTTGCTATATAAAAAAAAGAAATAAAATAACATATATATATATATATATATATATATATATATATATATATATATATATATATATATATATATTTTTTGTTTTAATTTCTCCAAATTACATGACTCAATTTCTCATTCAATTTCAAATGATTTTAACCAAGTGAATATATTACGTTAATCTTCACAAGTTGAGTAAACGTATTAATATCCGAATCATTTCATTAAATTGAGTCACCGGCTAACATCGTAAACATGGTCAACACTTGGGTAGAATCCCATTTGTCCAACAGAACAAAGAAGGGAAGGTTTGGATTTAGACTTCTTTAGTGGCGATAGACGACGACTCTGTCATGTACTAAGCATAGTCTCAAAGAAAAGGACAAAAAATACACTAACCCATATTAAACACTGAAAAAACATAAAAAATTAAATTAAAAAAATGTATATCTTGAGTTCGAACAACATAGGGCACTTTGCCCTAAAAATTTAGGTCCTTTATAAAAAATAAAAATTAATCTTCTAGTCTTTATCCTTTATCTTTGCCATTCTCGTTAAGAAATAAAATAAAAATATATATCACACTAATTTGCTTTATTACTATATTACTCCGATTTAGATCACCAATCAAAGGTGATATATAGTCATGCTTTAAGAAATAAGAGGAAATTCACCTTAGGCTCTTGAACACACCCCCCCTCTTTAAGATAGGGACCCCGCCTAGAGCATTTTCTTACTAAAGACCTCTGGAAGTTTTTAACACATGAAGCCCAAAACCCCAATTACTTTACTACCCTCTTTTGTTTTTTTCCCCCTATATATACTAAATTATATGTGCTCTCTCCTCATTCTTTCATTTCATTTCATTTCCCGTCAAGTAATTTCTCTCTCATCCCCTCACCTACCTTTTCTAACCAAAACCCTAGAAAATATAATCTCTCCTCTTTCTCCTCTCAATACCACCGAAATTCCCACCACCACCAACAAGCTCTCTCCTCCTATTCATCGCCGGAGCAGCCATGGAAACCAAAACAGCTACCACCAACATAACACCACCACCACAACACCACCACCACCACCATAACACCACCACCTCGCGCCATCACTTTCAGCACCACCGAGCTCCATCACTTTCAGCACCACCGAACAAATCACAACAAAGATCGGCGAGGTGAAGTTGGAGCAGAACGCAGAACTGTTGCGGAGCTTCTGGCCTTCTTCTCCGGCCTGGATCTCACAGAACTGTTGACGAACGAAGAACTGATGGAGCAGAATCCAGAACTGTTGCGGAGCTTCCGGCCTTCTTCTCCACCTCGCAGAACTGTTGACGAACTCACACCACGAAGAAGAGAACCACTGCAGCCATTTCGCCGGCCTGGATCTCGAAGGTTGGTTGCTGCGCGAATGCTCGAACAGAGCTCCTCCATTACATCCTCCAAGCTCGGTGAAGAAGAAGCATTGCGCCAGAAAATGAGGCTCCAAGCTCCGGCGAAACGAGGATCTAAGCTCCGGCGAAACATAACACCACCACCACCATAACCAAGTTCTCTTCTCCGATGCTGCAGCTTCGTTCGTGATCGCTGCTGCACAGTTCCGGCGAAGAAGGATTCGCGAATGCTTGTTGGAGAAGAAGAAACAGAGCTTTTTTTTTAGGTAGACAATGTTGACCAGATCTAGATCTGGTCAAACCAGATAGATTTTCTTTTTATTTTGCTTGTGTAATAATATGTGTTTAAATAATATTTTCTAAATTCTTTTTAGACTCATTACTTTTTTTAATTTACCCAGTCATTTTTTATAGTACTCTCCAAATTTTAAGAGTACTCCAAGATTTTCTTAGAGTACCCCGAGATTTTCTTAGAATACTCTGCAATTTTGTAGAATACTCCGAGATTTTCTGGTGGTTGGAAGTCGGTGGTCGGTGGTCGGTGGTCGGATATATAGAGTATTCATTTGAATATATAGAGTACTCATAAAATTGTCGGAGTACTCAGCCAATTCTCAGAGTACTCTATGTTTTTCCCGGTGACCGGTAACTGGTGGTCGGAGGTTGGTGGTAGGTGGTACGAGGTTGGAGGTAGGTGAGTAGTGGTAGGTAGTGGAGAGGGAAACAGTGACATCACACTTTTTTGTCTTTTAGTGTAAAAAATAAAGTCCCTAATAATAATAGCATTTTTGAAAATGGTCTCCAAGATCCTATATATAATTTTTAAAAAAACCTTTGCATACAATTTACCAACTGAAGAGGCAAATGGTTTTTTTTTTTTAGTCGAAAGAAGTACTTGTATTAAAAACTTCAAGAGAGCAACAAAATCAACCTATCCCTAGAGGATCAAAATCCGCTCTAAGTAGTCTTGCTAATTGAGAAGGTGGAAATAAATTCCAAAGGCTAAACAAGGCACTTTTAAGCACTTGTTTAGCCACCCAATCAGCAGCATAGTTTTTAAACCTCCTAACAAAGGAGATTTTAATCCTGTTCTTAACTTTACATTTGACAATGAAGTTTGCTAAGTTATGGATATTACAAAACAAATTCCTACCAAAAACTACTTGATTTACAAGGGCTAAATTATCACATTCAATTTCAACAGAACCAGGAGGATAATCAGCTGCCATAACACAAGCTTGAGCCATCCCTCTAGCCTCTGCTTCAAGACTTGAATTTGCATCCATCTTCCTCGCAAAACCATCCACCATGCACCCTGTTGAGTCACGAATAATACAAGCATAAGAGGCCTTCTTATTTTCCTTCAAAAAGGATGCATCTGAATTAATTTTTAGAAAACCATAAGGAGGTGGTTTCCAATTCTCTTTTCTGTCTTCTCCAAAGGATAAACCTCGAGTTACAGAATTAGAGTTAATATTGTTGTTTATCACATTTATATTTGAGGCATCTGTTAAAAAATGTTTCAAATTAAATTTTGCCTCAGAGTTAAGCCTATTCAAGGTGTTATTCTCATCATAGGCGTTCAAAGCTTCCTGCAAAACAAATAAAGGGTCTGGGGTAGTGCCTCTAAAGATACTTTGATTTCTCCCTTTCCAAATATGCCAAACCAAGTAAAAAGCCATTTCTCCTGAGTAATTGTCCTTATTTTCAGTTTCCAGGCTACATTTTCTCACAAAAGCCACCCATTTCATGAAATTAAAGGTAGGCTCAGTCATTGAATCAAAATTTAAAGGACTTGCCTTCCACAAAGCTCTATCCCAAGAGCAGTGAAAAACAAAATGTTCAACATTTTCAATCTCCATCTCACAGATTGTACATATATCTGAGTTACATGATTTCCTCTTTTTTCTATTCTCATTAGTAGCAAGCCCATTAACACAACATTTCCATATAAAATTTTTTACCTTTGGGTGAATTTTCATTCTCCAAATAAAATTCCATTCTTCATAACTGAGTTTAAGAGAAGAGGAACTAAGATTTTTATCCTTGATCTTCTCAGCTGCCAATTGTGCCCTCCAAAGCTCACTATACATATCCTTAACTGTGACACACCCATTCAAGGACACAGGCCAGAAAGGCATATCAACACAGTCAAAAGGAGGGATGTATATAGTTGCAATGGTTGCAGCTATGTCAGTTGAGTAGTATTGTTCAAGTAAGTCAAGCCTCCATTCAAAAGAAATTGGATTGATAATTTCAGAAACCATTTTCAAGTCACAATTTTGGGGTTTCACAATTAGGCCTTGAGATGGGACCCAACAGTCCTCCCAGAGTCTAATGGAACTCCCATTACCTATATTCCATCTTAAAGAGTTGACAAAACAATTTTTACCTTCTACAAGGCTTTTCCAACCCCATGAGCAGTTGGAGCAAGGATTTGAGTTCAAAAAATCATCTTTTGGAAAGTATTTACCTTTGAACAGTTTGAAAACCAAAGATTCTTTTTTTAAATAAAATTTCCAGGCATTTGAAGATAGAAGGGCTAAATTTTGTAAGTGAAAATCTTTAAAACCTAACCCTCCATCCTCTTTTGAGTTCATGATAGTTTGCCATTTAACCCAATGGCATCTGTCCTCACCTTGATTATTCCAATAGAAATTTGCAATAAGTGAAGTCAAGTGAGAAGTTACCTTTTTAGGAATAAGAAAAACTGACATTATAAAATTAGGGATAGCACCAACCACTGCTTTGATCAGTACCTCCTTCCCACTTTTAGAAAGCATCTTTGTGTCCCATCTTTCCATCCTTTCCATAATCATTTCCACCAACCATTCTAAAGATTTTACCTTAGATTTACCCCACGAGGAGGGAATTCCAAGATATTTTCCCAAATGCTCAAGTCTATTCATTCTGAGGTTAGAGGCATAATGATTTCTCAGTTCAGTGGGGGTGTTTTTGCTAAACATTACCCCACTTTTATTCAAATTCACTTTTTGACCTGTTGCAAGAGTATACCAATTAATCACATTATTGAAAATATCAATATTATTATCTGAGGCTTCTAGGAAAAAGAGACTATCATCTGCAAATAAAACATGAGTGACTAATGGGGCTGCTCTCGCAATTTTAATGCCTTTTAAAAGGCCTTGTTCAACAAAATAGTCAATAAGATGGGTCAGTGCTTGTGTAACCAAACAGAACAGGTAAGGGGATAGAGGATCCCCCTGCCTAAGTCCTTTTTGTGGTTTTTCCAAGTCATAGAGTTGACCATTGACTTGAATTTTATAAGTAACTGAGGTAATACAATTTTCAATCCAAGCTATCCATTTTGGGTGAAAACCCATTTTAGACAGTAGATCAATTAGAAAATCCCACTCAATGTTCTCATATGCTTTACTCATATCTGCTTTAATAGCTAGTGAGTAATTTTTTGAGTACCTCTTGTTATTAAGGTAATGAGTTAATTCCTGAGCAATCAAAATATTTTCAAAAATAGACCTGTTTGGAATGAAGGCATTTTGTGTCTCAGAGACCAAATCACCAATCCACTCCTGAAGCCTGGAAGTTAAGATTTTTGAGATAACTTTATATATAAAGTTTGCACAGCTAATTGGCCTATAAGAGGCCACAATATCTGGGTTATTGCACTTAGGAATAAGTGCAATAATGGTACAGTTAATAGTTTCAAGTGGTGTATTATTTAAGATAAAATCAGACACCAGCTCAATAAGATCATCTTGTAGTGTATCCCAAAATTTCCTGAAGAAAAATCCTCCATAACCATCAGGTCCTGGAGATTTATCTCCTCCAAGTGACCAAATTGCATTTTTAACCTCTTCACAAGTGACAGGTTTAATAAGTGAGATATTCATCTCTTCAGTAACAACCTTTTTAATTTTGCTCAACACTGGATCATAATTCCTATTCCCACAAGATTTAAAAACTTGATTATAATAGGAAGTAATAACATCATGTATTGTATTTGAATCTGAGACCCATTCTCCACTTGGGTCTTTGATCTTACCAATTCTATTTTTGGCTCTCCTGACTTTAGTTGAGGCATGGAAAAATTTAGAATTTCTATCCCCAAGCTTAAGCCAGTTATTCTTAGACCTCAAGGACCAATACAATTCCTCTTTTTTCCAAATTTCTTCCAGTTCCTGACTCAGAGTTTTGAATTTTACTTCATACTCATCATTGTGAGGTTCGTTAAAAAGTTTTTCAAGATCTTTAATCTTATTTTGAATGAGAATTCTGTTGTTTAAAATTCTTTTCCTTGCCCAGTTAGATGTAATTTTTTGGACCTGAGATAATTTGTACCTCAGCTTTGAAATACCTCTCAGATCCATCATAACACCAGATTTCCATTTCTCAACAATCTTTTTACAGAGTTGTTTATCAAAAATCCAACCTTTTTCCAATATAAACCTTTTTTTATGTTTCTTAGAATAAAGACCCAATTTTAGAAGTATTGGAGAGTGGTCAGACCCCAGAGGGGGTAAATAATCAGTACAGGAGTTTGGGAATGAAACATTCCATTCCTGATTTACCAAAATCCTATCTAGCTTTTGCTTGATCAGCTGGTTGCCATTTCTCTTGTTAGACCAAGAGAAATTACACCCCTCAGCTTGAAGATCAATCAGAAGATTTGACTGGATAAAGGCATTAAAAAGCAACATGTTTTTTTATGCACTGAGTTAAGATTTCCCCCTAATTTCTCAGAGGGGTATCTTATCATGTTAAAATCTCCCAAAATACACCATTTTTCCTCCATATGAATCAAGTCATTCAGTTTTCTAATGAAAGAACTTTTGTCCTCATCATCTGGAGGGCCATAGACAAAAATAATCTCAATAATCCCACAAGTGTCACTTAGATAAGAACATTGAATAATGTTTTTATCTGAGTTAAAAAGTTTGAATTTCATATCATCTTTCACAAACACTGCTAGACCACCACTTAAGCCCACTGGGTCAATTTGAGCCACAAGGGACATATGAAATTTAGAACACAAAGAAAGCACAAAATCAAATTTTTGTTTAGTTTCAGATAGAAATAGTACCTCTATTTGATGAGTCTTGATCATGTCAATCAAGCTCAGCTCTGTCAAGGCTGTGCCTAAGCCTTGACAGTTCCATGCTTGTATCATTGAAGGTCTAGGGGTTGATTTGGGTCAACCCCGCAAACCTCTTCAGCTTCCATTCCTTCACTTAACCCTTCCTCATACCATTGTTCAATACCTTCTTCAGCTTTTTCCATCTCAACATTCTCAGCCATCTCATCATCTTCCTCAAAGAGGTTGACAAGAGTTGCTGAGTTTTGATCACTTTTTTCCTCTTCAAGAGGTAGGCCAAGATCTTTCCTAACTTGTTCTGTTCTATTCTTATTTTTCTCAAGAGAACCAAACCGAATAATATCACTCGAATTTTGAGTGATTGAAGGGTCAATGATCACTTTTTCTTCCAATATTGGAATTGGACTAAACTTTGGATTTTCCTCATTCGCACCACATAACTTTTGAACCTCTGATAAAACCAGAGGTCTTATTTCAGTTTTGAAAGCAACACCTTCAATGACTTTGTTACCAATCTTGGCAGTTGGTAGCATTAGAGACTTTTGAACATAATTCAGTGTTTTGCTCTCATTTGAACCTGTAATTCCTTTTGAGGTATCAATTTCCCCTTCTTCAAGGGTTAAAGATTTTTTCTTGTTCTTATTCCTCAAAGATTTTTTGGTTTTTGGAACTAGATTGCCCTCTTTCATTGCTTTAAAAACAAAATTCTTTTCCTTTTTTTCAAAATCTGTAGCCTTAATCCAATTACCCAACTTCACAGCAAGATTGTTTGGATTATCACAATGCCTTTCCTCATGAGAAATTAATCCACATTTAAAGCAAAAATCAAAAAGTTTTTCATACTTAAAAATGTAAATGACTCCTTTCCAGTCTCCCACTACAACACCTGGCCTCCCCACCCACAGTTATTAAACCCCACGTACCCCATATCAACTATAGACCCACTTCCAATTCACCACCACTAGAAAACTTATGTCTGCTTCTTATTCTCCAACTCCTGCTTCTATTAATGCTTCTCTCACGTCCCACGTACTCTACCTTTAATGGAAAACATTGATGTTGAAAAATAGCAAGCTATAGAAAGTAAGTTTCATCTTTTAATGGAAAAGTTTAACCCCGTACCTTTTGTGCCTTCAAAGAATCTCAATTTTTCAAAACACGAAAACATGTTGAAAACGTTGGGTTTGTGGGATTTTGCTCATATGGAGTTTGATAAAGGTGTTAGGGTGGATTTAATTGCTGAATTGATCGCTAGTTATGATCCAAAATTTGAGGGCAGTTATGTTAACGGGGTTAGAATTGCACGGTGATAAGTGTTTGTTGCCGGGTGAGGTGTTAAATTGGGTGAAAGTGATAAAGGATAAGCATCCGGAGAAGTTGGATTGGTCCGGGCTTCTTTGGTTTATGGTGGAGAAGGAGTTGAGTCAAGGGGTTAAGTTGAGGGATTGTTATTACGCTTCCCATTTACAGCTTTTGATTAAGTCACAATGTGACGAGGTGTTCTTAAAGGGGGAGACTAAAAAGATGGAGTTGGATGAGTTGCGTACGACTTACCGTGAAGAAATAAAGAAAAGGGATGAAAAGATTGTTTGTCTAGAGCATGAGCTGTCTGAAAACAGGGAACTTGTGGAGCGTTACAAAGAAGCCTTAGAGGAAATGCAGAATGTAGTTTCAGAATGCAAGAAAATGTGTTGGCTTCCTGAAGAATCCTTAAAGGAAACTAAGACACTTGCAAAGTGCAGTAAGAAGAGTAACGAGATTGATGAAGAAGGAATATGTAAGGATGATGAAGGTGGTAATAATAAAAGGTTAAGAAGTCAATGCAAGAAGAATTTCATAGGAGTTAGACAAAGTAGTCTGAAGTCATGGCAGAGTGAGATAAGATCATCAAAAATAAAAGCAAGAATATTTTTAGGGAGTTATCCAAATGCAGAAGCAGCAGCTAGAGCTTATGATGTTGCAAAGCTATGCATTGAAGGTTCCAAAGCAAAACTCAACTTTCCAATGTCTTCTTACATTCAATATCTTCCTCTTTCGGATACAGTTATGTCTGCTGAAACCATCAAAAGAGTTGCAGTTGCGGCTGCCAAAAACACTTGTTTTATCGAAAATGCAGTCACTAACAATGGAGAATCATCTAAGCCTGGACAAATAGAAGTTAAGTAATTGATTACTGCTTTGGTAATCTCTCCTCAGGGGTAATTAGTATTACGGATGATTTTGCATATATTCTATGACTAAGCAGTAATTTAAGAAAGAACAGTTAAACATTTGTCAAGTGAATGTTTGCAGGTTATTATGGAATGTAGTTTATATGCATGAGATTATATCCCGTTTGCTTATTGAATTGTATAATCTTTGATTTTAAAATTTAATTTTAGTATCCATTTTTAGTTTTTGATTCTATGTGTGACTAGGTAAGGTTGATAGTTTTGTAGAGGTTAAGCGAGACCATATGATATCTCAGGTTGAATTTTACCATTTCAGTATAACGGAAAAACACATGTCACTCGATGCATCAAAGGTCGATTCTTGATGAATTTCATAATAAAAGACATCCAAATTTAGTTACGTGATTTAGATTGGTGGTTTGTTTTACCAAAATCCAATTCTTGATGAATTGTAAAAATGATAATCCAAAGTCCAATTTTAATTGATTAAGATCCATATCTTGTCTCGTGATAAAAAAACATGAATGATCAAATGGTCCATTACGATATATTGAACAAGACATATAGGTTGTTAACCCACAATTGGTACGACATATAGGTTGTTCACCCATAAATGGTATATTTATATGTTTCCCATTATCATCTCTGATACAAAGATAAGTAAAGAGCTTGTACACTCAATCCTCTTTCCCTTTTTCTTGGAGACTATCATAAAAATAAATAATACTATCCCTTGTTCTAAAAAGCGTTACACACCAGTGTGACAGTTAGCACCTTCGAGCGGCTAGGCAATTCGTTAATATTTATTTGGTACGTAGGCATTTTTTGAACTTAAGTTGATGTGGAAGACTGGAAGTAGGTATTTTCGTAATTATTAGTCGCTTGAGGGGTGTTTGTCCTGAATCCGTAGAGTATAGGGGTTATTATATCTTTTCATACTATATGGGAGTATTTGACCATTAAAGAAAACCATAGGACATATTTGGTATTTTACCCTCGAATCCCATATAGTTTGCATAACCTATATTGCCCTTTAATTGACATCCTTACTCAATTCCTTTTTTATTTTGTATCAAAAGGGCGCCTTAAAGATAACACAAGATACGGAATATAAGTTGTAGTAGGAGAAACAGCACATTGATCTACAACATGGACACCATAGGCTATATATGGGCGTATAATGTGGTAAGGTAAACTAAAACAACCATTAATAGTACCGTAAAATTTGGATCAAGCAACATCGTGCCATTTAAAGATGAGTCAATGTACATTAGGATCAAAAGGAATGTAAATTGCTTTTGTACCAAGCACGCTCAATAATACAATTATATAGTTGAATTGAGAGAGAAGATAACCTTTAGGTGAAATAGCCAATTCAGTATTAGAAATTAAAGTAGAGAGCTCAAGTATTTCATTTCAAATGGACGAGACAATTTTGATTTTAGCACAATAGTGGATGATATTTAGTCGACCATGCTCTACAAGTGTACGTATGGTTCCAAGAAAGTAATTAGTAGAGTGTGATACTATGTATAAAGCCAAAAAAGAAGGGATATGGGTCTTCAATAGTGAAAAAATTCAATATCAGACTCATCGTAATTTAAAGCATAGGTACTTCAGTTTCAGCATTTTACATTACACGGCTCAATCAAAGGACTCACGAATATGCATGGCCATGGCAAGGGGGACTAGAGTTTTTAGTCTTGGATCCAATTGGGTGTAAAATGAAATCTTTTGTGCAATATCTTCTATAACAAACAAAGGGCAAAAGGACAGATAATAAATAAACCAAATTACATAATTCAGTGAATGAATAGGACAATCTTCTGAATAGTTTGATTGTGCAATAATTACATAAAAATAAGACATTCTAGCCGTCAAAGTTTGTTTCCATTTCCAAAAGATGCAATCGAATCAACATTCTTTTTCCTGCTTTATACATTGTTGACTCTCGATTTTAGCATCAGTGAGCGTGTTATAGCTAGTGCCAGGAACATCCTTACTTATTGGCTCCTCTGCAAGATCCTTATGAATTTCCTTAAAAGCTTCTCTGTAACAATGAACAAGATGCTCTTTTCCACAAAGCTCATTTTCAAGACGAAGAATCACTTCATCCCTTTTCTCATTTTCTTCACGGTTTCTCTTACGCAACTCATTAATCTCATATTCCAATTTCTTCGCCTCATTTAGTAACATCTGATCATGCACCTCGGACTGTTGTTGAATATGCTCATTGTTTTTTTCTACATCATCAGTGGGTCCTAAAGCTTTTGATTAAATCGCAGTGTGAGGAGTTGTTCTTAGACGGAGAGCCCAAGAATTGGGAGAGTGTGACTAATGAGTTGCGTAAGACATACCGTGAAGAAATCACAAAAAGGGATAAAGAAAATCTTCAGCTTGAACGTGAGGTGTCTGAAAACAGGAAAACATACCGTGAAGAAATGAAGAAAAGTGATGAGAAAATTCTTCGGCTTGAGGGTGAGTTGTCTGGAATCAGGGAACTTTTGGAGTGTTACAAAGAAGCCTTGGAGGATATACAGAATGTAGTTTCAGAATGCAAGAAAATATGTGGGAATTTTGAAGAATCCGATAAGGAAATTGAGGGAGTTGCAGAGCTTGGTGAAGATAGTGAGGTTGATAGTAACAAGAGTTTAGAGATTCCTGAAGAAGCCTTTGAGGAAACTGAGACAGTTGCAGAGTTTAGGCAAGATTATGAGGTTCCTGAAGATGGTATTAAAAGGAGGTTACGGATTCAATCAAAAACTTAATTCAAAAAGAAATTCATAGGAGTTACTAAAATCAGATCTAGCTCATGGTCGTCTACGATAAGATCATCAAAAATAAAAACAAAAGGAATATATTTAGGGAATTATTTAATTGCAGAAGCAGCTGCTAGAGCCTTAGATGCTGCACTATTACGCCTTAACGGCTCAAAAGCGAAACTCAACTTTCCGAAATCGTCCTCCATTGCTCATCTTCTTTCTCCTGAGAGTGTAATGTCTATTCAAACCATCAAAAGAGTTGCAGCTGAGGCTGCTAAAAACACTTATTTACTTGAAAATTCAGTCACTAACAGTGGAGAATCATCTAAGCATGGACAAAAAGTAGGTAAATAATTACTGTCCTACAAATCTCTCCTTGGGTGTGAATAAAAGTAGGTCATTAGAATTATTGATGATTATGCAAGATTGCTAGTTTCTTCGACTAAGGGATAATTGAATAAGGAAAGATGAAAGGTTGTCTATTTAATATTTGCGCTTCTATTGTTTGTTTATATCTTTCCAATGAAAAGCCAGTAATGAACTTGTTTAAATGCTGACTTTTTGAGCATGGCTGTATATATAAGAGTCTTAATAAATTAAGTTAAATGTGATCTTTTCCGTTCTCAGCCTTTTCCAAATGGTTTCCTTCAAGAAGAAGAGATACATAAAGATTACATTATCAGTTGGCTTAATGCTGCAGCAAAAGCAATTAATATAGATTTACGAATCCTCCTGTTGTGATTCGTGAAAGGGAAAGTGCGTCTAACAATAACAATCAACTTAATCTTTAAACTCGACCAACAAACTCCAAAAGTATTTTGCTTAACCAAATCTCAACACTAAACAATTACATATATTTTAGGGAACTAGAAAAAGAATAAAATTAAACAACATATTTTTTTCTGTTAGAAGCCCTTTGACCTTTCATTTAACCCAAGTCTAACTATTGAAAGTTACATGTCAAACTCGAGATTCCAACCATTATAACCTGATTCATATAGTCGAATAAATTAATTAAAGTAAAGACTAAAAAAATATAGGAATGTTTATTAGTATTAACTAACAGTAGAGCGATATTAATCTACTATAAATATAGAGCACAACCTTAATCTCCCTCTTTAAAAATAGTAAAGGGTTTCCTAAAAGAGTAAGAAGGAGACACATTATTTATATTAAGAGTAATGATATATACCACTCAAATTCATACCACCCAATGACGTGGCGTGAATTGATTGGTTACAAATTGTTAATGCATTTATTTCTTTAATTTGATTAAAGATTTGTAACCAATCAATTCACGCCACGTCATTGGGTGACATTTGGGTGGTATGAATTTGGGTGGTATATATCATTACTCTTATATTAAATATATTAATTAATTGTATTATTTGATGAATAGATTGGACACACTTTTTGTATATATTTGGAGTCTGTTCAGCCCAGATCAATCGATAAAAATACGCAATTTTACTCGGCATATATTTTCTGGGTTAGCTTTTTTACACAGCACCAAAACAATCCACAGGTACTATAATTGTAACTAATTAACTAATTAAGTTAGTTAGTTTTGTAACTGATTATGTGGACATGAAAGGGGCAAATTTAAGGGTGAATGCCCAATAACCACCTGCCACCTTAGTCACTTGCCCATAAAAGGCACTTAAGGTAAATATACCTTAATGCCCTTAGCCCAATAACCACCTGCAGGCACTTAAGGTAAATATACCTTAATGCTTACTGCTGTCGACTGCTGCTGCCAAGGGCGAGTAGTGGACTTGTGCAAGTACAATTTTTGTCAAGGGCGAGTAATGGGAGTGTTTCCCACAACTCGTGCAAATACACTTTTGTACTGTATGGGCTAATGTTGAGTAATGGGAGTGTTTCCCACAACTCGTGCAAGTACACTTTTGTACTGTATAGACTAATGTTGAGTAATGGGAGTGTTTCCCACAACTCGTGCAAGTACACTTTTGTACTGTATGGACTAATGTTGAGTAATGGGAGTGTTTCCCACAACTCGTGCAAGTACATTTTTATACTTGTGGACTAAATGTTGAGTTCTGGGATAGATTCCCATTACTCAGAACTCGGAAAAGGCTAAGCAAGTTCACTTTTGTACTTGTGGACTAAATGTTGAGTTCTGGGATAGATTCCCATTACTCAGAACTCGGATTGTACTTGTGCAAGCCCACTTTTGTACTTGTGCAAGTGCACTTTTGGACTTGTGGCAAATGTTGAGTACTGGGATAAATTCCCAGAACTCAGAAGACGCTAAGCAAGTACATTTTTGTACTTGCGGACTAAATATTGAGTTCTGGGAGAGATTCCCATTACTCATTTGAATTGTTTTTTTCTTCTAGTTTTTCAACGTTAATCAATCAACTTATTCTATACAAACTTTCGCACAATTCAATCATAATTTCTTACTTTCCCAATACTCAAATATCATGTTTCAGTGGAGATGTCAATCTATCTTTGAATACAGCAAATGAATTGGATAAAAAGAAATAATGCAGGGACCAAAATGCAAATTGTTTTTTCTACATAAAAATTAGTTAGATTACAGCTATATCTAGTTAGACATGATTGTATATAAACTAGTTTTGTACATTGTAACTGTAACAAGAAATAAAACATCTCTTCTTCCTCTCTTATTCATTCTTCTTCTTATTCTTCTCTCTGTTTCTTTATTTTTCTTGCTAAATTCGTCATTAATGGGTGCTCTCATAATTCACAGTGTTTGTGTATATGCTGATAATTTAAACGAAAGAGAGAGAGCGGCTATCATAGTTATTTGTTTATGAACTCATGGAGAGAGAGAGAGCGGCGGCGGTAGAAAAGGGTAGAATAGGATAAAAATTAAAAGAGGTGCCTTTTATGGGCAAAAGGAGAACGGCAGGGGTGAGGGGGCATTAAATTTAATTTGAGGTGTTTCTTGGGCATTAATCCCAAATTTAATTGTAGATGAAGATGTGCAAGCTTGCTGATTTTGGTTTAGCAAACCTCGTGAGTTTCATTTTTTTCCATTCTTACATATTTTCTAACTTCCTAATAAACTTCATGTACTAACGAGGTCATGTTTTTCTTTTTTATGGCTATTGAAAATTTCAGCTTGCGGGATAGGCAACAAAATTTTCTTTGAAGGGGGGTCCTCATTGGATGGCTTCAGAGGAACTTCGCACATGAGTTGCATAATTAATTGCTTAATTGGTTCAACGTTCTTAAACTCGCTCATGAGTTGCTTGATTAATTGCTTCATTGGTTCAACATTCTTAAATTTCTTGTTGTGCAGGTCGTACAAGCTGTGATGAGAAATGATTCGAATCCAGATTTAGCATGTGTTGTGGATATACAGAGTGTAGGATGTACAGTAACAGAGATGCTTAATGGGGAACCTCCTTGGAGTGAGTTTAATACTCCCTCCGTCCACAAATGTTTGTCACAATTTCTAAAAATGGATGTCCACAAAAGGTTGTCATTTTAAAATATCAAAAAACTTTTTTACATGTTCTACCAAGTTTACCCTTATTTAATTTTCAAAAAGTAGAAGGCATTAATTGCTTTTTTTAATCATTAAATAGTTGGTTGAGGCTAATTTAGTAAAAGTAGAAGGCATTAATTGCTTTTCTTAATCTATGTGAAAAAAAAGGTATGACAAACATTTGTGGACGGGAGAAGTACGTAAGTGTAACACTTAATTTAATTGAGATTTTAATTTTTTTAATACTGTTTTATTTTGGTATTATCAGGTCCACGTTCATCAGCTGTTACACTACTAGATCACCCCTTTTTACAGAATGTACAACGAGATTTAATTGTTGGAAATTGAGAATCTTTTAGATCTTCATGTTTTAAACTCGAAACTTTGGTGGTGCGGTTCAAATTGGAACCAAAAAAAAAAAAAGACTAAATCTTTTTGTAGTTGTAAGACTATGTATGATAATTCGAACAAAAAAAGTAAGACTATGTATGATAGCCCTCACTGGAAAAAATTGAGCAGAAATCTTACTGAAGTAAAAGCAGTTAAGTAAGTTATAAGATAGTATGTAATTGACGGGTTTTTTAAACAATTCTTTGGTTTTTGGTATTATTATTATCTAAAGATAAAGAATATGTATTCACATCTACCCATGATCCTGGAGTGCTATCATTTTCTTTCTAACACCTATAAACACTATGAGCATAGTCGATTCTGGGCCTCTACAATAAGTGTGATCGTACAAGATCTAAAAATTTGGATAATGTGAAGTGAGTTTGAGGCTCT
The DNA here is from genome assembly GCA_029959085.1 of Nemophila menziesii. Taxonomy (NCBI): domain Eukaryota; kingdom Viridiplantae; phylum Streptophyta; class Magnoliopsida; order Boraginales; family Hydrophyllaceae; genus Nemophila; species Nemophila menziesii. The sequence continues at coordinate 107,076,652 of JARWIR010000001.1, forward strand.
TTCTTCGCTAACCATATACAAATCGCTCTAAAGGTTGAATTTAGTACTCAAACATGTTCTCAATTAACCCATTTTGATGTTCTTTATTAGCATTCCAAATAAGCCCAACAGCATTAACGTGATTACATAAGAATTCCAGTTTATTGGTTCTTTTCTTTTATTTTTATTTCAATTCGTCTTTTTGTAAGATAGTCATGACTTTTTATGTGAGATGTCATGCTACTTAATTTTTTTTCTCAATATTTTTTCAGTAGACCCGAAGAAAGGATTACAATAATAGTGCATCAACAACATAGCATAATACAAGATCAAAAGAATCCCATCCCAATATGTTTCTGATTATGAATTCACACCACCCCAAACTTAAACTCTAAAGACGAATTTTTGCTCGTTGCGATTCAAGTGTAGGTGATATGAAAAATTCCTATCATCTAAGGGGTATAGCTTATCATGTGGTGACAAAGAAAGGCTATATGTTAGAAAAGGAACGAATACGGATAAATGATTCAATTCAATTTTGGTTAGCAAACTAAAGGATTCAAGTGGCTTGTCGACAGAACAAAGAACCAGAAATCTCTTCACACTCCCCGAAACAAAAAACCAATAGAAATCTCTTCCCACAGGAACAAAAACAAACTGAACTGGTGGAGAATGGGCCACGATGGCAACAGTTTTCTAGTGCAGAAGAGCGGCGGCAGGAAGGTTTAGGGTTTGATGATGGTGGAGAATGGCCCACGAACGACTGCAGTTTTCTTTGGCAGTGGAGAGAGGCGGCGGGAAGGTGAGACCTAATGATGGTGGAGAATGGCCCACGAACGGCTGCGGTTTTCTTTGACAATGGATAGAGGCGGCAGGAAGGTGAGACTTGATGATGTTGGAGAATGACTCACGAATGGCTGCGGTTTTCTTTGACAATGATAAGAAGCGGCGGGAAGGTGAGACCTGATGATGGTGGAGTAGCCCTCAAACGACTGCGGTTTTCTTTGGTAGTAGAAAAAGGTTGCGGGAAGGTGAGACCTGATGATGGTGGAGAAAGCTTGTTGGTGGAAAGGTAAGATCTGGGTGTGAAGAGAAAAGAATGAATGGTCTACACGGCGACGGCTTTCATTTGGTATGGGAACGACAGAGGAAAGGATAAAAGAGAGGAAAGGAATTACTTGAATTCTTTGGTTTTGTTTGAGTTTTTTCACTATAACAAGAGAAAAAACGGTTATTTTATTATTAGTTGTGTTTTAATTGAGATAGTTAATAGTGGATTTTTTAGAGTATTGCTCATAGGCCTAACGCATTATAAAATTGATGTCCCTATAGTAATCTTTAGTCACCTTTTATCAAAAAAAAATTCTAATCACCTGACACTACAACAATTGCATACTCTAGTGAAAACCATTCTTGAATTTATTTAAGATTTTTTATGATAGTTTTTGGATTTCGTCTAAATGGTTACTTGTCATGGCCACTTGGTTGAATTAATCGGATTGTTATTTTCATATAATTTCTAATAATTTCATTTAGAAAAAATTTATTTCCTGACTTTGTTTTTATCTTGAGATAAAAATAAAATTACATTAAAAAGTAAGAGTAGTAGATACACAGTAAGAGTTTTGTTTAAAATTAACAAAGTTGCCGATACGTATGTTAAAAAGAAATAGAACAAAAAAAAAATCTTGTTAAAAATTACCAAAGTTGTAAATGACATATTACTCTTGATTCTTTGTTGACCCTTTTTCTTTCTTTCTTTTGTACTATAAAGAGTACAGACTATCATGTATTTAGTGCTTTAAAGGCCAAGCTTTCTATTTTCTAACCCTCTTTCTTTTCTATCTTACTGCCTTCTCTCTCTCTCTCTCTCTCTCTCTCTCTCTCTCTCTCTCTCTCTCTCTCTCTCTCTCTCTCTCTCTCTCTCTGAAGAAAGGAGCTCGGTGAAAAAACCCTTCATCGGACCTTACTCACGGTTTCTCTCCAGCAAAATGTGAGTCAAAATCTCTAATTTTATATTGTTTTACGACTATTTTATATTTTAGTGATACAAAAAAATATTTTGAGTATTATCTTTACTTCTTTTATTTTGATCTTTAGTTTGGATATTAATCTTCTTACACTCTGTTTTCATTAACTTGGATCATCTCAACATCTTTATATTTTTCCTATGGATAAGCTTTCAACATTTTTTAACTGGAATCTTAAAGGAAACCTAGAGTGTATGAGCTAACAAGGCAAGGGGGAAAAGTAGTAACCATTGACCTAGGGTGCTAATTTGCCTGTATTTTTCTTTTTTAGTAAAAAAAAGTGAGTAAAAAATATACACTAGAGAAATACTTAGCTTTTTGTTTTTGGTGATTTTTAGCACCACTAAGTAACAATGTGTAGATCAACCCAACTCAACAACATTTAGCTTGGGGAACGAGGGGGTTTGGTCCCGTTTAAAAAAATAATTATACTATGGGTCTCTATATTATGCAAGAATTGCACTATATGTCCCTATTTATATATATTATTGGATTAATCACAGTATAAGCTCTATATTATACAAAATAATCAATATTATATGAGAAACAACAAAAAAAATCAAAACCTAAAAAAATTATGTTAAAAAGTTTAGGGGGGCCAAGTGAAAATTCTGTAAATTTATTGTTTACAGGGTGACGACACAGTGTAGAAATATTGTTGGTAAATCATCATCACCTGATACAAAGAATGTGAAGAAATATTCAGACAACAAGGTTAAGTATAACTATAATTCACAGTTTTTTATTTTTACCTTGATATTTATTCGAATCACTATTTGAATTGGTAATGCAGAAGTGCTTTTATTCTAAATTGTCCTTGCTAAAGGTAGTTGTATTGAATGAATTGCTCACACAAGAACAAAAGAGAGCTGTCGAGAGTATTGGTTTTGGGTCAATCTTAAACCTTCATTGCGACTTTATGAGACAATCCTTGTGTACGTGGATTGTTCGAAACTTTGATGTTTCATCCACTTCAATGGTAATTCATGGTAAAAAACTTCAAATTAATGGTGATGATGTGGAGCAGATCCTGGGTTTACCCAATCAAGGATCATCTGTACCAACCGATGGTCCAGATGATGAGTTAATTGAGGAGTTGTGTCGCACATTCTCTGTAACTGAGTTCTTGATCCCGTTGGACTTGTTGGGTAATAAATTGGAGAAATGCAAAACTCACGGGGATGAATTTAAGCGCATGTATTGCATTTACATTTTGGGTTACTTTTTGTGTCCATCCAGTGAGAAGGGAGTGAAGAAGTGCATGTTGCACGCTATTAAGGATGTTAATAAGATTAATACTTATAATTGGGCTCAATTTGTGCTAGATACATTAGCAAATGGCATTAAGCAATCCATGGCTTCAAATCGCAAGTCTGTGAGGGGATGTTTATTCATTTTGATGGTAAGTGAAGTTTATAGGGGACCTGTACTGCAATTAACTCTAAATATAGTATCTAATGTAATTAATTTTGTTTTTTATTTTGATGCAGATATTCTTTTTAGAGCATGTAAATCCAGGCAAGAACCTACCCCCAGAGCATAATATGAGTCCATCTATTTGCTATTGGAGCAATGATAAAGTGGCGAATAAATTGAGTAAGTTTAATGCTCAAGGTGGGTATAAATCTCCTTCTGCTTGTTTTGTTTCGGAAAAGAGGGTTGTTCATGAGGCTGGAGAAAGTGTGGACTTGGAGTCTGTTGAGTCACAGACACGACTACTAAAAATCGAAAAGTGTGTTTATGAGTTAAAGAATGATATACAAGATGTTAAGAAGGATGTGAATGATATAAAGATGGAGTTTAATAAGGATTTCTGTGAGATGAAGAATTTGCTTCACTCAATTTTAGACTCTCAAACCGTAAAACAAGGTGATGCTGATGGAATGATTGAAGAGAACGATCATTGTGGGCCCACAGTTGTTGATGAACACAAATCATTAGACATGATTGAAGATGGAGGAACCTTCAATGGTGTAGAGATAATAGGAAATGGTGATGGAAAGATTGAAGAGACGGGTGATGAATGTGGGCCCACAGTTGTTGATGAACACACATCAGTAGATGTGATTGGAGATGGTGTAGAGATAACAGGAAATGGTGATGGAATTATTGTAGAGACAGGTGATCAATGTGGGCCCACAGCTGGTGATGAACACGCATCAGTAAACGTGATTGGAGATGGAGCAAAAAACGATGGGCTTACGGGAAATGGTGGTAAGAGAGTGTTAGAAGATGAGCAAAATGTTTCAGATCAATCTTTAATTGTTAGTAACAAGAGGTTACGTATTGATGGTGAATTTACTGATATACCCTCCTCTATGGAGCGATATATCCAACCACAGTCCAAGAAAGAAGAGATGTTACTTAATGAGGTGAAGAAATTGGAAAGTGAGATGAATGAATTGCAAAAGAGTAAGCTCGAAGTAATAAAGAAAAGGGATGAAGAAATACTCAGTCTTGAACTTGAGCTTTCTGCAAAAGATAATCTTATCCAGGGTTACAGAGAAGCCTTTGAGGAACTACATAAGGGTTTTAACGTACAAGGTCCTAACTCATAGCTATATATAACACGCCCATTGATGCTAATATAGAGACTCTGTGTGTGAAGCACGAAAAAGACCTTTGATTAATTTGTGTATTTTGGAAATTGCAACAAACTTAAATTGGCTAGAATGTCTTTTTTATGTAATTATTGCAGAATCAAATTGATGTGCAACTACACTATTCAGATCCTTGTCCTATTGTTTCTAGTATGCTTAAATTTATATGAGGTTTTGTTTATCTGATATGTGTCCCTTTTTTTTTTGTTTGTGATGATAAATATTCTATGAATTAGTTGTTGGTTAGTGAGTGGGGAGAACTTGAATTAGTTTTTTTTTCTTTTTCTCAATAAACATATAATAAATGAAAAGAGGGAGTCTATCACATGCTTGTAAAATTCATTATTGCTATATTTCAGTTGCTATATCTCAACATTCATTCAAGTTTACTAGTGGGTTTTGTCCGAAAGAGTTAACAAATAAGAAACAACTAAGAAACGCATCAACATAACAATGCTCAGCCATGATACATGACCAGATTACCTTCCAAACCGTCACAATTTTTCAAGTGTGCAAGATATTTCATTAATTTAACCGGATATCAAGCAAGCGAGGGAATAGAACTAGTAATAGAGGCCATGGTTAAATTAAAATTCAAAATCAAAAGGGATATAAAAACTCCTGAATAATCAACATCACAATCTGCATAACAACTACATTACATAATGATGCAACATTCAATTGACAAATCCATTTTAATTTTTCATTTTTCACAAATCAGTTTATTGTAGAAAAATATGCAGGAATCAAATTACTTGCTCTTCTTCGAGTATTGAGCAGCAGCTTCAGCTGCAACTTTTTCGATGGCTTCAATAGACATAACAGAATGATGTGGAGGAAGAAGATGTGCAATTGATGAAGACATTGGAAAGTTTAGTTTTGCTTTGGAGCCTTTAAGGCATAGACAAGCAGCGTCATAGGCTCTAGCAGCTGCTTCTGCACTTGGATATGACCCTAAATATATATTCTTGTTTGATTTTAGTTTTGATGACGATATCTCACACGTCCATGAACCCCAGCTTCTTAATCTAATTCCTATCAACTTCTTTTTGCATTCAGATTTCGAATCACCACCTTCATCATCCTCACATATTGCTTCATCAGGAAACTCACGTGTCTCGGTTTTCTCCAAGGATAGTTCAGGAAGCTCAAATATTTTCTTGCATTCTTCAACTACTTTATGCATTTCCTCTAAGGCTTCTTTGTAACGCTCCACAAGTTTCCTGTTTTCAGACAACTCATGCTCAAGATGAACAATCTCTTCATCCTTTTTCTTCATTTCTTCACGATCAGTCTCTCCCTTTAAGAACACCTTGTCACATTGTGACTTAATCAAAAGCTGTAAATGGGAAGCATAAAAACAATCTTCCAAATTAACCCCTTGACTCAACTCCTTCTCCACCATGAACCAAAGCAACCCGGCCCAATCTAACTTTTCGGGATGCTTATCTCTTATCACTTTCACCCAATTCAACACCTCAACTGGCAACAAACACTTATGACCGTGCAAAAGCACCCAATTTAATAGAAAATCCACAATAAATTCCATCGAATCTTTCTTCAAATCCAACTCTACTACATTACTCTTCTTCATATTCAACTTCATTACGCAAGCTAAATGTGCCCTATTGACTGTAATTCTAATCCCTTTTACATAACTACATTGAAATTTAGGATCATAACTAGCTATCAACTCTGCAATTAAATCCACCCTAACACCTTTATCAAACTGAACATGAGCGAAATCCCACAAACCCAGCATTTTAAACATGTATTCGTGTTTAAAAAAATCGAGATTCTTTGAAGGCACAAAAGGTACAGGTTTAAACTTTAACATGAGAAGTGGAATTTTTCTTTGTATAGCTTGTTGTTATTCAACATCAATGTTACACTTGTTGGGTATGGTGTGGGAGCTACCCTTTAAGGTAGAGTATGTGGATAACGTCGATGGAGCATCAATTATAGATTCAGGAGGTGTAAAAGAAGAAGAAGTCATACCTGAGTTTTGTGAATGATGTTGTTATTGGTGGTGGATCTGGAGTGGGTTTAGTTAATTTGGGGTTTGAGGGGTTTGATCACTGTGGGGAGGGTGAAGATATGGTGTTGGAGAGTGGAAAGGACAGGAAATACGGAGAGTCGTAGTTTACTTTGGAGGGAAAAGTTGCCTTTCAAAAAAAAATAGAAAAGGAAAAAGTTGCAAACAATCGTGCACATGAGAACGACCAAAAATAAGAAACAAGGTCAAATTTAGTATAACTACTGGGACTAGCTCAGTGGCCAGGACCCTGTCTTTCAACTAGGAGGTACAGGGTTCGAATCCCCTCAGCCGTGTTATTTCATGAGCCCTTAAAGGGGGTAAGCAAGGGGTGCATGGTTCGAGTCTCCTCCCTGAACATGGCCCGGACACCCATACATCGAAAAAAAAAAGAAAAAAAAAAAAGGTCAAATTTAGTCTTTTCTCTTTATCTAAATATACTCTATGAAGGAAATTTTTCCAATAGTTTCGGATTATGTTTTTTTTTTTTTTTTGAGAAAAAGTTGACATATTATATAGTATATATATAACTAAAAGAGTGAGATAAATTGATAAGAAAAAGCTTGTAAAGTAGAAAATTAATCCAAGGATTAAAATAAGGGTCTTTTTTGCGGCAAGCAAATAGAATATTTGGACAGGTCGCAATGACAAATTATTTGATTGGCATAATAAGGCAAAGACACTAGTTTTGAGCAATGCGAAAATAGCAACCCTTGGTCGAGACTTTGTCGAGCATATAGTAACAAGGTGGAGAATGACCGGGTATGCTTAACGACTAATTATTTAGTTAAATGGAAGAAGCCAGTCACGTCAACCAGAATAAATATTGATGGTGGTTTCAGATACGACCAAAGAAGAGTTGGGGAGTTTTCTATGATAAATATGTAGCGTCGCCATAGAAACTCCTGCAGTATTTATCGGTTGCATGGCGTGGTCGTTGGCGAGTTGGGGAGTTTTGGGAATTTAAAAAATAAAAGTCTAATCTTATTTTAGAGGAGTTAGTACTTATAGATTTCAGTGCAAATGCCATTGGAAGATAAATGTATTGACTTGAATGTTTTCATTCCCAACTTTCTAAAAACGTTCAGACTTAAAGCTTTTATTTCAAAAACTCCCGCAATAAAGACGCTTGTCGTTATAGAGGTTAGACAGATCATTCAGATCCGTCTTTCACCCGATACAAGAAAGAAGTCCAGGTTCATGCCAAACTTTCAAATCAATATATAAAGAGCCAATTGTTGATTGATGCATATTAAAAAACTTATTTAGAAAAAGGTACCTAAAATAAGATACTTTATTGAAAACAGTCTCATCCCAAATTATCCCTATAATTAACAATTAAAACAAAAACAAAAACTAATAAATACGCGCGCGTCCGTGAATTTTTTTTAAAATCGTCATAACTAATTCTAAGAAAATCAAAAAAAAATTAAAAAAAAAATTATATTTGGATAAATCAAATTAATATTTACGTCTATGATTTTTTTCGGAATTTTCTGAATTTTTTGGTTTTTTTCAAAAAAAATTCGCAGACACGGAATTTCATGTTTATTTCACGGTTTAAAACATGGAATTCCATGTTTAAAACATGAAAATCCGTGTTTGTGGAAAAAAAATTAAAAAAAAAATCGAAAAACTCAAAAGATTCAAAAAAAATCAAAAAAATTCATAGACGTAAATTTTAATTTGCTTTATTCAAAAATACAATATTTTTAATTTTCTGATTTTTTTTGAATTAGTTGTGACGATTTTATAAAAATTTCACGGACGCGCACGTGTGATGGAATTAGTAGTAGTAGGTGGTGGTTGTGGTGGTGGGGGTGGTGATGGTTGTGGTGGATGTAGTGGTGGTTACATATATGGTGGTTGTAGTGGTGGTTGTTGTGGCCAATAGACTATCTTATCTGCATATTTCAATTATATATCTTACCAATAGACGACCGTCATTGAGCTCATTTGATTCTAATCTTATTCACGTAACCAAATAAAAATTGATCACACTATCTGACTTTAGCAACTCTTAAAGACTATTAACCTCATCTGCTCTTATGAACTGTAAAGAGGATGGAGGTTTGGGCTTCAAGGATTTTCATTGTCAAAATCTTGCTCTTCTTGCTTCTAATGCCTGGAAGTTTAACATTAATAAAAGTTCACTACTTTACAAATTATTTAAAGGGAAGTATTTTCCTAAAACTGACTTTTTCAAAGCCCAACTGAATGGTAATTTCTCTTGGGGTTGGAAGAGCCTCATTGAGGGTAGAAACTGTTTCTTAAAGGAAGTGAAATGGAATGTTGGAAATGGAGAGAGTTTAAATATCTAGGAAGATTTATGGCTTCATTATGATAAGAAACTTACTAAACCACTTGGTTGTAATTTGAGCAAAGTTTCAGAACTTATAAATTCAGATTCTCTTTCTTGGAATCTGAAGATTCTTAATCAGTACTTCCCCCCCTAAGACTGTAGCAACCATCTCTTCTACTCACCTATCTCAGCTGTACCTTGAAGATGTGCCTTTTTGGCCTCACTCTTCAACTGGTAGAGTTGTAGTAAAGGTTATGTATAAGAGGATATGGATGGCTCAGCAACATAAGGAGGGTTCTAGTAATAATAGTAGAGGTGAACAATCTTTTATGTTAGTCTCAGAAGATTGGAAAACTGTCTGGAATATGAATGTAAATCCAAAAGTGAAAAATTTCGTGTGGAAATGTTGTGAGAATGCTTTACCTACTAATGAGAATAGGAAAATAAGGAAGGCTTGTTCTACTGATTTATGCTCTATCTGTGGGGTAGCTACTGAAAATGTGGAGCACCTTATTTTTCACTGTTCTTGGGCTAGGGCTGTGTGGCTTGCTAGCCCCCTAAACTTTATCTCATTATCTGAGCCTTCTTTCAACTTTAAGAAATGGATTCATTTTATTAGAATGAGCATTAATGAGACTAAATTAAGTGATAAAGGTCTTGGTGAATTAGCTTTTTTCATTGTGTGGTTCATTTGGAAAGGGAGAAATGAGGCTATCTTTAGAGGCAAAACTCCTGACCCTATGGAAATTCTCTCAGAAGCTTTAATAGCCAATGATGACTATGAAAAATCCTTGAGGGTTAAGACTGAGGCTAATCAAGAGAATCAAAATATTCAAAATACTAATGTTATCATGGGGGTTTCTGATCTTCAACAACTAAGTAACACGTATATTAATGCAACTCGGGTTCAAAACCTTAGAGAAGGCAGATCAGGGCTATGGGAACCACCTGAAACAGGATGTTATAAAATTAATAGTGATGCTTCTTTTGATTAATTAACTAATCAAGCCTCCTATGCTTGTCTTACCAGGGACAGTAAAGGGAATCTGGTAGATGGATGCTCTAAGAAATTTTTTGCTCATTCTCCACTTGAAGCAGAGGCTAGAGGACTCTTTCAAGCATGCTCTATGGCTTCAAGACTTTCAATAGGCAAAGTTGAAGTGGAAAATGACTGTTTAACCCTTATTCAACAAGTTTCTAGTAGAGAGAAAGTTTTTTGTAATATTAGAGGGCTTGTTAGTAGTATTTGTAACCTTAAACATTGTTGTAACTTAAAAATCTCCTTTGTTAGGAGATCAAACAACTCTTGCGCAGATTGGGTGGCTAAACAGGAGATTAAAGGCTCCTTGTTTAGCCTTTGGAATTATTTTCCTCCCCCCAATCTTGCTTCTCTCTTAGCTAGAGACTTTAACTCTGTAGGAATAGGGTGATGTATTTTTGTGAAGTTTCTTTATATATGCTTCTTTCGACTAAAAAAAAAAAAAAAATCTCATCTGCTCTAAGTTCTGTGACTTTCGCAAGCATTTTATTTATTACAGCAGCTATTTGACAAAAATAAAATAAAAATTGCAGCAGCTAATACCATGAAATAGTATTAACCTCATTTTCGAAAGCATAATTCATGAGTTTTAGTCACATAAAGTGCTCCCATTGACACAGCATCTTATTTATGAGAGCTTTTGACAAAAAAAAATATTTATCATTACGTATATTTAGTCGTATATATTAGTCACATAAATCACATAAAGTGCTCCCAATTACATAACCTTAACGACATGTATTAGCTGCTGCAGTTAATACCAGTTACCTAATTTACGTAAATACTAGTTCTTTTTCAATTTTTGTTTATATAAATATATAATAAGTATATATAAGATCTAAATACACAAAAATTTCACTTATATTTTTATATCCAATATTATTTATATTTGATTTCTAATATAAATTCACAAAATAAACTTTATTAAAGTATATCTGTCTCATAATTTAAGAGATTAATCCTAACATAAACTCTGTTAAAATCGATATAAAATTAAAAAGAATCAGTTAGAATCACTACAAGAAATAGTAGCATTGGCGGGAAGTTATTATGACAACAACTAAAATGGCCTCTAATAATATTTTTAAAAATCAAAATGGCCTCTAATTATATTTTTAGCGGCAATATTTGTCGTTAAAGATAAAGTTAATAGAGGCAAAAACAAATAATTTGCTACTAAAGATATCTTTAGCGACGAACTTATAGATACGACAAATAACGGCAAAATTAAGATTTTTAGTGTTAAATTTTTGCCACTAAAGATACTATTTTTTTATAGTGATTCTATTTAAGATTATAAAAAACTCAATCAATTTTTTTAAAATTTTAATTGAATACGCCCCTTAAAAGGTGAATTTTTCTGCTTACTTGCCTTAGATATAATATGACTACTGATTTTCTTAATAATTATTTATCTACAAGATTTGGCTGCAACTATTTGCCTTTTTTGTCAAAAAAAAATTCATATATCATATTGCCATTTTAGCTACAACTTTCATAAAATAAGGTGCCAACAATCGTCTGGCATATACTAGTCCTCCCCTGGTTGAGAGGTTCAATTGACCTACACTTTATGGGGTTGATCAAGGAACACCAAAGAAAGATAATGTATGCGATTTTGAGGAGCTCAGATTTCTGCATATAATTTCCAAACTAATACTATCTTATTTATAATAAGCCAGACATCTTTCCTGTATCAGAAAGAGGACATTTTATTGAATGCAAAAGAACCTTACAAAGAAGATAAACAACCGTCAAAAACCAGGCATCAAAATACAGTAACAAGCAATCTCTAATTGAAACAATAAACATAGACAAAAAATAAAAACTTAACTTGTAACTGTAAGAGAGTTTTCACATATTTTTTATTGTATGGATTCTGAATTCTGTTTTATCTCCTTTGCGTGTTCTCTTTCTTGATGTGTCATCCCTCGTGAAATCACAACATTCAAGGGTTTCTACATAAGGATATGCCTTCGAATAAGGATGTGGATATATACCATGGTGTTGAATTGCAGCAATTTTCTCTACCGATTCCTCGTCAAGGTGAAATAAGCTATACTTTTCTTTATCGTATTTGAGGTCTTTAGAGTCATGAATAATCAATTGTCTGTTGCTTTTCAGATATGATATAGGCCTTAAATACAACCGCTCTTGAAATTCGGATTGTGATGTAAAATTGAGCTTAGTCCAAGAACCCTTTACTCCATAATCGTCCATCACCCAAATTTCACAAAGTTTGTCTGTATTGGATCGGACGGTCAGCGAAAGACAATCACCGAGAATCCCAACATTCAGGATCGTCACACTGTTTAAAGTAGGCTGTGGTATTATATGAAAGGTCTCATCAGCTAGATTGAACGAAAGAATTGAACCGTCTTGTGTAATAAAATGGAGAGCACCATTCACAAGAATACCATCTTGCGCTTTGATAAAGTATGCAAAATTTTCAAGTTTCTTCCACCTTTTCAACTTTAAGCTATAGATCCAACCATAATAATAAACGGACACACGATATTTATCGTAAAATGTTGACAAAAACACGACCTTGTAGTCATTAGTTGTTTTTTCATAAGCAAAACCATAAGCTTGAATAGATTGAAATTCAAAAGGACGATTGATCTTAGGGCGCGAAATCTCAACGTAACTTTTGGATAGTGGATTCCATATAATTATTTTTAGGAATGGATAACGCAGACAAATCACACCGTTAATTGAACCCACCAATTCACTTCTCTTATTGGACTTTATAGTTGGATAGTTAATAAGCTCTTTAACATCCTTTGTGTTAGCGTCGATAATAGAAAACTTATTACTCCCTCCGTTCCACTAAATTTGTCCACTTAGCTTTTCACATATATTAAGAAATATAATAAATGCATTCACCATTACAAAAATACCCCTAATAAATTATCTTGATATCTTAAATGTGTATTGGAAATATAAATTTCAATATTTTAATAAGGGTAATAGTGGAAAAAGTAGGAAAAAAGGTGTCTTAAACTCCTAAGTGGACAATATATTTGGAATATTATTTTTAGTAAGTGGACAATTTCAGTGGAACGGAGGGAGTACATTTAGGACTATCACACAAATAACTACCGACAATAATTTTGGTGTTGGAATTGTTATCTCTTAATCGCTTTAAATTCATCTCAGAGAAAGATTTAGTCTCAATCAGATTACACCATGATTTTGATACGAGCTTAAAACGTAACAGACTTTTCGCCTGTAACCACGAAAGCACATTATAAAGCAAATCTTCACTAAGATAAAAATTTGACATTTTTTATTTTATTTTTGGTCATGAAACCTTCGACATTGAGAAGACTGATATACTAGTTGGAAACTTGGGGGTGAAGTTAGGGATGGCAACGGATCGGATATTCTCGAAAAATCGCATAACCACATCCACATCCATTAAGAAAAACGATAACCAAATCCGCATCCATTAACCATCGGATTTTAGAATTATTTACCAAATCCGCATCCGCGACGGATGCGGTTTATCCGCGGTTAATCCGTATCCGCAATCATTTAAAATGATTTAAATAAAATAAATTATTAAATATTTTTAGAATTCTAATATTAGCTACAAAATTATTGGAAGACCATAAAATGATACTAGGCAGTATAGTAATGAAATAGATAATAATCAATTAGCTAATTTATGTATGGAATAATTATATTTGATCGATATTATGTATGAAATTTGCATATATAGAATATCTTTATATATAGTATATATATTTTTATTTTATATTTTTATTCGGATTTCGGGTTATCCGTCGGATTATCGTAAAAGACCAAATCCTAACGGATAATCCAACGGTTACCTTTTCTGAGAACCAAACCCTCATGGATGCACCATCGGTTCCACTAACGAATTTTTTATCGGATCGGATATCCATCGGTTACGGTTAATATTTGAACCATTGCCATCCCTAAGTGAAGTGTAGCCTGTTATAAGTTAAAGAAAAATTATGCTTAAATCTCTCAAAACCCTCAAATATCTCCTATTTAATATGCCGTTCAAATCCTAATAAGGAAAATCAAATCTTTTGGATCCTTTCCACCAAATTCTCTCAAATCTTTTCAATCACATATCTTATGATTAAAATATTCAAAAATTAATTATAGTAACTACTTATTAATTTAAAAGCCTAGAATAAAATTAAAAATTAAAACTTATTATAAAACTTATTTAAAAAAAGGTGTCTAGAATAAGATTCTTTATAGAAAACCGCCATATCCCAAACTACCCCTATAATTAAAAATAAAAAAAAGAAATTAGAAAAAAACAAAACAAAAACTAATAACACACGCGCGCGTCCGTGATTTTTTTTTTAAAATCGTTATAACTAATTCTAAAAAAATCAAAAAAATAAATTTTTTATATATTTGGATAAAGCAAATTAATATTTACGTCTATGACTTTTTTCGGAATTTTTTGAGATTTTTGAATTTTTCGGAAATTTTTGAATTTTTTAATTCGCAGACACGGAAGTCTATGTTTTAAACATGAAATTCCATGTTTTGATATACTTAATTTGTTTTCCGCAGACACGAAATTCACTGTTTTAAACATGGAATTCCGTGTCTATGGAAAAAAAAATAAAAAAAAATCCAAAAAATCCAACAAAAAAAATCAAAGACGTAAATATTAATTTGTTTTATCCAAAAATGCAAAAAAAATTAATGATTTGATTTTTTTTGAATTAGTTATGACGATTTAAAAAAAAAATCACGGACGCGTGCGTGTGATGAAATTAGTAGTAGTAGTAGGTGGTGGTGGTGGTGGTGGAGGTGGTGGTGGTTGTGGTGGCTGTGGTGGTGGTGGTGGTGGTAGAAGTACCCTATTATTTGTTTAATATTTAAAAATAAATAGTGTATTAAAAATAAAATAATATATTTAATAATAAGGATAGTAAAGGTATAAAAAATATAAAGGGGAGGTTTTCTATAATTACTTAATTAAGGAGGCATTAATCTCTAAATAAAAATATTAGAGGCTTAATTAAGGAGGCATTTATCTCTAATTACCCCTTAATGTAATAATATGTGTTTTGTTAATACAATTTGTTACATATATTATTATCATATTAAGTTTATTTTTATATCGTATTTATTTTCTAATTAGTTTAGTTTGACCTTTCTTGTTCACCAAATAATTAAACCTCTATATATATATGGTCTCAGTCTATATTATTAAACAAGAATCTATTCACAATAGTCTTTATATAGTATTAAACCTATATATATGGCTCTCGTATTATCAATTCATTATTTCTCTTTTCCATTTTTTCATCTTTCGTTTATTTAAATATCTCAAACAATTAATTGTTATTATGTAAATATAGGATCATCCAATATTGGAGGGAAGTCTTACCCTTTAATATATAGCACCTTCAAATATCACCAATATCTTTCTATCACGTCCATCTATCTCTCTCCTAAACTCAACTCAGAACTTGGTTGGTCAACAACTAAACTCAGAACTCTTAATATCTCATTCATACATATACTGTTTGGATTTGACTCATATCCAATTAATCAACACATTGAAAGGATTAAGCGAAGACTTGAGAAACCAACTAGTCTTGAAACTAATGTTAGTCTTGAAAGTTTGAATGGTTTGAAATCTTTCAAGATGGCTAGATTCATTGGTTGAATGAGTTGTGAAGGCCTATAAGTAGGCACCATAGATTAATGTCTGGAGATGAGAAGAGAGAAAATGAAGAAAAAGAAGAAAAAGAAGAGAGACACGAGAGATCCAAGAGAAAGAATCATATAAGGTAGTTAACTGTGAGTGTGTAACAATCCTATAGTGATTAGAGTCTTGGGTGAGTGTGAGAGTTCTTTGTTCTTTCTTTATTTTAGAGGGTTTTGGGTTTTTCGTACAAAAACCATGTTTTGATTGTGTGAGTCATTATATTGAATTACTCTGTGGAGGTAGGTATCTTTGGCCGAACCACGTGAAAATTGTTGTTCTTATCTTTTCATTTCTCTCCTGTGCAAGATCCTCGAACTGGAAATTCGACTTTTTCCCAACAAAGTGGTATCAGAGATATGGTTATGTTGTATAGAAGTCCTGAAAAGATAGGTGGCGCCTGCACTGAAACTTGAAAGTTCGTTGTGCATTAGATGGTCAAAGATGTACTCGTGGTAGAGCGTCGGGTGACTGCCCAAAACAAGTCAAGGAGCATAAGACAAAAGTTTCATTCTTTGAAATTGTCAAGGTGATTGGGGATGCTCGTCAAAGGAGGATTTGTTGGGATTTGATTCACATCCATTGAATCGATACATTGAGAGGATTATGAGAATTCTTGGAAAACCAACTAGTCTTGGAAATAATGTTAGTCACGAAATTTTGAATGGTTTGGAGTCTTCCAAGATGGCTAGATTCATTGGTTGATTGAGTTATGAAGGCCTATAAGTAGGCACCATAGATTAATATTTGGAGATGAGAAGAGAGAAAATGTAGAAGAAGAAAAAGAAAATGAAGTGTGACACGAGAGATCCAACAGAGAGAATCATATAGGTTAGTTAATTGTGGTGTAACGATCCTATAATGATTAGAGTCTTGGGTAAGTGTGAGAGTTTTTTGTTCTTTCTTGATTATATTTCTGGTTTTCAGTACAAAAACTATGTTTTGATTGTGTGAGGGATTATATTGAATTACTCTGTGGAGGTAGGTATCTTTGGCCGAACCATGTAAAAATTGCTGTTCTTATCTTTTCATTTTTCTCCTGTGCACGATCCTCGAACAGGAAATCCGACTTTTTCCAAACATATATATGTATGAGTTCTTTGCCTAGCTAAGAAAGAACTATATTGCAAAGTGTTTGCAATCATCTTGAATAGGAAGCAATTAGATGACTGCCTTGATCAATTCACTTGAGATGGGTGGAAACAGGGGCCGATCTAGGATTTTGAGTCGGGGAAGGTTATTATTGTTATGAAAAAATTCACACCCATAAATAAATAGACCTTTTATATATCTAATAAAATCATTAAAAACACCCAAAAAAATATTTTTTCGCTCGGCGCAAAAATAGTCATATTCACCTTGATATAATACTTAGCTATTTGTTTCAAAAAATTATCTTCAATCATAAACAACTCATACTTAATATTCAAGAAAGTTCTATTGTATCTAAAAAAAATAACCAACTATGTATTACATCATATGATGTGCATTTGTTTGATTATTACCTGTAATTAATTTAAAAAAATTCATATTCATTATCAAATAATTATCCAAACAAAAAAATGGAATGAAGTTTTAAAATTTTATTATTAGTAAACGTAACAAATTATAATTGCTCTCGGCGATTATATTCTTTTAATAACGTTGTAAAAGTACTTCCCTATCGATATGGTATAAAAGCTCCTTTTCAATATATGTTACTAAACAATCATTCATCCATTCGTCTCCCATTCGATAACGAAACAATTTTTTTACAATATTCATCGACAAAAAACATCTTTCAACACTAGCCGTAACAATTGAAAAAATTAAAGCCAACGTCAAAAGCCTATAAATCAAAGGATAGACTTGATCCTTTTAAGATTTTACCATTTTCCCCGCAAGATCGCCATTCCCTTTATCTCTTAAGAACTCATTTTCGAACTTCATATTCGAAATAAAATTATCAAGTTGAAATTCAAGTTCACCAAGTTCCACATCTAAAAAGTTACGAGGATAAAATTCAGTAAGACGAATCAGTTTTGTTTTATCGAATGCCAAAAAGGAATTATAATGATTCAAACAAGCAACACAATAAGTAATTTCGTATTTACCTCGTCGAAACGATTATTGAGTTCTTGAAGTTTTTTATCAATAACCTCACAAAATAGATCAATTCGATGGTGATGAGAATATTTTTTGGGAGATAAATTACGATGAGGTCGTTCTCAAAGTATGAAATCGTCATCCATATCTGGCTTGATGGTCTTGTATACTGACAAAACAAAGTTATTTCTTGAAATAAAGAATTCAAACATGTATCTCTCATTTGTTGAATATTTTCTTTGCACAATTTGACTAACTTCATTGCATTTACAATATCTTGATATTTTCTTTGCAATGCTTGAGACAAGTCATTTGTTATCCCCAACACATTTCTCATTATGTGTAAAATAAAAACAAACTCAAAAGATTGTATATGATCAAGCATATCATATGCTCAATTTTTTGTGTCGTGTTATTACCTTCATCAACAATAGAATCAAGTACATCAATGATGGGATCAAACATTTGAATCAAACGAATCAATGAACCATAATATGGACTCCAGCGTGTATCTCCGGCTATTTGAATATTTGTTTCTTGATTCGAACCCCGACCACTCTCAAGATGACCACTTGTTAATTCTTCAATAACTTTATTAAAATGTTTATCTTTAAGAATGTCAACCCTCTTACATGACCCTGCAACTATATTTACAAAGTGAGAAGCACTAGTAAAAACAAACCAACTTCGTTTTCTTCAGGTGCCATCCCAACAAGAGTTAATTGAAGTTAGTGAGCAAAACAACGAATGTAATAAGTCGACTCACTTTCTTTCATGATCAAAGCTTTTGACCCATTATATTTCAATATATATGTATATAATTATCCACTATGAACTTCTAATGACACTCACCATATTTGTCCTAATAAATACTAGTACTGTAGTGTGGAAGTTCGAGGCACCCTACGAGAGGTCCCACTTAAATATCCTAGGGAGCACATGTTCATCTGTTGGTACTCTACCTGGTATGTGAACGTGTTCATTCACACAAGCCTATAAAAGGTAAATATACAATGTTTTTACTTTAACTAGATTTCTGGTTTGAACCACAATATGTGAAAATGTCATAACTTCTTTGTCTTAACTTCGAATTAAGCGTCGTCACTTGCCACACGACCATGACTTCGATCTCTAAATGGAATTAGTTCCAAAGCTCTCAGTAAAAATTCGTAGTGACGGAAACAATCAGGTGCAATAATTTTCCAGAAAATGATCTAACTCCCCACAATGGCTCTTAGCTCACGTTCAGCCTTGGCTTGGGGTTTATATTCATCTTTTGACTTATCCTCTTCATCTTGGACCCTTGTATCAAGCATGTACCTGAAGCTATACACTACACACGATTAAAGCACAAAAATCTCTATAACTAGTAATAAGTCCAAAACTAGGGAAAAAATGCAATATATTAATTAATAAGGAAAAATCTCTCACTTAGGCTCAATAAAATTCCAAAATAATGTCTCGTGAACGGATTTATTCGTGACAAATAGAGAGACATCATGCACAAAGCAAAAGACGTTAAATAGCCGTGTCTAATAGGCTTACGTCCCTATGAGATCGTTGGACCATGTAATTGGAAAACCAGGTAGATTTATGCTTAATACTGTATACCCCAAGCACCTGAATTGCCTCTTTTCCAATCAAACATCTGAAGAAACAATCACACCTACCATAACATATACGCAAGAGTAAAAAAATAGAGCAAATAACCTTTATTGTTCCCGTCAATCCAATCGCTTGTGATTATTCATAGAAACAAATTGTAAAATTCATCTTAAAATGTTAAAATCGAGGCCGCAATGGTGTTGTTCTGATGCTGGATGGAGTTGTTGAAATTGACTGAACGAGCAGCATCATTGATTTAGGCTTCAAACTTTAAATTGTGCTTGAAGTATGGTGGGAGCGTGGAATTTTTTTTAGGCGTGTATTTAATGTAGTAAAAGAAGAGTAAAAAAGTAATCTAACCCTAGTAGATTAATTTTTAATGTGTTGAGCTAAATCTTTAATTATTTTGACTTTTTGGGTCACTAGTCCTTTTTATGTGAGTAATGGTGGTGAAGTACAAAAAAATGACCCAAAAATCGCCCACGATGTAGAATATAGGTGGTCCAATCATGTAAGAGAGAGAGAGAGAGAAAAATAGTCATAAAAGAGCAACAGTATGATTGAATCACCCAAGATCCACATCATAGGTAATTTTTTGATGATTTCTTTTTATGTGATACCCAACATTATTTTTTTTATATTATACAGAAACTTCCAATAAAAATAAACAACAATTGTAATACAAATTTATATATATTGAATAATTATTTCTATATACTATTACAATGTCTTTTTGTCTTTTCTGCAATGGTGTAGGTGTGGAGAAAACATTAAAATAATACTAAACTATTGTCACTATATCGTGTAAGATGTACACAAGAATTTCCCTTATGGGTAATTATCTTTTAAAGCCCACCCACCATCCCACTTTCTCTTTTAAATTTCAACCCAACTGATCATCTAACTAGTCCAACTAGACTGGTATTGTACCAAAATACCCCCAACCCCTTACCCCACAATAAAAAACAAAAAACCCACCTCAACTCCATTAAGGAACCAAACCCCCTTCCCCCATTTTTCTCTCTGCCTCACTCCATCCCCTTTGTATTCTCTCACTCTGTGTAAAGTAACAATGAAAATCCCCCACCCCACCATATCATTCACCACCATACCATTCACCACCACCGAACCCCCTTCCCACCCACCATCCCTGGCCTCACCACCACCATCCCCACCACTGTATTCATCACCCACAACCGAACCCCTCCCCCCACCATCTCTGACCTCACCACCATCACCCCCACCATTGTATTCATCACCACCACCTCCATCACCATCGCCACCGTCCTCTCGGCCAAGATCTCGACCTTGCCACCATCTTCCCCTCTCTGCTGCTCTGTACCGTCGTGAAGACCTACGCCTGTCGTGGACTCTCCTTGGAGCAGCGAAGACCGCCGCGAAGACCGCCACCACCACCACGCCAGATTCGTACCTTCATCACCCCCACCTTTATCACCATCACCGAACATCTTCATTACCCCCACCTTCTTCGCCCCTACCTTCAGCACCATAACCATCGCCGTCTTTTAACCTCACCTCGTGTCATATGGGGCCCAGCAGCAGAGGAACAGCGCCGCCTACAATAGCAGTGTCAGATCCAGTTCGTCGCTCAACACTCAACCCTCGATCCGGCATTCACCTTCATCGATCTTGCCTTCATCTTCATCACCGTTGTGGATCCAGTGCTCGATCCAGGAGTTCGTGAAGTTTTTTTTTAAGGTAATGGGGATAGCCCCAAACTCTTATTTGTTGCTGATGGGCCTGACAAATGTATTTGTTGTTAGTAATGGGGTGGCCCATTATAGGTTCAATTTTGTTGTGTTTTTTTTGTTCATAATGGGTACATCCCCAATGAATTGTTGGCCCATGTAGTTTTGTAAAGAATCCATTTAAACCGAAATGAGTACAACCCATTATAGGTTCTTAATGGGTACAACCCCCAAATGAATTGTTGGCCCATGTTGCTTTCTGAAATATCCATTTAAAACGAAATGGGTACAGCCCATGTAGGTTTGTTTTATGTTTGTTGTTTTCTGTACAATTTTTTTGTTCATTATGAGTACATTACATATACTATTGAAGGAATTAATATAAAAACAACATATTAACCAATTTTAAAAATCATCTTGGGTCCGTACCTATAAAGAAAAGAGATAAAAAGGTAAAAAATCAAACTAACAAATTAGAATTAAAACTTTAATATAATTTTTTTTCACCTAGAATTTTAATTAAAAAGTTGAAAAAAAGGAAGACTCAATTTGTATTTTCCTCTTTCCCTTATCTGCCCATGTGACTCAATTGGATCTGATATGAATTTGTAACTTTTTTCTTCTTTTTCTTGTTCGAAAGAATTTGTAAGTAGTTAACACACCAAGAGCATCAAAATTACCCTCTTCTCGTATATCAAAATCATTTTTACTGCAATTTCACCACAAATCATTTTGAAGGCATAACGTCATGAAGTTGAATGGTTCATTGATTTGTTCTTCTTTGTACTGCTTTAGATCTTCTCTCTCTTCCATCAACACAATCGGTAACCCTTTTCCCCTCTTCTTTTATTCTTCAATTTCATCTTTTGATGATATCAATAGTGTCGAAGATGCTCGTTTTACTGTGAATCAAATAATCCGTACGCGACCCAAGCTTACTGTTATAGATTACAGTAAGCTATTGGTTACTGTTGCAAAGAAGAAAAATTACCCTTATGCTCTTTCTTTATTCAGAGAAATGCGTATATTGGGTATACACAATGAATATAGCTATAAAATGTTACTGCTGGTTTAAAAAAAGCAATATGAGTTTTGGGGTATTAGGCTGTCTCATTAAAAGCGGTCATGTTCCTACTGTTGTTACATATACCACCCTGATAAGGGGTCTTTTTGGCGAAGACAGAGTAGATTATTCATTAAGTTAACAAGTGAAAAACTTTGTGAGCCAAGTGCAATTACTTTTGGGGACGTGCTAAATAAGCTTTGTAAACTTGGACATACGGTTAAGGCTTTGGAATGTCTAAGGGTATTTGAAAAGGGGAAATGTAAACCTAACATCCGACTTATAACACCATTATTGATTGTCTATGCAAGGATCGTATGGTTGATGATGCTGTTAAATTATTTTCTGATATGAAAGATAAGAGCATTACCCCAGATGTTTTCACTTATTCATCGTTGATCCAAAAATTCTGTAACTTTGGTCGGAAAGAAGAAGCTAAGATGTTGTTGATTATAAAGTTCTTTCAGATGTATATGCATTTAGCATATTGGTTGAATAGAAGATGCAAAAAGATTCATAGAGATCATGATCGAAAGAGGCTTAAAACCCGATGTAGTTATTTATAATGCATTGTTTGAGGGGTGAAATTGAGGAAGCTATGGGTGTATTAGCTACCATGGTAGCTACAAATTGTGAGCCTGATATTCAAACCTATAACATTTTAATTAATGGTTTGGTGAAGAAAGGGTGGGTTAATAAGGCTTTTCAACTTTTTCAAGATATTCCTTCAAAGGGACTGATGCCTAATAATGTTACATACAAGGGTTGTTTCACAAGGGTAAATGTGTCACTGCGCAGAATTTATTCACTAAGATGCAATCTGAGGCTGAGGCTAAGGGAGTAATTAGTCCTGACTTTGTTACATATAATATAATGTTAAACGGATTGTGCAATAATGGACTTCTTACTGAGGCAATGTCTTTATTAGACTAGACTCCATGCAAAGTAGCAATATAACTCCTAACATTGTGATATATAATACTATTATTCATGGATTACGTAAAGATGGACAACTTGATGCTGCAATGGACATTTTTTACAAGCTACCATTTAAAGGTTTGCAGCCTAATATACGTACATATAATATTATTATAGGTGGACTTTGTCAAGAAGGACTGTTTAAAGATATAAAAGAGTGGGTTTCAAGTATAGCGTGACCTATAATGTTATTATCCAGGGGTTTCTCAAGAAAGACAAGTATGAAGATGCAATTAAATCAGTGAAGGAAATGAGAAAACATGGTTTCTCAGTGGATGCAAACTACTTATGAAATCATATATCAACATCTTAAGTTTCTTGATATGATTCAACAGTCTCTTTATGGACTGATATTTACTGTCCAATCCTCTTGAAAGAAAGATTTCTGGATTTCAAAATGTTTGCATGATCATGGGTTACAAGGAGATTTTAGTTTCTAGATGGTCACCTAACAATGAAGCAAGTCAAGCCCTTTTGTTAGTTTCTATATATTAACCTGAGTTGATTAATTGTTGTTGTGAATTAGTTACATGAAGTACACTTTGTATTGCCTGTTAAATTTACATTTTAAAAAAACACAATTGTTTTATGTATAAATTTACTGTTTGGGGTCTATTAGATTTGTGGGGAAATTTCCTATCTTAGGAGATTTTTGTTATGGCACTGGGAATTCATTGCAAATTTTAGCCTTATCCTATGAATCCAAATATGTACAGTTACTCCTAGCTTTCTCAATATTTTCTCTGTATCATCTCAACAAGCAAGAGATGGTTTGGCGCTAAAAAAGGAGTATTTCTCAAGTCTGTACGGCTCCAAATATGAAAGAGGATTGCCACTTATTTTGATTTGTCTCAACTTAGGATCTGGTACATATATCATATATGTGCTCATTTTCTTGAGTAGACCGTATGCCCTTGTCACTCGCACGAATCATTAGATGTTATTGGAGATATAGGACCCACTGATGATGAGCATATTCAACAACATTCCGAGATGCGTGATCGGATGTTACTAAATGATGTGAAGAAATGGAGAAAAGGGGTGAAGTGATTGTTCGTCTTGAACGTGAGCTTTGTGAAAAAGAACATCTTTTTCAGTGTTACGGAGGAGAAGCTTTTGAGGAAATTCATAAGGATCTTGCAGAAGAGCCAATAAGTAAAGGATGTTCCTGGCACTAGCTATAACATGCTCACTGATGCTAAAATCGAGAGTCAACAATGTGTAAAGCCGGAAAAAGAACGATGATTCAATTGCATCTTTTGGAAATGGCATATTTTCTGGTATACTTAAATTCACTGAATTATGTGACTTGGTTTATTTATTATCTGTCCTTTTACCCTTTGTTTGTTATAGAATATATTGCACAAAATAATTCATATTAAAGTAGAGGGTAGCCATCTGAGCATGCCAAGTAGAGTCGAATTGAAGACCTGTACCCCCTTCTTTTTTGAGTTTTTACATAGTATCACACTCTATTTAACGCTTTCTTGGAACGATACATACACTTATAAAGCATGGTCGACTAAATATCGTCCACTATTGTGCTGAAATCAAAATTGTCTTGTCAGTTTGAAATGAAATACTTGAGCTTTCTAAGTTAATTTCTAAGTACTGAAGTGGCTTTTTCACCTGAAAGTTATCTTCTCTCAATTCAACTATATAATTGTAATTATTGAGCGTGCTTGACTTATCGATACGAGAATAGTTGATATTCCTTTCCTTTTGATCCTAGTGTATCATTTCCTCATCTTCTAATGGAACGATTTTGCTTGATCCGAATTTGTACGGTACTATTGATGGTCGTTTTAGTTTACCTTACCACATTATACGCCCATATATACCCTATGGTGTTCATGTTCTAAATCAATGTGTTGTTTCTCCGAGTCCTACTACAACTTATATTCCGGATCTTGTGTTATCTTTGAGGCGCCCTTTTCATACAAAAAAAAAAAGGAATTTGAGTAAAGAATTAAAGGGCAGTATAGGTTATGCAAACTATATGGGATTCAAGGATAAAATGCCAAATATCTCCTATGGTTTCTTTAATGTTCAAATACTCCCAAATAGTATGGAAAGAGATGATAATTCCCCTTTACTCTACAAATTCAGGATAAACACCCATCAAGTGACAAATAATTACGAAAATACCTACTTCTACATGAACTCAATGGCAAAAAATGGACGGAATTTGACTTGGGGACTAACTGTCTGACAAAAAAAAAAGTACGAGGACCATTCATATGACTTTTGAAATTGAGGAAATTACTTTGTAAAGCTTCAAAATTATAAAGTTTATATTAAACATCCCAACTAAAAAACAATTCTATAAACATCCACTTTTCCAACTAGCTGGTTAGATTTTTTACCATACTACCCCCGTTCGTAATGGGCACAGACCCATCAAGTGTTGTACAATTTTTCCATGTATTACATATTTCTCGATGGTACAGACCTGCGAAGTGTTCTTTAAATTTTCTTTACTTGGTTCTTATAAATTCATTACACTTAAAGCCTATAAGGCATGGACCCATATAGTTTGTTTTTCAACAAGTCTTTTCTTAAAGGCCTAAGAAGCATTTCAGATATTTAATGGGGCTGAACCCTTATTGCCCAAATCCTTACAACACTCCTAATGGCCCTGGACCCAACAAGAACAAAAATTCTTTTTGGGCTGGCCCCTCCATGCCCAATTAACCAATTAGCAAAGTCCAAAGGGATTTTTATACTGGACAAAAAACACAACATCAAATTCAAACTAAATTCAACGAACCCAGATCAACAATTGAAGAACAACAATGAGGTACAACCGAGAATGTTTCATATACAAGAATTGAAGATTACAAATCACGTATTGAAATCAGTAAAACAATGAGAAAAATAAAAATCATGTTCAAAATTCCAAATCGCCGATGGTGGAGATTGGACCCATCACGGGATGAGATGCCTCAACGTTTGGACCCATCAAGAGAATCGGCTTCGAAGGTATGGACCCATGGTGGTGTTGCAGATGGTGGGAAGCGGATATTCTAGGTGGTTAGCGGTGGTCCATGAAGATGAAACTAATTCGAAATTAATTCGAATTTTGATTCAGCCGGAGAACCCAATGACGATGACGAGATGGGATGGGGTTGATGGTGTTGATTTGATAGAGATGGTTTAAGTTGTTCATGGCGGTGAGCAGGTGAACAGATTTGGTAGTGATTTGGTTTCGGGTGGTGGTGGCTGCTGGTGTGGAGGTAAGTAACGATGGTGGATGGTTGTTGATAGGAGCTGTGGATGC
This sequence comes from Nemophila menziesii, assembly GCA_029959085.1. Lineage (NCBI taxonomy): Eukaryota > Viridiplantae > Streptophyta > Magnoliopsida > Boraginales > Hydrophyllaceae > Nemophila > Nemophila menziesii. Next base: position 107,103,067 of record JARWIR010000001.1, read on the forward strand.
CGATGCTGGTGGTGATGGGAGGTGGTGTTGGGTGGGTGGTGGGAGGTGGTGATGTCGACAGCTATTGGTGTGGAGGTGGGGGTGGGTTGGTGTCGGTTTGGTCAGACATTGGTGGTGATTAGAGGTGGGGTTGGGTGGGTGGTGTTGGTTAGATCAGACAGGGTGGTGGTGATTAGAGGTGGTGTTGGGTGGCCGATGGTGGTTTGGTCAGATTTGGTGGTGATTAGAGGTGGTGGTGGTTTGGTATTGGTTAGATCAGAGAGAGTGGTGGTTATTAGAGGTGGTGTTGGGTGGGTGATGGTGGTTTGGTCAGATATTGGTGGTGATTAGAGGTGGTGGTGGTTTGATGCCGAGGGGGGATGGTGGCTGGTTTGATGATGATGGTGGCGGAGATGGGAGGTGGTGGTGGATTGGTGTCTTCTTGGTCAGATAGTGGTGGGTCGGTGGTGGGTCGGTGGCGGGTCGGTGCAGTTACAGTGAACTGGAGGGGAGTTAAGGGGAGGGGGGTAGGTTATGCCGAGGGAGAAGAAAGGGGATGGGGGTGGGGTTTATATAATGGTCTTACAGGGTTTGTTTGGACATTTTGCCCATATTAGTTGGTTTCTAATTTCTAGTTGGGCTGGTGGAGGTATTTTGTAAACAGAGAGGAGTGATAGGCCTTTAAAACTTAATGGCCCTTTGAAATTCGATGACCAACCTGTTAGAAAATGTATAATTCGACACTTTTTGGAGAATTTTCCAAATAGTAATATATAATTTAATAAAATAGTATTAAAACCCCCTTATAAAAAATGCCTAAATTCCAAATAAATATTAATAAATCGCCTAACCGCTCAAAATTGCTAACCGTGCACTGGTGTTTAACGCCTTTTAAACCAAAGGGGTAGTATTATTTCTATTTAGAGTGTACAAGCTCTTTACTTATCTCCGTATTAGAGATGATAATGGAAAACATTTAATAATATACCATTTTTGGGTGAAGAACCTATATGTGTTGTTCAATATATATCTTAATGGAACTTTTTTGATCGTGCATGCTTTTTAATCACGAAACGAGATTTGGATCTTAATCGACTAATTGGATTTTGGATTATCGTTTTTACAATTCATCAAGAATCGGATTTTGATAAAACGAACCACCCATCTAAATCACGTAACTAGATTTGGATGTCTTTAATTATAATTATTCATCAAGAATCAGCCTTCGATGCATGAGTGACATGTTTTTTTTGGTTATACTATAATGGTAAAATTCAATCTTATATATCATGGTTTCACTTAATCTCTACAAAACTATCAACCTTACTTTACTCAGTGACTCATTCCGAGTCACACGTAGAATCAAAGACAAAAAATGGACACGCTTGAATTAAAATTTAAAATCAAAGATTATACAATTGAATAACCAAACGGGATAAAATCTCATGCATATCAACTACATTCCATAATAACCTGCAAACATTCACTTGACAAATGTTAACTGTTCTTTCTTCATTTACTACTTAGTCATAAAATATATCCCCCCGAGGAGAGATTACCAATTACTTACTCTTCTTCGAGTTTTACTTCTTTTTGTACAGGCTTAGATGAATCTCCATAGTTAGTGAGAGTGCATTTTCGATAAAAGAAGTGTTTTTAGCAGCCGAAGCTGCAACTTTTTTGATGGTTTCAATAGACATAATTGTATCGGAAGGAGGAAGATATTCAATTGAGGAAGATTCTGGAAAGTTGAGTTTAGCTTTCGAGCCGTTAAGACAAAGAGCAGCTGCTTCTTCACTTGGATATGTTCCTAAATGTATTCTATTTTTAAATTTTACTGATTGTATCTTAGCCTCCCATGAGCTGCCCAAGCTTTGTTTATGAATCCCAATTAACTTCTTTTTCCATTGATAAGTGTTTCTCGCAGCTGCAACTGCAACTGCAACTCTTTTGATGGTTTCAGCAGACATAACTGTATCCAAAGGAGGAAGATATTTAATGTAAGAAGACATTGGAAAGTTGAGTTTTGCTTCTGAGCCGTTAAGACATAGCTTTGCAACATCATAAGCTTTAGCAGCTGCTTCTGCATTTGGATATGTTCCTAAACATATTCTTGCTTTTAATTTTGATGAAGATATCTCACTGCTCCATGTGGTCAGACTACTTTGTCTAACTCCTATAAAATTCTCCTTGCATTGACTTTTTAACCTTCTATTACTACAACCTTCATCATCCTTACGTAATCCTTCTTCATCAATCTCGTAACTCTTCTTACTGCACTTTGCAGGTGTCACTGTTTCCTCTAAAGCTTCTTCAGGAAATGAACACATTTTCTTGCATTCTTCAACTACATTATGCATTTCCTCTAAGCTTTCTTTGTAACGCTCCACAAGTTCCCTGTTTTCATCCCTTTTCTTCAGTTCTTTACGCAACTCATCCAACTCCATCTTTCCAGTCTCTCTATTTAAGAACAAATCCTTCAACTTAACACCTTGACTCAACTCATTCTCCACCATGAACCAAAGAAGCCCGGCCCAATCCAACTTCTCAGGATGCCCATCTTTTATCACTTTCACCCAATTCAACACCTCAACCGGCAAAAAACACTTATCACCGTGCAAAAGCACCCAGTTCAACAGAAATTCCACAATAAATTCCATCGAATCTTCCTTGAAATCCAACTCTACTCCCTCACTCTTCTTCAGATGCAACTTCACTGTAATTCTAGTCCCTTTTATGTAACTGCACTCACATTTTTTATCATAACTAGCTATCAACTCAGCAATTAAATCCACCCTAACATCTGTATCGAACTCCATATGAGCAAAATCCCACAACCCCAACGTTTTCAACATGTCTTCGTGTTTCGAAAAATCGAGATTCTTTGAAGGCACAAAAGGTACTGGGTTAAACTTTTCCATTAATAGTTGATTTTTTCTTTCTATAGCCGGTTGTTTTTCACTTGTTGAGTATGATGTGTGAGCTACTCTAAGGTAGAGTATGTGGGAAACGTCAGAGGAGCATTAATAATAGAAGCAGGAGTAGAAGAATAAGAAGCAGCCATACCTGAGTTTTCTGAATGTTGTTGATGGTGGACTAGTGGTGGTGAATTTGAACTGGGTTTGCAGTTTAATCGGGTCATGTGGGTGGGGAGGCCAGGTGTTGTAGTGGTGGAGTGGAGACTGGAAAGGAGTCAAAGATTTTCTTTTTGGGTCGTCGAAAGAAGTCAAAAATAAATAACCATTTTTTTTCTTTTTTTTTTGTACGAAACAACGGACTTGCTTACGCGCACCCGACTAATCCCACGGAGATATACATGCCTCCCCATATATATTCTCATGGTAAATCAGAACTAGGTGACCCATGTTCAGGGAGGGGTTCGAGCCTTGTACCTCTCACTTTACACCTGTTAGGGAGGGGATTCGAACCTTGGACCTTCCCTTTAAGTGCTGAAGAAATAGCAAGGCTCTGGCCAGTTGATTTAACCCAACAGGTTTAAATTGTAAACAAAGGTTTTCCAATTTTTTTCTTAATAGCCATGCAAATGGCAAAAATAAAAGATCAAGACTAAATATATTTTTATTTTTATGTAAGGACCTAAAATTATAGGGCAAAATACTCTATATTTTTCGAACTCAAGATAAAATTTTTATATTTTTTCAGTGTTTAATGTGGGTTAGTGTGTTTTATATTTCTGAAAATGATTCTCTCTGAAGTTGTGTCTACTCCGTGGCGGAGCGGTCGTCTAGAAGTCTAAATTCAAACACTCCCCTCCTCATTCTTGTCCCTCTAAGCGCAAGTTTCCATACCCGTTCTCTAGTGTTTATTAAAAAAGGTTTGTCGTTGTGGTTTTATCAAACCAGAGTTTATTCCTAGGTTGTCTTTGTTTATTTATGTTGCTACAAATTCTAAAGGTGGGTTTGGGGGGTTTCGCATTTCTTTCGAGGCTTTACCTTCTCTATTTTGATGGTTGAAATCTTCTATTGGCTCTTTTGATACTCCATTTAGGATTACGGTTCCTTGTTGTTCGCTTTGGATTGACAAATGAATTTGGGGCTTTTGGTTTAGTGTATTTTCTAAAGGATTATCTATTCTTATTTCTTGCTCTAAGGTTGTTTTCCAGAAATGTAGGAAGATTTCTTGTGATATCAACGATTTCCCTGAACCTACGCTCCCGTCTTTTCTTTCCTCTTATGTTGACCTGAGGGCGTAGATACTATTGGAAATTGAATTAATGGCTCTAAAATGCCTTGCAGACTTGATACGAAAGCTAATGACAACGTGATGGTAATACACTGGTGGACATTGTTAATACTGATGATATGATTAGGCAGGCACATGAATAGTTTTTTTGAGCAAGGTGCTCTTAATTTCATAAAAAGAGACCAATTTTAGCAACTCTTCAAATAGGAGAAACACTAAGTTTAGGGAAGGTTAGAGGAAAAATTCAGGGATACAAGAACTTAGGGATCATTTCCATCAAGTCAAATAAATTGTCTCTTTGGAGGAATCTACTCAATGGGGTTTTCCAAAGTACTTTAATCGAGTGAAACTCTAAATCCGGTCACACATGAAAGAAGTGTCCAACAAAGGTAATGGAATTAAGAGAAAGAGGTCTGGATTACAACCATAGTAGTGTGGGTAATAGCAGAAGAGTTAAAACTCTTCAACTCCTGGAGTAGTTTATATTTCACCACCTAGAGTAAGGGACAGGGTTGATAGTGGGAGCACACAAATTTTTGTGAACAAGGTATTTGTAAGTCTAACCTTCTTTAAAATCTCGCATATTGACTTGGTAAACATATAATTAAGCGATTTTACCTAGCGGGTCTTGAAGACTGATGTCTCGTGTTTTGTGATAGATTTATAGGGGTCACAAGACATCATTCTTAGGTGTTATTCAGATTATTTGTGAGATTTATGCCTATCATGTGACTTTCTTTGGTTTCTTTACTTATCTCAAAGAATATGATATGTTTGAAGCTTTTTGCATTAATTGTGTGTTAAATGTGTAGCTAAATACAAGGGTGATACGACCCCCCCCCCCTCCTGGGGAGGATGCAAGGAAGTAAAAAAAGTCGAGATCAACCCCAAGTTAAGGCGTGAAAATATCAAAAAGTCACCTTCAAAGGTCAAGAGCAAGTGCCGCTAAAACTTTGAAATCAGCTTGAAAATGCCACCTCACACAAATGCTGAAGATTCTAATCAAGAACCTGGAGCTCGAGATATTCCTTTGAACCAGGAGTGCGTGAGAATAAACAGTTTGTGATTTGAAATTGAGACGACAAAACTGCTTATGTTACCACCGTGACTTGCCAAAATTGCAAAAAGGCCTCTTGGTCCATATTTGACCTACCTAAGTGGGCCCAACATGAAGGAAACTATTTTTATTTGAATATAGCAGTTTTACACTTGGAAAAAGAGAAGAATTTAGCTGGAGAGAAGACTATATGCCTGGACCAAGGAATACACCAAGGGTTCAACACCGTTCCACTATTCTACCATAATTTGTAGTCTAATTCTAATATCTTTCTAGTTTTTAACTTGATTATGAATATCATTATTGATGTCTCCTCATTTGTGATAGATTTATATTAGGATGAGACATCATTTTTAGTGATTTAGAAGTCATTATAGTCGATTTTCTTGAGAAATGCTACACTTTCCTATTTTGAGTCTTGATTTAGTAAAATAATATTTTTAGAGCATATTGGGTTTAATTATTTATTTAGTGTGAAGCTTTAAAGATAATTATGGAGATTAATTAGATTCCAAGTCAAAGACTACAAGATATGGAAAGAGATAGACATGGTAATTGGAGATAAGGAAATAAAAGCTAAAAACATGGAAAAGGAAAACCTGCCTTAATCCTGAATTTCTGCACCTACGACCACAAATCAGCTTATATCTCAAGAACGGTGAGGAATTTGGAGAAACGGTCAAGAGCAAAGTTGAAGAGCTTTCCGAGACGATCAATTTGGTATATTCATACGCGTCAAACGGATGAATATCGAAGCTGTTAGAGCCAAAAGAAGATCGGACCTGATTTCATGTTTTTAGGGTTACGAATTTGAGTTGGGCTTGGAGTCCACCACTTACTTCTCCTTCAAGAAAACGAATTAGGGCTTCCAAGATACCTATAAATACACCTTCTTATCATTATAAACATGTCCTTGCTCAGTTCTAAACATTAGCTTAAATTATAAACAATAGCTTAGTCCTTTACATTAATATTTATCCTTAGAATCAAGCTATTCATCCAAGGAGCAAGCTGACCTGTAGAGGAAGACAAGAAGAAGAAGTTGGAGAGTGACAAACTCCTCTTCTACATCTCACCTTCTCTATATTTAGAGTAATTAGCTATAGATCTATTCTCAACCATATTTCTAAACTTTTATTCTGTAAGTTTTACTTTTAATTGTTGGGTTATTATTTGGTCTTTAATTCATGAATACTATTTGTTATTTTAATTGATTGAGCTTGGCGTATATTGTTATTATGTGTTTTGACTTATTGTTACACCTTAGATTTGGCCAGTCGTAGGATTATTCTTAGTTATTGACAACACCACATAATCGTCTAGTTTTGATCCCTTGCCTAACTAGATAGCCATAAAGGTTTGATTTAATCACCAATCATTACTTAGGAATCCCTAGTAGTGGAGAGGTTGCTCCTAAGCCTAGAGAAGGCTAGGTAGAATTTAGAATCCTGGTTAATATATAATGCTTAATCTGTGACAGGTTAGAATAACAACTTAGTAAAATAGACTCATATTAGTGACCCTGATCTAATAGACTTACATTCATATTTAATTATCTGCATTCGTATTTGTTATTCTCATCCGATAGTTATTCATATTAGTTTATCTTTTTATATTTTTATTTAAAACATCTAAATTCATCTACGCTTGTTAAATATAAGTAGATCTAACGGATACAATCCCTGCGAACGAACTTGACTTATCATTAAAACTTGCAAACGATCTGTGATACTTGCAGTGAGTTCCGTGGTTCTCAAGGGTGTGTGCTCTTTATTATTATTCTTATTTATCTATTTATTTATCACACCTTTGCCCCCACCAATTATCATTGTATTCATAGCTGTGTTATGAATTAAACGCTTTATAGTTTGAGATGATTTTGTATAAACCCTAAAATATGATTTAGGCATTATTTTGATTGTATTTAAGATTGCTTTTGATTTTAATGAATTGAGAGATAATTGTTGTAAAAATTGTGTATGTTGCCTTGAGTTGTGATAACTTCTTTAAGTACACCCAGAAAGGGGCTTGATAGATATATTATAGAAATTCGATGTTTGTCTTAGAACCGAGAGTTCTAGACTCGTTGTATAATCATACAGGGTATACAATTAAAGTGTCGTAATATTTTGTAAGGTCACTCGGGAAAGGTTCCTAGGGTTGGATAATAGTATTTACTTACCCGTGAGACACTTAGGGTGAATTTAGAATCCCGATTAGCAACAATTTCCCCTTTTGCGGAGTCAAGAATAATCTCAAGTCATAACTAGCAATGAATACGAGCGTCGCGAGGTACTTGTTCATATTTTCATTTTAGTCCCTTTTAGTTGGCGTTTTTGTCTTTCAAACTATAATATATGTACTTTAATCCTTGTCTTTTATTTTAATTATAAAAACTCAGACCCAATTATTATCATTTAAATTCTTGTGTACCTAAACAAATATACTACATATATTAAATATAATAAACACAAAATTTTTAATAACCCAAATAATATTCCTGTGAACTTTTTTTTTGTTGAATCTCAAGTGAGATTTACCATTAATGGTTTTCGAATGGTTCCGAGCAATTTTACTCCTATTCAAGGATGGGTTTCAAGGCATGGAATGCGACCAACAAGTTTAGATTTCCTCCATTCCACATGGTTTCAATAATTATTTAAGGTTATTTTAGTATTTGGGCACTTATAAGATTGAGTGGTGGTTTATTTAAAGAAAAACCTAGCCACATTTTTTTGAGTGCTAAACTTGGGGAGTTCGCCCTCTATCGGATATGGAAACCTTTTAGAAGGAAGGAATGTGTTTTTAAATGATACCAAATAATAGATTGGAGATAGGAATTTAATAAATATTCAAACAGATAAATGGATCAACAATGTTAACAAAGTGGTTAAGCCAAGGGTCACGAGTATTACCATGGCTAAGGAGTTATTTAACCATATCAGTAGAACTTGGAATATTAATGTTTTAAACTCCCAGTTTAACTTATATATAGCAAATATTATTCAAAACATGCCACTTCCTATTGTTGAGTATCATGATTTCTAATTTTGGGGCATATCAAAAGATGAAAATGATACTGTCAAAATTGTCTATTTTAACTTAGAAGGGAAACAAAAAGAGTGAGTTCAGTCTAATGCAAAATCTATCCCACCTTTCTTAGTTTGTTGAGCTAGGAATATGAAAAGCTATTTGGAACATGAAATGCACTCCTAAGATTGGAAATTTTATGTGGAAATGTGTTAAAAATAATCTACCCACAAAATTATCATTAGTTAAAGAAAATGTACTCAAAACAAAGTTTGCAATTGTGAGAAAGAAAGTGTTGGACACTTGTTGTTTGCCTGTCCCTGAGCCAAGGCAGATTGGCATTCAACTCTTTTAAACATATATACTAAGAATCAGAGTACCTTTAAGATTGATAAATGGTTCATGAATACCATCAAAGCAATGAAAGAAAAATTAGAATTAGATTTGAATGCAAATGAGCTTATAAGCAATATATCTTGGCACATTTGAAAGATTAGAAACAATTTTATTTTTAATAATATAGTCTCTAACCCTTTATATGTTATTCAGAAGGACCATAATAGCTAGAATGAATGCAGTTATAAAAATATTAATCGTAAGGATGTTAACCACACAGGGTAAAAGAAATAAATCAAGTGAATAAAAACATTGGTACACAAGGATGTAAATTAGGATGCGGTGATAATACGGCTAAGCCTAATTCAGGTAAAAATAGGAAATGAGTCCCATCCCCCTTTAGTACATTAAAAATTAACACTAATGCATCCTTTTCCTCTATTGGTTGTGTTATTGTTTTTGTTATCAGAGACTCACAAGGCAAGTTGATCAAAGGTGGATCAAAAAAAACAATAGCAGCTAGAAACGCTACTGAGGTTGAAGCTCAAGGCATTTTGTGGGAATGTGAAGTAACACAAGAATTCGCTCAAAAATCTGGTATCTTGAAGAATGATTGTGAAACGCTTATGAATCATTTAATTTCGCAAATCCTTATTAATAATATTGGTTGTTGTACTTATAATATTATTAACTCTATTTGTGGTGTCGTGGAACTTTATAAGCCTACTTCTTTCCTTGTTTTTTTTTTTTGGTCGAAAGAAGCATAGATTAAAAACTTCAAAATAATACATCATCCTATCCCTACGGAGTTAAAGTCAGCTGCGAGAAGAGAGGCGAGTTTGGGAGGTGGAAAAAATTTCCAAAGGCTAAACAAAGAATTTTCAATTTCCTGTTTAGCCACCCAATCTGCGCACAAGTTTTTTGATCTCCTAACAAAGGAGATTTTAATATTACAATCATTCTTAATCTTACGAATACAACTCACAAAACCTCTAATATTACAAAAGGGTTTAACAATGTTTGATAATTTAAAAACTAAAGCTTGACAATCAGATTCAATCTCGACTTTGCCATTTGAAAATCTTGATGCAATCTCACAAGCCTTAACAAGTCCTCTCGCTTCTGCTTCCAAAGGGGAGTTGGCAAAAAAATTTCTTGAGCTTCCTTCTACTAAATTACCTCCTGAGTCCCTGAGAAGACAAGCATATGAGGCTACATTAGTATTATATTCAAAAGATGCATCACAATTCAATTTGAAACATCCTGATAATGGAGGAGTCCAACTTTCTTTATTGCCCTCTCTCAAGGCTTGCACCTGAGTTGCAATATTATTAGAGAAGTTAAGACTTAAAATATTTCTTCCTCCTGAGTTGTTAACATTGTTAGCCTCAGAATTAATACTCTTTGATAATAAGAAATCATCATAGGCTTTTGTAGCTTCAGATAAAACATTCATAGGGTCAGGTACTGAGCCTCTAAAGATGGCTTCATTTCTTGCTTTCCAAATTGCCCATACAATATAGAATGCCAATTCACCAAAACCTCTTTTGTTAAACTCAGTCTCAACAAGACTTAGTCTAACAAAATTAATCCATTTCCTGAAATTGAAAGAAGGAGCAGTTAAAGAATAAAAATTGAGAGGGCTAGCTAGCCAAACAGCCCTAGCCCATGAACAATGGAAAATCATATGCTCCACATTTTCTGTTTCCTCTTCACAAATAGAACACAAGTCAGTTTCACAAGATTTTTTTTTTCTATTTTCATTAGTTGGTAAAGCATTCTCACAACATTTCCAAATAAAGTTTTTAACCTTTGGAGCCACATTCATATCCCACACTGTTCTCCAGTCCTTGGACTGAAGCATAAAAGATTGTTGACCTTTATCTTTCTCACATTTCTTATCCTTCTCCATCTGAGCCTTCCATAACCTGTTATACATCTCTTTCACTGAAACTCTCCCATGAGAAGAGAAAGGCCAGAAAGGCACATCCTCATGGTTAAGTTTGGATAAAAATATAGAGGTTATGGTTGCTACAGATGAAGGAGGCACAAATTCATTTAACAAACCTACATTCCAAGAAAAAGATGTTTGATCAATAAAGTCTGCCACACTGTTAAATGGGCAGTCATTAGGTTTAACCAGAGTAAAAACTGATGGGATCCAGTTATCTCCCCAAAAATCCAGTGTTTTTCCATCACCTACATTCCATTTCAAGTCTTTCAAGAAGCAATTTTTACCTTCTATTAGGCTTTTCCAGCCCCAAGAACAATTGCTACTAAGTTGAGCTTTGAAAAAATCATTGTTAGGGAAATACTTCCCTTTAAACAGTTTATAAAGTAAAGAACTTTTATTTAAATTAAATTTCCAGGCATTAGATGCCAATAATGCAAGATTTTGGCAGTGAAATTCTTTAAATCCAAGACCTCCATCATCCTTGCTATTCATAAGTGTTTGCCATTTGATCCAGTGGCACCTACTCTCACCTTGGTTATCCCAATAGAAATTAGAGATAAGAGAAGTGAGGTGAGAGGTAATTTTCTTGGGTATTAAAAACACTGACATAATATAGTTAGGGATTGCCCCTACTACTGCCTTAATAAGAATTTCTTTCCCACTTTTGGATAGCATTTTAGTGTCCCATCTGTCCATATTTTTCATAACTTTTTCAATTAACCATTCAAGTGACTTAACCTTTGATTTACCCCAAGAAGAGGGTATCCCAAGATATTTACCCAAATGTTCAATTTTGTTCATTCTCAGAAGAGAAGAGAAATTGCCTCTCAGGTGTTGTGGTGTGTTTTTAGAGAAAAAAACACCACTTTTATTGAGATTTCCTGAGGCAAAAGTGTACCAATGCATAATATTATTGAAAATATCAATATTATTTTCACTAGCTTCAAGAAAAAACAAACTATCATCTGCAAAGAGGATATGAGTGACCATAGGGGCTCCTCTAGATATATAAATACCTTTAAACAATCCCATATCCACATAAAACTCAATAAGATGAGTTAAAGCTTGTGTAACAATGCAGAACAGGTAAGGGGATAGAGGGTCCCCCTGCCTTAAACCTTTCTGAGGTCTATCTATATCAAATAGAGTTCCATTGATTTGGACTTTATATGAGACAGTTGTAACACAGTTCATAATCCAACCAATCCAAATATGATGAAAACCCATACTTTTAAGTACATCTCTCAAGAAATCCCACTCAATATTCTCATATGCTTTACTCATGTCAGCTTTAATAGCTAATGAGTATTTTTTTGTATCCCTCTTATTATTCAGAAAGTGAGAAACTTCCTGAGCAATCAAAACATTCTCAAAGATAGACCTATTAGGAATGAAGGCAGTTTGAGTCTCAGAAATCAGACTACCAATCCATTCCTGGAGTCTAAGAGTTAAAATTTTTGAAATAACTTTATAAATAAAGTTTGCACAGCTAATTGGTCTAAAAGAGGCAACTGTATCTGGATTTTCACACTTTGGTATTAGTGCTATAATAGTGCTATTGATTTCTTTCAAAGGGGAATTATTCAATATAAAATCTGATATGAGTGCAACTAAATCAAACTTTAGAATATCCCAAAATTTTTTAAAGAAAAAGCCCCCAAAACCATCTGGTCCAGGAGACTTATCACTCCCTAGGGACCAAATAGCTTGTTTAACTTCATCCATATCAACACTTTTGATCAATGAGTTATTCATTTCATCTGAAACCACCTTCTTGACTTTATCAAGAATAGGTTGATAATTTCGAAATCCCACAGTTTTGAAAATTTTGTTATAGTACCCCACAAATTCATTTGAGATTACTTTAGAATCTGAGGACCAAATTCCATTTTCATCTTTAATTTTAGAGATTCTGTTTCTAGATCTCTTTATCTTAGTTGAGGCATGGAAAAACTTAGAGTTTTTGTCTCCTAGTCTCAACCAATTATTTTTTGATCTCATGGACCAATAAATTTCCTCTTTTTTCCAATATTCTTCCAACTCCATACTCAGAGAATGAAAGAGAGAATCATTTTCATCACTGTATGGTTTATTGAATAAAGTTTCCAACTGATCTAGATTCTTTTTGATAAGAATCCTGTTATTTAGAATTCTTTTTCTAGCCCACATAGATATATGCTTCTGAATTTGAGATAATTTGTACTTCATTGAAGAAATACCTCTCAAATCCATAATGTTACCTTTTTTCCATTTCTCAATAATAAGTTTACACAGATTCTTATCCAAAATCCATCCTTTTTCCAAAATGAATCTTTTCTTATGACAATTAGCGTAAATCCCAAAATTTGGAATAATAGGTGAATGGTCAGATCCTAGAGGAGGTAGCACTTCAGTCCAAGAATTTGGATAGAGTGCCATCCAATCCTCATTAACAAGTATTCTGTCTAATCTTTGCTTAATCAGCTGGTTGCCATTTCTCTTGTTGGACCAAGAGAAATTACATCCTGAAGCTGGTAAGTCAAACAAGACATTAGATTCAATAAAAGCATTGAACATAGCCATATTCCTTTTATGAACTGAGTTCATATTACCTCCCAACTTTTCAGTAGGATATCTTATCAAGTTGAAATCTCCCATAATACACCAAGTTTTCTCAACATGAACAAGATCATTCAGTTTTCTCAGAAATGAGCTTTTATCCTCATCTGCAGTAGGGCCATAGATGAAGTTAATCTCACACATTTCAATATTAGAACTGAAATAAGTACATTGTATTAAACTCTTATCTGAGCTTACAAGTTTGAAGTTATCAACCTCTTTCACAAAAATTGCTAATCCCCCAGATAAACCAATTGGGTCCACTTGAGCCACAAGTGTCAATTTAAGTTTATAACATAAGGAAATTAAAAAATCAAGTTTTTGCTTAGTTTCAGATAGAAAAAGTACCTCTAAATGATGAGTCTTGATCATATCAACCAAGCTCATTTCTGTCAAGGCTTTGCCAATGCCTTGACAGTTCCAAGCTTGTATCATTGAGGGTTTTGGGGTTGATATGGGTCAACCCCGCAAACCTCTTCAGCTTCTATCTCCTCTTGAAGTCCTTCATCATACCAATTCTCAATATTATCATCATTTTCATTCTTTCCAAGCTCAAAAGTGTCAACCATCTCATCATCACCCCCTGAAATAGGAGCAATAAGAGTTGCTGGCACTTGAGAGCTCAGTTCATCATCAATTGAGAGTCCCAGATCCTCTCTAACCTGCTTAGTTCTTGTTTTGTTCCTTTCAAGAGAACCAAAGCAGATAGATTGGTCTGAGTTATCTGTAATTGATGAATTAATTTTCACTTTCTCCTCTAGCTCAGTCAAAGGACTAAGCTTAATATTAGCCTCATTTTCCCCACACAGCTTAAGAATCTCATCATTTTTCAGTGGCCTTAATTCAGATTTAAAAGTAACTCCTTGAATAGAAGTTTGATCCAGTTTAATAGAAGGGACAATAAGAGAGTTTTGAATAGAGTTAACTCCTTTTTTCTTCTCCACATATCTTTTATCAGTGTTAATTTCACCTTCTTCAAGTAACTCAACCTTCTTCCTGAATTTGTTCTTCAAAGGTTTTTTAGTCCTTTGAATTACATTGTTATTCCTAACAGCTTTGAATACAAACTCCTTTTCTTTTCTCTGATTATCTGAGTACTTTATCCAATTTCCCAATCTGTTAGTTAAAAGATTTGGATTATCACAGTCTTTCTCTTCATGAGATATAATCCCACACTTAAAACAAAAGTCAAACAATTTCTCATACTTGAAAGAAACCCACACACTTTGACCTTTGGAAATTTTAAAATTGCAACCTTCCAAAAGAGGTGAAAGGATAGACCTATCAATTCTAGCTCTAATGCTAGGATCCTCTTTATATTTCAAAGGGTCTGGTAAACAAATTTCAGTAACCCTTCCAACCTTAGAAGCAATCTTACTGACATTAGACTCCTTAATAAACAGAGGAGGGACACCATAAATTCTAATCCAAAATGAAGTCTCATCTAGAAGAGATGGGTTAATAATAGTATCCTCATGCTTTTGAACTAGAACATGAAAGCCAAAAATGTGATAGGGTCTATTAATCCACACATTTTCATAATCTTTTTCTTTATCAAATTGAACCGTACAAAGATTAATACCTTTTTTTACCATAGTTATCCTACCTGAGATACCCCAATGTTGAATAATAATTTTCTTCAAATAGCTTTGGTTCACAGTACCAGTTGCTATAATTCGAAGTATAAGTTTGGGTTCATCAAACTTAGAATACACTGCATCTTTATCCGGTGACAGACAAAGTTCATCATCTTCTTCTTCTCTGTTCCTCTCGTTAATGCTCAACAAAGAAGACATCTCGAGAGGGTTAGAAGATAATAGTAATTGTAATCTCAATAAAGCACTTGAAAGTGACCTTGAGATAATGAAAACTCGCTATCGAGAAGTAGAAGAAATTTAGTTTCATAGATCTAACGAGATCTTAAATTGAAGCTAAATCCGGGGGTAAGAGGGAGGAAGGTCACTAAAGCTGAGCTCAAATGATAAGGAGGAGAGAGGGAGGAAATTTAGGTAAAAGAGAGGGTAGGTAGGGGAGAGTAAACGGAGGAGAGCGGCGTTTTAGTGGTGGTTTAGGGTGGGGGATCGGGTTTCAGATGGGGAGACAAAGGAAACCTAGTGACAGATTGAGTCGCCAAATATACGTTTATCGACATTTTATTTATTGACGGGAGTTTTTCATCTTGTTTCTAGTTAACTCGCTTTTTTTATCTTGATTTAGCCCCTTGTGATATTATGTGATTGTAATATGTAATGTTATTTCTTTTATTATAGCCATTTGAAAAAAAAAAAAATCACCTTAACTAGTTTAGCCTATTTTGATAGTACGATAATTTTCAATTTTTCCTTCAATTTTTTCTTGTTCTCTATGCAAAACTGCTACATTTTTCAGAAGAGAGATTATGATTTTCCATATTTGATGTCCTTTTCCACTCTCCACCACAACAACACCTCGCCTTACATCCCATTATGATCATAACTCACAAACCCCAAATCAAATAAACCCACTTCAAATACACCACAACCACCATTACTACCACTACAACAACCACCACAACCACCACCATATGGCTGCTTCTTATTCTCCAGCTCCTGAATCTCTTAGTAATGCTCCCCTAACGTTACCAACATACGCTACCTTAAAGGGTAACTCACAAAGCATAACTAAGAAGTGTAACATTGATTTTGAAAAACAACCACCTATAGAAACGAAATTTCAACTTCTAATGGAAAAGTTTAACCCTGTACCTTTTGTGCCTATGAAGAATCTCGATTTTTCAAAACACAAAAATATTTTGAAATGGTTTGGTTTGTGGGATTTTGCTCATATAGAGTTTGATACAGGTATTAGGGTGGATGTAATTGCTGAGTTGATATCTACTTATGATCCAAAATTTCAATGCAGTTACTTAAAAGGGACTAGAATTACTGTTAATAGGACCCATTTAGCTCGTGCAATGAAGTTGGATCTGAAGAAGAGTGATGTAGTAGAGTTAGATTTGAAGGAAGAGTCGATGGAATTTATTGTGGATTTTCTGTTAAACTGGGTGTTTTTGCACGGTGCTAAGTGTTTGTTGCCGATTGAGGTTTTAAATTGGGTGAAAGTGATAAAAGATGGTCATCCGGAGAAGTTGGATTGGGCCGGGCTTCTTTGGTTGATGGTGGAGAAAGAGTTGAGTGAAGGGGTTAAGTTGGAGGATTGTTATTACGCATCTCATTTACAGTGTTTGATTAAGTCACAATGTGATGAGGTGTTTTTAGAGGGAGAATCCAATAATTGGGAGAGTGTGATGCATAAGACTTACCGTGAAATAATCAATAAAAGGGATGAAAAGATTCTTCGCCTTGAGCATGACTTGTCTGTAAACCGTAAAGAAATACTCTGTCTTAAGCATAAGCTTTCTAGATACAGGAAATCTGACAAGGATTATAATGAAGCCTTGGAGGAGATGCAAGATAATGTAGAGCGTTACAAAGAAGCCTTAAAGGAAATGCATAATGTAGTTTCAGAGTGCAAGAAAATTGGTTATGAGGTTCCTGAAGGTGGTATTAAAAAGAGGTTACGGATTCAATTCAAAAAGAAATTTATAGGAGTTACTAAAAAAAGCTGGGGATGGACTTCTAAGATAAAAACAACAAAACTAAACGCATGTATATGGTTAGGTAGTTATAAAAATGCAAAAGCAGCTGCTAGAGCTTATGATGCTGCAAATCTATGTCTTAACGGCTCAGAAGCTAAACTCAACTTTCCAATGTCTTCTTACATTCAATATATTCCTCCTTCAAATACAATTATTTCTATTGAAACCATCAAAAAAGTTGCAGCTGCGGCTGCTAAAAATGGAGGAGGCGTGAATCTAGAAGAAGATTAGGTAATGAGTACTGCTCTGTAATCGTGTGTGTGATTAAAAGTAGGTGATTATGCATATTTTCAATGATTAACAATAGAAGAATGAAAAATTAAACGGTTGATGCCTCTTATGGAATGTAGTTGATATTGTCATCTTGATTTCTAATGAGATTTTATTCAGGTTGTATAATATTTGATTATGAATATAATTTAATTGTTGCTATTTAGGTTTATTTCCCTTGTTTCTCCCATGTGCTTGAAATCCGTGGCCGAGCATTGTATCTTAGTTGTGACAAAACTCAGGGGCGAAATTGTATGAATTCTGATGCCTGCAATTTTTGTTTCTACTTATAAGCTGCATTTTTGGTTTTTAATTTATGATGAGGATTTGTCCCAAGAAGAAAAAAGATTTTGATAAAGATCTATGGTAAAATACATCCAAATCTAATTAAGCTACCCATATGGCGTATCAATGTCTGATTCTTGATGAACATATAAAGAAAGGCGACAAAAATACTAAATATTTTTTTGCTAAGACTACAATGAGAAGAAGTTTAAATAGAATTGAGGCGTTAAAAAATAAAGACGGCGTATGGTGTGATAATCCTAAAGAGGTTAGGCAAATTATACAGGAATTCTTCATTGACTTATTTAGCGAAAATCCAACTTCAAATATCGAAGAAGTAGCAATCAACACTCCTACCAAAATTGATGATGAAATAAATGACTCTTTGATGAGAATCCCGGATATGGAGGAAATTAAGAATGCGGTTTTCACTATGTCGGGGTCAAAAGCGCCAGGACCGGATGGCTTGCCGGGTAATTTTTATCAAGAGTTTTGGGATATCTTAAAGGACGATATATTTAAAATCGTTCATGATTTTTTTGCCTTTAATACCCCTCTCGACGATATTAATGATACATTGATATCTCTAATTCCTAAGGGTGAAAGTCAGGAATCCATTAAGGATTTTCGCCCAATTTCTTGTATTAATTTTTGTTATAAGATTATCGCGAAGGTTTTAGCACTCAGATTACAGCCGCTAATGGATATGATCATTTCGCCGACTCAATCCGCTTTTATCAAAGGTAGAAGCATACAAGATAATATTCTCATCGCGCAAGAGATAGGATTCTTTCTCAAGTCTAAAAGGAGATCAAATAGGCATTATGGGGTTGCAAAGATTGACATGGCCAAGGCATATGACCAAGTCAATTGGAGCTTCCTTATGGAAATTCTAAAAAACCTTGGCTTCGGAGAGAAATTCAGAAATCTTATTTATAACTGTATCTCGACGGTCTCTTACCAAGTTAAATTAAACGGTGAAAGAATGAAAAAATTTAAACCTTCACAAGGGATTAGGCAAGGCGATCCTCTCTCTCCGCTCCTTTTTTCAATGCTAACGGAGGGCTTAATTGGACTCATTAATACCGAGTGTAGGAAGGGTAATATTAGAGGAATTTCTCTAGCTAGAGCTGCACCGAGACTCACTCATCTCCTCTTTGCGGACGATTCGCTATTTTTCATCGAAGTTAATGACAGAGAAATTCAAGCTTTCAAAGAAGTGCTATCTAAATATTGCGAGGCGTCGGGTCAGAAAATCAACTTCAATAAATCAACGATCATGTTTAGTAATGGATTTAATGAGGACAAAGCAAGAGGCATTGCAAAAACTTTGAATATTGAATTTACCAAGACAATGGGGAAATATTTAGGGATCCCATTATCTCTAAAAAGGTCAAAAGTCCAAAATCTACAATATATCACAGATAAGATAATGAGTAAATCTGAAAGTTGGATATCTAAACTCCTCTCGGATGGTGGTAAAGAGATTCTAATTAAAGCGGTATTGCAGTCGATCCCGAATTACGCCATGTCTATCTTTGAGTTTCCGGCAACACTATGCAAAAAGTTAAGTAGTCTAATTGCGAATTTTTGGTGGAACTCCGGAGATAAAAAAAGAATTCATTGGGTTAAATGGAAGAAAGTGGCAAAGGGGAAGAAGATGGGTGGTATTGGCTTCCGCGAATTTCAAAAGATGAATCTTGCTCTTCTAGCAAAACAAGCTTGGAGACTTATTCAGAACCCTGATCTCTTGGTATGTAAAGTTCTCAAAGGTATTTATTATCCAAACTCGAACATCTGGAATGCTAAGCTTAAGAATAAAAGGTCTTGGAGTTGGGGTAGCATCTTTAAAGGATTATCTTTCCTAAAAGAAGAATGTGTGTGGCAAGTGGGAAATGGCTTAACTATTGATATGTGGGAAGACACTTGGATTAGGCAAGGATACAAACTATCCAAACCTAACAATTGTGATATTAAAAAGGTGGCAGAATGCTTCAATGATAATTTTACTAATTGGAATTTTAATATATTGAAAAATTTCTGTACCCAAAGGGATTTGATGGACATTAGAAAGGTGACCATTATGCAGCTGGATAAAGAGGACTATATCATTTGGCCGTTCACAAAAGATGGTACTTATTCTACCAAATCAGGGTACCACAGGCTAACAAGCAAGGAAGTAGATAAAGAAGGAGAATCATCGAAGGATGGTGAGCTTAATAATGATAAACGAACTTGGGAGATGGCATGGAAATCTAGTTTACCGCTCAAGATAAAGAATTTCATTTGGAAAATTTTTAATAACGCTGTTCCAACAAAGGTTAACCTCAAGAAAAGAAAGTGTGCGGAAAATAATGTATGCGAGTGGTGTGAGGCGGAAGAGGAGGACATAATGCATCTCCTAATTACTTGTCCTTTCAGTAGCGCAGTCTGGGCTAATTCACAACTACAATGTAGGATTGACACAGACTTTAAAGGAGACATCAAAGATTGGGTCCATACGATCATTTCGAACTATTCTAAAAACGGATGGGACAAAAAACTAGTCTCAGCAACGGTTTTCATCACAATCTGGAATATTTGGAAAGCGAGAATGAGTGGTTATTTCGAGAGGAAAAGATGGAATATCAAAGAAATAAACGGCAGAACAAAAGAACTATTGAAACATTTGTTTTCAGAAGGAAGCAGCAAGGGTGGAAATTCAAGGAAAGAAAAGGAAAAGACCGATGACAATGATGATCCGTTTAACGACGATGATGCAGATATTCTTTGGATGAGTGATGCGGCTTTCAATCATAGCTGGGAACCGGCGGGCATCGTAGCTATTGGAGCGGATAGAGAAGGGAAAATCGTACAAAAGGTTATTAAACGTGCAAGAATCGACTCAGTCGTTGTGGGCGAAAGTTGGGCAATCCTCCTTGCAATGAGGGCTGCCGCGGAATGCAATTCACAGAATAGTTCATTCTATTCTGATAACCTTGAAGTCGTTCAAGGAATTATCAAAGGTAAATGCGATAATTGGCAGATCAGGCCAATGATTTGTGAGATACTTGGATGGATGAAGAAATTTCCAAGGTGGAAGGTGCATCATATCAAAAGGGATTTGAATCTAATCGCGGATCTATCAGCTAAACTCACCAAGAAGGGCATTATCATCACGGATGCTCCGTCCTCTTCTATTGTTGATTTCTATAATTATATCTATAGGCTTAAAGTGTAACATTTTAATCTACGATGACAAAAAAAAAAAAAAAAAAAAAGATGAAGAATTATGGTAAAATGGTCCAGTTATGATAAAATTTTCACAAATTGATTTCCAAATATGTTTTATCAAGGAAACGAAATCACGAACTCTTCTATGCTTAAATTTTTTTTCTTTCAAATTCATCCTTCCTCGACCCCAATCATTACCATTACCATTACCACCGAAGGCCCTATTGGGAGCAAACGAGATTTTTTAAGGTCTGCCAAAAGTAGGTATATAGTCTTTCGTAAGTATACTTTTCAACCCTTTTTTCATCTTTTTTTAACCTGAATTTAAAAATGGTTGTAACAATAGCACTTGAAGAATCCGATTCTCAAACATGTATAACTTTTGGAGTTTAATAAAATTTGATGGATTATTGTTGAGATAATCTTATCAAACCCAATCACACATCAAACAACAATTTTACCAAATAAGGACGTTGATTATCAACGTATTAAAACAAAAGTAAATACCAAGTGTTGAAAATGAATATTAACAAGAATAAACGAGTAGAGAACAAGTTTAGGGAATTTAAAAATTGATAGGATAGCAAACTACAAAAAATATTATATCAACGCACATGTGTACTAACACATCATCAAGACACTTATAACAACCCAAATCTTAACAATTCACCAAAATTTGACGCGGCAGCGTCAAATACGTGGTAGAAATTACATGGCACCGAATAAGATATCGATAAAAATCACGATGACCTTACTATGAAATAGGCCACTAAGACGATTCTAAGTGAACTTTAAACTACGAAAGCTATAAAGATAACTAAAATAAAGAAGGGAACAAAATGGATCAATAGTACTCGGGATGTTAAGTTCTCGTAGCCATGTTCGGATTGATTGGGATCTCGTAAGAACGAAGGAGCGGACTACTGGTATTATCCAAGATTCTAGAGTACAATTAACCACTCTCATGGTCTAACAAATGCCCGCCAACAATTATCTAGTCTCTGTAGATTGCTAGTCTAAGATAAAAATTAACAAAAGTTACTACACATGTAGTGAATAAGTTTTGGGAATAGCAAATCATCAATTCGTTAAATTTTAGTTTCTACTGATTCGAGTAATAACTAGGTTACACATACCAATATTTCTCTCCCTAAGCTCATTTTGGTAAATTAATATGAGACATCACACCTTGATACAAATTAATCACAGTATAAGACTCAAAAGCTAAATTTACATATCATATAATTAACATTAATCCAAAATACACTCGTTCCATCAATGTACTTATAAACTATAGTTAATGAAAATATTTCAGGTATAAATTAGGACATGATTGATAAACAATAAAAGAGAAGATGTTATAAAGGAAGTTTGGTGGTAGCTTACCCATCTTAGCTAAATCTGAGTTTTTACTTGTTTTTATTTTTATTTTATTTTATTTTGTTTTTTATGTTTGCAACGTTATCCTGAAGAATAAATTACCACTCTCCACATTTCCTCTCCTTTCCACTCTTCACCACGACAATACCCTTCCTCGCCACCCACAAACCCCAAATCAACTAAACCCACTTCAAAGCCACCACCACTTACACCACCACAACCACCACCACCATTCAGAAAAATCAGGTACGGCTGCTTCTTATTCTCCAGGTCCTGTGTCTACTATTAATGCTCCTCTGGTTTTACCCACATACTCTAACTTAAAGGGTAGGTCACATAGCATGTCCAACAAGTATAACATTGATGTAGATAAACATCAAGCTATGGAAAGAAAATTTCAACTTCTTATGTTGAAGTGTAACCCGGTACCTTTTGTGCCTTCAAAGAAGCTCGATTTTCCAAAACATGAAAACATGTTGAAAATGTTGGGGTTGTGGGATTTCGCTTATATAGAGTTTGATACGGATCTTAGGATGGATTTAATTGCTGAGTTGGTAGCTAATTATGATGCGAAATTGCAGTGTAGTTATGTTAATGGGACTCGAATTGGGGTGAATAGGGCCGATTTAGCTCACGCTATGAAGTTGCATCTGAAGAAGAGTGATGGAGTAGAGTTGGATTTGAAGAAAGATTCGATGGAATTTATTGTGGATTTTCTGTTAAACTGGGTGCTTTTGCACGGTGATAAATGTTTATTGCCTGGTGAAGTGTTGAATTGGGTGAAAGTGATAGAAGATGGGCACCCAGAGAAGTTGGATTGGGCTGGGCTTCTTTGGTTCATGGTGGAAAAGGAGTTAAGTGAAGGGGTTAAGTTGGAGGATTGTTTCTACGCATCTCATTTACAGCTTTTGATTAAGTCACAATGTGAGGATGTGTTCTTAAATGGAGTGGATGATAAAATGGAGTTGGATGATTTGCGTAAGACTCATCATGAAGAAATGAAGAAAAGGGATGAAGAAATTCTCCATCTTGAGCATGAGCTAACTGAAAATAAGAATCTTATGGAACGTTACAAAGAAGCCTTAGAGGAAATGCAGAATGTAGTTGAAGAATGCAAGAAAATGTGTGAGTTTCCTCAAGAAGCCTTTGAGAAAAGTGAGACACGTGCAAAGTGTAGTAACAAGAGTTTAAAGAATTCTGAAGAAGTAATATGTGGTAGTAAAAAGAAGTTAAGGATTGAATCGAAATCTCAAAGCAAAAAAAAGTTCATTGGAGCTTACAAAATAAACTCTGGTTGCTCATGGAAGAAGCAGAAGCAGCTGCTATAGCTTATGATGCTTCAAGCTTATGCATTAATGGCTCAAAAGCAATTCTTAACTTTCCAAACTCATCCTCCTCCATTGCTGCATATCTTCCTCTTTCTGATACAGATATGTCTATTGAAACAATCAGAAAAGTTGCAGCTTCGGTTGCTAAAAACACTTCTCTCCTTGAAAATGCAGTTACTAACAATTGAGGCGTAAATTCATTACTTCTCTTTAAATCATTTCTTTCGTGTTATTAAAAGTAGGTGATTATGATTACAGATGATTATGCAGATTAAATAATGAAACACTAAATGATTGTCAGTTGTATGATTGTGATCTTGCTTCTTGATTTATCCATGAATTTTATTTGGTTTTCTATTGTATAATCTTTGATTTTTATTTTTAATTTTAATTTAACCTTTGTTAAGTTTTAGAGGTGAAGAGAAGAGAAGCCATTAATGGCGAGAAGCAAGCTTACATGAAGGAGATGAAGAACAAGAGAGATAGAGAGAAGAAGATAGAATCTGTTTTACTAAGTTGCAAAGTAATGTGATGTATCCGTATATATACAAATGTAATCTATATCATAGCTAAGTTACAGCTGGAAATCTAAACCAACTAACTAACTAACAGATTCATGAACTAACTTTTGTTTAATTGCATAATAGTCCTTCATCTTTGTTGTTCTCTATTTTCTGCATTTTGTTTTGTTCTAGTAGCGAATTCATGTTCCAAGATCCCCCCACAAGCGGAAGATGGATATTAGTAAGATTCAGCTTGCTAATATTATTGTGAAAAGCGAGAGAACCTAATGGTTTAGTGAATATATCAGCTAATTGTAAAGTAGAAGGAATGTAAAAAAGTTTGATAATTCCTTCTTGAATCTTTTCTCGTGTGATCTTACAGTCAATGTCTACGTGTTTGGTTCTTTCATGTTGAATGGGATTAGTAGACATTGCTATAGCAGACTTACTATCCGAGTATACAAGAGCAGAAAAAGAATGAGGAACTCCATAGTCATGTAATGCATATAATAGCCACTGAATTTCACAAGTAGTTGTTGCTAAAGCTCTATACTCAGCTTCAGCGGATGATCTACTTATTGTAGATTGTTTTTTACTTTTCCAAGAGATCAAAGAATCACCCAAGAATATGCAATAACCAGTGATACTTCGTCGAGAATCCAAACATCCGGCCCAATCACTATCGCAATAAGCCTTCAATTTGATTGGTGAAGCAGAGGGATAAAATATACCTGTCCAACTGTGAGTTTAAGATAACGTAGAACACGTTGCGCAGCATTCCAATGATTAGTTGATGGTTTGGATAGAAATTGGCTTAGGCAAGTGATAGAATATGTCAAGTCAGGTCGAGTTATTGTTAGATATAACAACCTTCCAATCAACCTTCTGTAAGATGAAGCATCTTCTAATAGGTCTGTTTCATCTTGTTTGAGTTTTAGAGTAGACTCCATTGGAAATGCTACGGGTTTGGAACCAAGAACTCCACATTCAGTAAGTATGTCTAGAGCAAATTTTCTCTGACATAAAGATATACCTTTGGAGTTTCTTGCAACTTCAATACCAAGAAAAAATTTCAACTCCCCTAGGTCTTTAATAGTGAATTCAGAGTGTAGAAAGGATTTGATCTTGGAGATTTCAGATAGAGAACTACTAGTGATGATTATGTCATCTACATAAACCAATAGTGCAATAAAGTTTGAAGAAGTACCTTTAGTAAATAGGCTGTAATCACTGTTGGAGTGTGTGAAACCATAGTTAATAAGGGCAGTAGAAAGCTTAGCAAACCATTGTCTAGAAGCTTGCTTTAGACCATATAGACTTTTGTTTAGTCTACAAACTGAGTTTGGAGGAGCTTTAAGTCCATGAGGCACCTCCATGTATACAACCTCATTTAGCTCACCATGAAGGAAAGCATTGTTCACATCAAGTTGATGTAAATGCCATTGATTTGAAGAGGCAAGGGCAAGCATTAATCTAATAGAATTCACCTTTGCAACAGGTGAAAAAGTATCAAAAAAATCCAAACCTTCTTGTTGATTGTAACCCTTTGCAACAAGCCTTGCTTTGTGTCTCTCAAGTGTACCATCAGCTTTATATTTAAGCTTGAAAACCCATTTACTTCCAATGGGATTCATTGTAGCAGTTTGAGGGACAATAGACCATGTATGGTTATCTTCAAGGGCATTGAGCTCCTTTTGTATAGCATTCATCCATTCAGGAGAAGTAGAGGCTTGTTTATAGGATGTAGGTTCAGTTTGAGAACTGATTGAGGCTATAAAGTGAGTATATGATTGAGATAAACGAGATGTAGATAAAAAATCTTGTATAGGGTATAGGGTAGAAGGTTGTGTCTGAGCTTGGTTTGAGTGAAGAGATGAATATAAGGCTTTGGTGGGGCATATATAATCTTTTAGGTAGGCAGGAGCAGTACTAGTTCTTGTAGGTTTAGTTGGTAGAGGTGGAATAAGAGTTTGAGTTGGTGGAAGATTTTTTGTAGAAGAAGTGTGAAGTGAACTAAGAGAGGTAGTAGATGGTTGTATAGGGAGGGTTTTTGAAGGAAACTCAGTGTATGTTTGGTTTGAAGGTGGGAAGAGGAATGTGTGAAGGTCAGATGAGGATGAAGAGTTAGAAAAAGGAAATATGGATTCATGAAAAACCACATTTCTTGATATAAATGTTGTGTTTGTTTCAATGTTTAGTAGTTTGTAGCCTTTAGTGTGTAGAGGGTAGCTTATAAATATGCATTTAGTAGCCCGGGAATCAAACTTAGTTCTACCTTGTTTCAAAGTTGAGGCAAAACATAAGCAACCAAAGACTCTCAGATGGCTAAGTGTAGGAGGTTTGTTATAGAGGATTTGATAAGGTGATTTATTTTTTAGTAGAGGAGTAGGTAATCTGTTAATAATGTGTATTGAGGTGAGTATAGCTTCAGACCAAAATTGAATTGGAAGCTTAGATTGAAACAACAAGGCTCTAGCAGTTGTGAGTAGGTGTTGATGCTTTCTTTCCACCAGTCCATTTTGCTCAGGAGTCTCAACACAGGAGGTTTGATGTATAATTCCATTGGTTGAGTAGAATGAGTTAAGATTGAATTCTACACCATTATCACTTCTAAGCTTCTTTATCTTGACACCAAATTGAGTATGAACAAGATTATAGAAAAAAATCAAATGAGAACCAACCTCAGATTTGTTTGACATCATATAAAGCCAAGTACATCTTGAAAAATCATCAACAATTGTGAGAAAATATCTATGTCCTGAATGAGATACATGTTTAAGAGGACCCCATATGTTACAATGTACAAGTTCAAAACAAGAGGAAGATTTAGAAGTTGAAGTAGGAAAAACAAGTCTTTTTTGTTTTGCAAAAGAACAAGTTTCACAAACATTTGCATGTAAGAAAGTAATAGAAGAATCAACTGTCTTTAAGGCTTGTAGTTTGGCCTTTGAAGCATGACCAAGTCTTGAATGCCAAATGTCTAACTTCTGACTTGTAACTGAGTGAAAACAAGATGATTGAGAAGGAGAATGAAGATAATATAGACCATTGAGTTCATATGCAGTCCCAATCATCTTCTTGGACTTTGTTTCCTGTAATGAGCAATGTGTAGGAAAAAAGGACACCAAAACTTGAGATTCCTTAGTTAATTTGGAAATAGAAAGTAAATTCTGCTTGAATAATGATACACATAGAACATTCTTCAGGGTTATATACTTATTTATATATATATGTCCTGTATAGTCAGCCTGTACTACATCTCCATTAGGTAAAGATACAGGTATATTTGTAGGATAGTAAGAATCCGTATAAAATGAAGGAGAAAATATTAAGTGATCAGTTGCACCAGTGTCTAAAATCCAAGAAGAGTGAAGAGAATTACCTTCTTGAGTTGAAACTTGATGAACTGCAGGAGGAGTAGAAGTGGAATTATGTGCTAGAGCAATGAGTTTGCTAACTTCCTCAGGAGTAAAATCATAAGAGCTAAGACTTCTAGATTCTTGAGATGTTTCTTGAGAAACTGTAGCACAATTTGCCTTTGAGTTAGATAAGAAATTGTTATAAGATCTTTTACCTCGTGGACCAGTCCATCCAATTGGATATCCATGTAATTGAAAGCATTTGTCAATGGTGTGCCCTGTGTATCCACAGTGAGTGCCTAGCACTTTCTTCTTATCTCCATAACTAGTGGATTTTTGCACATTTCTTACATAAAACGCCTGAGTAGGCTCAGAAAAAGTTGTTAATTCCCTTTGACTTTCTTCTTGAACTAACATAGCAAAGACAGAGTTGATTTTAGGAAGAGGATCCATCAAGAGAATCTGACTTCTAGCAGCTGAGCAAGATTCATTCAATCTAATTAAGAACTTGATGATGAAGTCAGTTTGTTGTCTTTCAACAATTGTATCAAGAAGCTTGCAAGTACATTGATTCATGAAGCCACAAGAACATATAGGATTTGGGCGAAAATGAACATATTCATCCCAAAGTGATTTGAATTTTGCAAAATACTCAGAAATGGAAGAAGAAGATTGAGTAATTGAACTTAGTGACTTTTCGAGTTGATAAACACGCGTACCATTAGACTTACAAAAGCGTGTTTTGATTTCATTATATAACTCATGTGTAGAGTTAACATATAACAAGCTACTCCTAATTTCTTTAGAGATAGAGTTAAGGATCCAAGAGAGTACCAAATTGTTAGCACGAGTCCAAGCAGAAAACATAGTGAGGTCAGTTAATGAAGGTTGAGGTATATCGCCATTGATGAAGCCAAGCTTATTCTTCACAGAGAGAGCTATTTCAATGGCGCGAGCCCAAGCTAAGTAGTTATCGCCTGTAAGTATCTCAGAAACGAGAGAGATACCAGTGCTTTCACTAGGATGTAAGTAGTAAGGACTTGAAAAATCTTCAGAAATCGGCGTATTTGAAGACATTGTTTATAGTATGGTGAGTAGGAATAGAGAATAGAGAGTGGAAGAGTGTGATTAGTGCGGAAATAAGGTGTTTTGCTCTGATACCATGTTAAGTTTTAGAGGTGAAGAGAAGAGAAGCCATTAATGGCGAGAAGCAAGCTTACATGAAGGAGATGAAGAACAAGAGAGATAGAGAGAAGAAGATAGAATCTGTTTTATTAAGTTGCAAAGTAATGTGATGTATCCGTATATATACAAATGTAATCTATATCACAGCTAAGTTACAGCTGGAAATCTAAACCAACTAACTAACTAACAGATTCATGAACTAACTTTTGTTTAATTGCATAATAGTCCTTCATCTTTGTTGTTCTCTATTTTCTGCATTTTGTTTTGTTCTAGTAGCGAATTCATGCTCCAAGAACCTTATTATTACTAAGGTCTTCTATTCCCCATGTTTCCTCGCCTGTGTTTGTCCACACTTTAATAAATTGTGAGGGTCTGGGAGTTAATCCGGTCATGTAATGTGTCTGAAAATTGTTATGTTGATGCACTTTTG
Source organism: Nemophila menziesii (assembly GCA_029959085.1). Taxonomy (NCBI): domain Eukaryota; kingdom Viridiplantae; phylum Streptophyta; class Magnoliopsida; order Boraginales; family Hydrophyllaceae; genus Nemophila; species Nemophila menziesii. The sequence continues at coordinate 107,131,814 of JARWIR010000001.1, forward strand.
ATGTTACGTTTCACCAAGGTCTATAATTTTTTTTTATAACTATACTAGATAGTTGAAGATTTATGGTAAAAAGGAAACTCTACTTTTAATTGATTAAGAGTCCCTGTACATGTCAAATAAATGATGATATATTCCAAAATTTATTTTTCAAAGAAAAAGAAAATCTCAAATAGTTGATTACAAACTCTACTATTTTATTGTCCAAAAAAAAAACTCTACTATTTTAATTTTTATTACTCCATTTTATCTTATGCCTCTCATTTTCTTTCAACCACAAGCTTTTAAGACATATCAATGTAAAAATCCAAAACCATAGAAATGGGAGTAAAATGGTCTCTCAAAAAAAATTCTCAAACCTCTCAAAAAAATTCTTCTAACAGAAAACGTAAATGGTTTCCCATAGTTGAATCCAAGAAGAGGAAGACGATTTTTTTATCTTCAGTGTCATAAGGAGAGACATAGGTGTCTTGAGATTTTTTGAAAATCGGCGATTAGAGCTCGAAGAATCTAAGTGGTGGTGTTGCGCAAATCACCAATCTACACAGAGGTTAAGGGTTTTAGTTTTTTTTTTGCTAAATAACTTTCCTTTCTAAGTTGTTGGTTGATTCATGTTCAAGGATTACCAAAGCTTTCTTTTGGTGTTAGAGTTAGGCAAATTACAATCTTGGAGTTTTGATGATTTGATATGGTTGCTTGAAGGTTTTTCTAAGATGGTTAACTTCTTTTATAGTTCTCGTTTTGTTGCATTGGAGAATGTAGGTTTGTTACAAGGGAGAATGTATAACGTTTGGATCTTCATCGCATGTACTTCTTGAGGATCATTCATCTTTCTCTTTTGAGAGTTAGCTATTCATTGTTAAACAAGTTTGATATTATATCCAACTGACCTCGCTCTTTTGGTGATTCTAGATGTTCTTCGGTAGATGGTCTAGGTCCTAAATTTTTGTCTATTGGGTTTCAATAGGGTTGTAAACGAAGCGAGTCGAGTCAAATACACAGACGTGCAAGCTTGTTTAATGAGATTTAAAAGTTGAGTCGAGGCGAGCTCAAATTTTAACGAGTCGAGCCAAATTGTTTAAAGCTTGTTTGTTAACATATCGAACTCGGCAGAGCTCGAGTTATTAACGAATACTTTGTTTTTTTATAGGTTTTATAATATATTTATTGGTAAATAAAACATTAATTTACTAATCATAAATATAAACGAGTTAAAGAACGAGCTCGAATGGACTCATTTTTGTAATGAACAAGTTTGAACAAACTTTTTTGTTCGTTTGTATAAAAACGAACGAGTTTGAACGAGCTTTTTTTTTAGCCGAACTCGAGCGGCTTACGAACGGCTTGGTTCGTTTATAGGCTTAGGTTCCAAGTTGGCAAAAACTCTTCAAAATTTGAAGCACAGTCTTCCATGTTTGTAAAGCAAAGATATTGTTACTGAGAGTGGAATGTAATTATATATTTTTTCGGCCATCGATGTGTTATATTAATAACCACCAGTTTTACAAGAGAAAAATGGTTTCCGTAAAACAAAAACAAATGAAAAAGAAAAACGGTTTTGAAATAGACTAACTATTACAATAAATCGAAATGCGATTACAACAACCGAATAACAATTACACGGAAAAAACGATTACAAAAATCGAGTTAACAATTACACGGAAAAACGATTACAAAAATCGAGTTTAACAGTTACACGGAAACGGAAATAACAAAGCACTTACACGGAAAAGAAAAGCAAAGCGTCACCGTTGTTAAAAGATATTCCGGCGTGACCGGTATCTCTAACAGAGAATTCCAACGGAAAATATAGAGAGGGTGGTGAGGCAGAGTGTTTTTCTTTAGTGTTATTTTCGTAGACTGTTAAGTGTAGAGAGTGTTCTTTATATAGGGGAGTGGATAGGAGGAACCAAGCCTTCAGAAACGTCCTCATTAAAGCCCAAGATTTCCTCCCGAAATTGGCTTAATTGGGTTGACGTTTTTGAGTCTTGTAACCCCCACGTTTGATTTGATTTGATTTTCTGTAACAGCTTAGTTGACCCACGTGTTTGACTTGACCAAGTAACAGCTGGGATATATTTTCATCTTAACGTGTGCGAGATTTGTGGAGCTTTGTCTCTACGTTTTAAGTTGAGTAGTCAACTCTCCACACTATAAGAGCTGGTACAAAATCCATTTCATTTTTCATTTTTTGACTCCCCAAACTCCCCACGAACCACGACCCACGCTCCACGCCTCACGCCGTCGCCGTCGCCGTCGCCGGTGCCGGTGCCGGTGCCGGGCCGGGTCGGGTGGGTGGGTGGTGGTGGTGGTGCGCGCGTGTGGGTTATTCCATTGCTTTGCTATGTGCATGGTAGTTGGCCATTTGGACTTTGTTAATATTACTCAATATAAAAGAAGCAAATAGCTTACTTCTCCCACCGATGTGGGATAACAAAAAAGTCCAAAAACCTCCTTTATTACATTCAAGTTTTTCCAACAATCCCCCACACACTTGAATGTTAGCAAAAGGTTTGGAGAGAAGGTTCCAGAAAGAAGAATGGGTGAATTGTACTTAAGCGTCAATATCTTGCGATTTGAATTGACGCGTAGTGAAGTGAGGCAACCACCGAATTCCGTTTAAGTGAACTTACTCTTGAACTTTAACGGTTATCGATCGAGACCCTCACAGCACATACTCTACCCGATTCAAGGTTATGGTTCCCTCTAACATTACCTTTGGTTCATCAAGTCCTTCTCTAAGGACCACCCTTTAAGGGCTATGAACTTGGTGGATTTATTCATTTGAGAGTGGTGTAAGGACGTCTCCTTAACACTTTACCATGAATATTTGGGTTTCAAAGTTACCCTTGAATTCATCAAGTCCTTCTCAAAGGACCACCATAAAGGCTATGAATTCAAATGTGAGTTTCAACACTCGATACGCCTTTTTCATCAAGTCCTTCTCAAAAGGACCACCACAAGTGGCTATGAACTAGACGATTTGGTTTTGAGCCTTAGGGATGGGGAAATTACATTGACTCATTAGTCACATGTTCCCACTTAATGGGTTTTAGACCCATCCCCCTCGACGTCTCCAGGACTAGTCTCCTGGTCAAGCCTTTGGTGAACGGATCAGCTAGATTCTCCTCTGATCGTACAAATTCCAAGGCTATCACACCATTCTTCAGTAATTGTCTTACTGACCCATGTCTGATGCGAATATGTCTCTTCTTCCCATTATAGGCGCTATTATGAGCGACTCCAATGGCTGCTTGCGAATCACAGTGGATACATACAGGTGTGGCACTTCCTTCCCAAAGTGGCACATCCGATAAGAGACTTCTCAACCACTCAGCTTCTTGCCCAGCTAACTCTAGTGCTATGAACTCAGACTCCATGGTGGAGCGTGCTATACAAGTCTGTTTGGAAGACTTCCACGATATAGCACCTCCCCCTAAGGAGAACACATAACCACTGGTGGAGTTTACTTCGTCATTGTCAGAGATCCAGTTTGCATCACAAAAACCCTCAAGGACTGCAGGGAATTTGTTATAGTGCAAGCCTAGATCGATGGTACCCCTCAAGTATTTCAATAGACGGCGAAGTGCAACCCAGTGGTCACTACTTGGGTTATGAGTATAGCGACTAAGTCTGCTTACGGTATAGGCAATATCGGGTCGAGTATAGTTCATTAAGAACATTACACTTCCTATGATTTTAGCATATTCATTTTGGGATACAGCATCCCCAACATGTTTAGATAAGTTAATGCTAGAATCATAAGGAGTGTTTACAGGCGTTACATCAAAGGAATTGAACTTCTTCAGCATCCTTTCTACGTAATGAGACTGATTCAGGGTAATACCATTACTGCTTCTAATGATCTTTACCCCAAGTATCACATCAGCTTCTCCCATATCTTTCATGTCGAATCTGGAAGACAAGAAACGTTTAGTCTCATTTATAATATGAATAGTAGTACCAAAGATGAGCATGTCATCTACATAAAGGCAGATGATAACACACTCTGAATTTGTTACCTTGGAGTAAACACATGAATCAGAAGTGTTAGCAATAAACCCATATGAAATGAGAGTACTATCTAGTTTTTCATACCATTTTTTCGGTGCCTGTTTCAAACCATACAAGGATTTTTTCAACTTACACACTTTGTCCCCTTGACCAGGGACCACACACCCTTCAGGTTGAGCCATGTAGATCTCTTCATCTAGATCTCCGTTCAAGAACGCGGTTTTGACATCCATTTGATGTATTACAAGTTCGTGAATGACGGCTAAGGCAATAAGGGTTCTTATCGTGGCAATTTTGGTCACTGGGGAATAGGTGTCAAAGTAATCTTGACCTTTCTTTTGGGTGAAGCCCTTAATAACAAGTCTGGCTTTGAATTTTTCTATTGAGCCATCGGGTCTCAATTTTTTCTTAAAAATCCATTTGCTACTAATCGCTTTGCTACCCCTAGGTAAGTCGGTTAATTCCCATGTATGGTTACTTTTAATTGACTCAAGTTCACTATTAATAGCCTCTTTCCAAAAACTAGCATCTATAGATTTTAACGCATCATCATAAGTTTTTGGGTCATCCTCCATGAGGAAGCAATTGACTACCTGTTCGTCTAATAGATCAATGTGAGAACCTTCTGTGATAAAGGCTGTTATAAAGTCAGGGCCGAAGCTAGACTCAATCCTGCGCCTCTTACTTCTCCTAGGTTCTTCCTCGGGAATATTACTAGGCTCCGTGGAAGTGGAGGGGTTAGGAAAAACATCACAAAGAGGTACAAAATCATTAGTAGATAAGTTATCAACAGGTAAAGAAGCATTGACAGTATTTAAATCTTTCAAAGGAAAAACATGTTCAAAAAACTCAGCGTCTCTAGATTCACAAATAGAGTTATCTTCTAATGACAAGAATCTGTAGGCCGCACTATTCTGAGCATACCCTATGAAAATTGAGTCAACGGTTTTGGGACCAACGGTGACAGTTTTAAAATCAGGTAGTTTGACTTTGGCTAGGCACCCCCACACTTTTAAAAATTTCAGGTTTGGTGGAAAACCCTTCCACATTTCATACGGGGTCTTATCTAGGGATTTATGCGGTACCCTATTAAGTACATAACAGGCTGACAGGACAGCTTCCCCCCACATGTTGTTTGGTAAACCTGAACTAATTAACATGGCATTCATAGTCTCTTTAAGGGACCTATTCTTTCTTTCTGCTATGCCGTTTTGTTGGGGTGTATAAGGGGCACTAAGTTCGTGGATAATCCCATTTGTTTCACAAAACTCTTTAAGGGAATTAGAACTATATTCGCCTCCTCTATCGGACCTAAGTCGTTTGATTTTACAATCTAGTTGGTTTTCAACTTCAGCTTTATATTTTAAAAACGCATTTTCCGCCTCATCTTTAGTTTTAAGAAGATACACTTTAGTAAACCTGGAGTAGTCATCTACAAAGGTTATGTAATAAAGTTTTCCACCTCTACTAGCGGAGTTTTTAAAATCAGCTAAGTCCGAATGAACTAGTTCAAGTAGTTTAGTTTGTCTCGTGGTAACGGGTTTAAAAGGTTTTTTCGCAAGTTTGGACTCTACACATATTTGACATTTTTCAAAGTCATCCACGTTGTTAACGGGTATTAGTCCAAGATTTTTAAGCCTTTTAATAGACGCAACATTTAAATGGCCTAGTCTACCGTGCCACGTTTGAACGGACTCAACAATATAAGCGGAATTAGTTGCATTCTCATTAAGGGTTACAGTGTTTAAAACAAACAAACCATTATTAAGGTACCCTTTCCCCACGAATTCGTCATTTTTGGTGATAATGACTTTACCCCCCTCGAAAACAAGTTTGAGACTAACTTTATTAAGGAGAGCCCCGGAAACTAAGTTCCTACGGAGAGAGGGAACGAAGAGAACATCATTCAGTTCAAGAGTCTTACCAGATGTGAGTTTGAGGGGAACTTGACCCTTACCAAGAACAGTAGCGGTGGAAGAATCACCCAAGTACACACACTCACCATCAGTTGCCTTTTCGAATTTCTTGAACAAGGATTTGTTTGCGCAGAAATGACGAGAAGCTCCAGTGTCAAGGATCCACTCGCTCTTATTTTCTACCAAGTTTACCTCAACCATTACCGCAGCAATGATTTCTTCGGTCTCAGTCAGATTCACGGCAGCTTTGGGACCCTGGCCAGCTCTCTGGGGACATTCAAAGGCTTTGTGCCCTTCTTTGCCACAACAATAACAGGCCCCTTTAGTTTTTTGAATCTTACCAGAGATCTTGAATCCTCCACCTTGTTTGTTGGAGTTGCCGCGATTCTTGTTTCCCCCAGACTTAGATTTGTTGGACCCTTGTTGCTTTCCCTTCCCTTTGAACCTGTCTTTGTTACCTTGGCCAGAACCTTCGACTAGATTAGCTTTGGAGGAATGAGAAGGGAAAGAGATTGACTTATCCTTTAATCGATTCGCTTCTTCGACTTGGATGTGGCTGATGAGCTCTTGGAGGGTCATTTCTTTCTTTTTGTGCTTGAGGTGGTTGCGGTATTCACTCCAAGATGGGGGAAATTTCTCAAGCAAAATGTTGGCTTGAAGAATTTCACACATCTTCATGCCTTCGGCGATAACTTCCGCGCATAGGTTCTCGTACACGTGAAGTTGTTCAGTCATAGGTTTCTGATCCGTAAGTCTAAAGTTATACCAATTCCCAGTCACATACTTTTTCTTACCCGAATCATCAGCCCCATATTTCTTCTCGAGAGTTTCCCATATGACCTTTGCCGATTTCTCCTTGGCAAGGAGGTCAAAGATGGGATTAGTAACATTGTTCAGCATCCAGCCCCGAGCCATGGTGTTAGCTCTTTTGAACCTAGATTCGAGGGCAGCATGCCTAGCTAGCTCTTGTTCAGTATGAGCTCCAATCTCCAAAAGTGGAGGAGCCTCGACTATAGCAAAGTCAAGTTCATACTGTTCAAGGCATATCATAATTTTTTGCGCCCAACGCTTATAGTTAGAACCATTAAGGGGCTCTAACTTGTTCGCGTCGAGAAGAGGCTTAGTGTTCAAAGAAGAACCAACAGCCGAAACAGGAAGAGCCATTTTCTTAAATAACCGGTGGAAAAGAAAATGAATATCTTTTAAATTGTTATATTAATAACCACCAGTTTTACAAGAGAAAAATGGTTTCCGTAAAACAAAAACAAATGAAAAAGAAAAACGGTTTTGAAATAGACTAACTATTACAATAAATCGAAATGCGATTACAACAACCGAATAACAATTACACGGAAAAAACGATTACAAAAATCGAGTTAACAATTACACGGAAAAACGATTACAAAAATCGAGTTTAACAGTTACACGGAAACGGAAATAACAAAGCACTTACACGGAAAAGAAAAGCAAAGCGTCACCGTTGTTAAAAGATATTCCGGCGTGACCGGTATCTCTAACAGAGAATTCCAACGGAAAATATAGAGAGGGTGGTGAGGCAGAGTGTTTTTCTTTAGTGTTATTTTCGTAGACTGTTAAGTGTAGAGAGTGTTCTTTATATAGGGGAGTGGATAGGAGGAACCAAGCCTTCAGAAACGTCCTCATTAAAGCCCAAGATTTCCTCCCGAAATTGGCTTAATTGGGTTGACGTTTTTGAGTCTTGTAACCCCCACGTTTGATTTGATTTGATTTTCTGTAACAGCTTAGTTGACCCACGTGTTTGACTTGACCAAGTAACAGCTGGGATATTCTTTCATCTTAACGTGTGCGAGATTTGTGGAGCTTTGTCTCTACGTTTTAAGTTGAGTAGTCAACTCTCCACACTATAAGAGCTGGTACAAAATCCATTTCATTTTTCATTTTTTGACTCCCCAAACTCCCCAAACTCCCCAAACCCGCGCTCCACGCCTCACGCCGTCGCCGGTGCCGGTGCCGGGCCGGGTCGGGTGGGTGGGTGGTGGTGGTGGTGCGCGCGTGTGGGTTATTCCATTGCTTTGCTATGTGCATGGTAGTTGGCCATTTGGACTTTGTTAATATTACTCAATATAAAAGAAGCAAATAGCTTACTTCTCCCACCGATGTGGGATAACAAAAAAGTCCAAAAACCTCCTTTATTACATTCAAGTTTTTCCAACACGATGTTGAAAAATTCAAGATTTTCTTGAAGGAGAGGGTCCTTGAAACACTAGTTCCTATGCTTTAGGGTGTTTGTGGAGTTACAAAATTCTTGTGGGGTGTCTTTGCAATATCCTCGAATATGACTCTGGTGATATTAGACCCTTCAGTTACTTTGGTTTTCGAATAAGGTGTAGTTGATGTCTTTCTCTTGTGATTGGTTATATCTCTCGCGAAGTTGAAAATGTTTATTCTTATGGAGCAATTTTCCGACACTATAACAATTGCATACCAAATTACCATAATGAAAACTTCTTTAAATTTATATTCATTTATCTGTGACATTTTTTTATATTTTCAAGAATACACATGAAATCTAATTAACAAAGTGATGATTGTTGTACCCGTGATAGAAACTGAGACTTGTTAAATTTATCTTGCATGCACGATGAAAAAAGAAAATCCTGAAAACAAACATTACCAACGTGAATGTATTTGTTAAATTAATGAATAACCCGTTGATGAATAATTTAAATTTTTCAAAATATTTTGAATAATATAAATGTGTTATCAAACTCGTGTAAGTTAAAGGTCTCGTGCATCAAACTTATTAGTAACTGTTAGGGCTGTAAACGAATAATATATGTGCAAGCTTGTTTGATAAAATTCATGAGTCGAGTTGAGCTGAGCTCAAATTTTAACGTGTCTAGCCAAATTTTTTAAGAAATTTTTACCCAAGGGGTTTTGAAGACACCCATCTATTTCCATTCTCAACCCCAATTCCCTTCTCTTCTCACTAAAGGCCTCGAATTAGATCTTACACTACAATCCGAAAACCCAATTACATATTTATCTCCTTTTGTTTCATTTTTCCTATATATACTAATTATCTATCAATTTTTAAAAAAAATCCCTAATAATTTCTTTCTCGTCTCTCTTGTTTATCTTTCATCTCCCTTTTGGGTTTATTTCACGTCAAAATTGCCGCACCTGTAAAGCTAAAAAGCTCAGGCAAAGCTAACACATGGCTCTGAAACCACCACCGTACCTCGTTCGCACCACCAATTCCCGCCGTTACTCGAACCACCACTATGGCTGTAGACAAGGCAGCCGGAAGCAGCAGGTGGAGCAAGGAGCTCCGTTTAGAGCTTGATCTAGATCTCGCAGGTCCGTTTCTCCGGTCCGTTCGAGCGTTCTCTCCAGTCACGAAGCCATGGCTTTCCTCCTGAAGACGAAGCTTAGCTCGAAGCTCGACCTCATGCACAACCATGGCCAGAGTTGTTCATGAAGCTCAACCGAGATAGCTCGAGCTCCAGCAAGGTCCGTTCGAGATCCGTTCGTGAACCAGCAAGCTCAGTCGACGAGATCCAACAGCTTCCTAGGGTTCCACCATCGCGACTGCTAAGTTCCGGCGAGATATGGCTCGATCTGTTCTTTTCAGATAAAATCCATCTCTAGAGCTTCGTTTTGCTTCCTAGGGTTCCATCTCGTGCAGGAGAATGATGGTGGTGTGTTGGTGAATAGTGCGAAGCTTCTACAGATCTCCATTTCTTTGCTTCGTAAGACATGGAGAGACGAGCAGTGTTAGAGTGGCAGCGGTCTTCTTGTGCTCGGAGAAGACGAGCAGTGTTGTTATATTGTTTTTTCTTTTTATTTTTTGTTCAAAACCTGATAATCAAGATTAGTTAGTTTTGTTTTTTTTTCCTGAAAATGTAATAGGTTTTGTATTTTTTAAGCCAGCTGTTAGAGAAAGGTGTCAATACTATGTATTTTTTTGAGTACTCTCCAATTTTATAGAGTATTCTATTATTTTACAAGGTACTCTATTTTTTATAGAGTATTCTATGTTTTTCAATGAATGCTCTATATTTTTGAATAATACTCTTTCTTTTTATCCCACTACTCAATGTTTTTAATTTTGATACTCATTGTTTTTTCTGGTACTCTATTGTTTTCCCGATACTCTACATTTTTTCCCAATAGTCTATATTTTTTCCTGTGGTCGGAGGTCGGTGGTCAGAGGCCAGTGGCCGGAGGTCGAAGGTCGAAGGTAGGTGGGTAGTGGAGAGAGGTGAATAGTTACATCACTCTATTTGTCTTTTAGTGTTAGTAAAGGTATTTTAGTATTTGGTCATCTTTGAGGCCTTTTTAAAGAAGTAAGATTCCCACTAGTTCCTATAGGAAGAAAATCTAGTCTCCAAGACCCTGTATGTCATTCACCCATTTTTTAAATCTTGTTTATTAACATATCGAACGAGCTTTTTTCGGACCGAACTCGAGTTATTAACGAATAATTTGTTTTTTATGGGTTTGATAATATATTTATTGATAACTAAAACATTAATTTATAGATCATAAATATTAATGAGTTAATGAACGAGCTCAAAAAAAACTTATTTTTTTAAAGAACGAGCTCGAAAAAAACTCATTTTTCAAAGAACGAGTTCGAACAAACTTTTTTGTTCGCTTGTATAAACGAACGAGTTCGAACAAGCTTTTTTCCAAACCGAGGTCGAGCTGCTTGGTTCGTTTGCCGTCCTAGTGATTGCAGTGTCAATTCGATAGGTAAACTGAATAAAAGTGATAGTCTTATACCATCCAATATAACATCCATGACATGGCGTGAATTGAGTGAAAGTAAATCGTCAATCAAATCAAGAAAATAAATAGATTAATAAATTATTTTTACTCAAAACACGCCACATTATGGACAGTTTATTAATTTATATGAATTTGGATGGTATATATCATTACCCATTTTGATTAGTTTATGATACATCTTTTTAGCGACTAAATTGATAAATTTGATTCTTTGTTGATCGCCACTAGGTTGGGATTGGAAGTTTATTATTTTAAGGGATAATGCTCAATAAATCGATGCAGTCTGGTTCGATATCTCATAAAAGATACTGTCTTTTTTACCCTCCTAAGATATATTGAGTTCGCTTTCAGTTGACAACAACAAAATAGCTAAAATGGATACATCAAGATTGTACAAAAATATCATAAAACAATGAGTCACTAATTATTTTAAATACAAAACACTGAAATGATATGTATCAGACAAAGATTTTTCTATAAAAAAAAAGACTGTTTGAGTTCTGGGAAATATCTCAAAACTCAAACTGCTTTGTCTTTTTGCTGCATTTTTGTTCTGTAATCCACAAACATATGATATATATATATATCATACATAGTTCGTTATTCACAAACACTAAAAAAAATTATAATGCAAAAATAAAGTATAAAAGAAGAACAATTTGAGTTTTAGGAAAATTCTCAATATTCAGAATCTGAGATTTGGATTTTTTCAAAACTCAAACTACTCTTTTTTTGGTTGTATTTGTGGTTGTTTGTTATCCATAAACACTAAAAAAACACGAATACAAAAATAAAGCAAAAAAAAAAAGAATAATTTGAGTTTTGAGAATATTTCCAAAACTCACAATCTGAGTTTTGAAAATTTTCCCAGTACTCAAACTGCTCTTTTTTCTACCGCATCTAGGTTCTGTAATCCACAAACGTATTAGATATATCATATTTTATAAAATATACTTATTATTTGTTATTAACCAACTCTAAAAAGAACTAAAATATACGAAGAATGCAAAAATAAACCTAAAAAAGAAAGAACAAATTAAGTTTTGAAAAAATTCTTAAAACTAAAAAAACTCACACTGCTCTTTTATTTTTTTTATTTTTTTCAAGTTGTTCTTTAATAAATGAATGAAATATCTTTTCATTTTCTATTTGTTTCGCCTTTCCCGTCTAAGCTTTGTATTACAAAGCTTAGTTTAAGGTCGAGATTTCACTTATAGTATTTTTCATTATTTGTTAATTTATCTTATTTCAATTAGTTATTTTCTTCTAAAAAGATTCATTTGTTTATTAAAAATATCATGACGGCCGTATTTTTTTTTTTTACAGTTTCATCTATATTCAATGGTGTAGAAGCATGGAACGTGTTGAGAGAGATAGGAAAGATTGACACGGGGTGTGGTAAAAGGAGGTGGGGTGGGGGTGGGGGTGGGGGTGGGGGAAATCAAAGATATGATGTCTTTTATGATGGAATAAATAATAGTTGTAATTAGAGAAAATAATATCTAATGTGAAGATTTGTTAGGCATTAATCTTTATTTTAATATTATAATATTTTTTCATCGAAGACAAAAACTACAACTTTTTTGTCAAAAAAAACTTAAAATACGTTAATTAAGTCTAAGTAAATATAAAATATTAGTTCTACACCATTTTGTTTAAAATTAACAAAGTTGGCGTTACATAATCTTGTTCAAAACCATCAAAGTTGCAGATTAGAGACAAGTGAAGAATTGAAAAAAAAAAAAAACAAGTGAAAAATTGACCTACTTTTTCAAACAAAGAAATACAAAGCTGTAAATAACATCCTACTCATAGTTCACGAATCGTGAATCGTATAGAGAATCGAAATGTTAGTTTTCCGAATCGTGAATCGTATCGAGTCGTGAATCGTAACGATTCGTCTATTGATTTTTAATATACTATATTCAATATATATTATATATATGATTTTTAAAAATTAAAATTACTAAATAAATATCAAAGTAAACTTATCATAATAATAAATAATTAAATTTCAACATTTAAAATTTATTCTTATCAATATCTTTCAATACGGAAATTATGAAATTAAAATAATATATAATTTAAATCATATTTTTCAATTACTTTTAGTTTAGACCTTACATTTTTATTAATTCCTTTCACAGTTTTTTCACACCAATTTTAAAATTTTATAAATAAAAGCTTTTTGTACAGAAATTTGTATGTTTTAATAATTGTCATAATTTAAGAGTTATGACCATGTTTTTTTTTAATTCACTTTGTACATATTCCACCATTAACATAATATTAATATAAAAATTCAGTCTATCAATTCAGAAAAATTAAACCCACGTTATCCTTCCTTCCACCAAAAAAATAACCATCCATTATCCATATAAAAAAAGAAAAAGAAAAAACAACTTTATAAAAAGAAAAATAGTTAAACTGAAAATATAACATCAAAAACTTCTATCACAGTTTTTACAGAAGTTCAACAAACAATACAGAAACTAGAAAAAAAATTCAGTTTCAATCACAACACAAAAAAGAAAGAATTCAAAAAATGAAAATACCCGAATGAATAATGAAACGGCCTTCTGCTTCTCTAGTTCTCTTCCCTATCTTCGATCCATGGTTTCAAATTTCAATTTTCAAGTAAAAAGTGTGAAGAGTTAAGGCAAGTCTTGTGATTAAGGAGTGATTAATTAGAGAATTTTGGTTAATTGTTGATTAGATTTATTAATGATTTATGGTAATAGTGTGATTTTTTGCTTTTTTGTCTGAATTGGGCCTGGGCTGGGCTGAGTAAGAATCGCTCGATTCTGCGATTCGATTCGATTTACAGCGATTCGGAACGATTCAAGGTGATTCATGTACGATCCATATCTAAATACGATTCATAGTCTGATACAAATCGTTACATGCTTGGATCACTATACAGATTCATAATTTTAGAAAGTTTAGGGGGCCAAGTGAAGATTCTGAAATTAGAAATAGACCTACTCTTTTGTTTTTTCCTATCTTTTGTACTATACAGAATACATACGTTAAACATGTCCCATTCATACGTTAAACATGTCCCATTCTAATCAATCTTGACCATCTTTTGAATTCTTCTCTCTTTTACTGTCCTCTCTTTCTCTCTCAAGAAAGGAGCTTGGTGAAAAACCCTTCATCAGACCTTCCTTACAGTTTCTCTCCTGCAAAATGTGAGTCAAGATCTCTAATTTTATATTGTATATTTTAGTGCATGTAAAATTATATGAATTTTATGACTAGTGATATAAAAAAAATGTTTTACTTCTCTTATTTTGATCTTTTCGTATTTTCTTATGGATGAGCTTTCAATTTTATTTTTTTACTGGACCTTAAAGAAACTAAACGAGACCTACAGGGTATGAGATAACAAGGGGGGATCCGAGGGGGTAACCAGTAACCACTGACCCCAGGGTGCTAAATTTGCCTGAATTTTCCCTTTTTAGAAAAAAAAGTGAATGAAAAAAAGATATTAACACACTAAAGAAATACATAGTTTTTTTTTTTTTTTGGTGATGCTTAGCATCAACATATTGTTTAGATCAACCCAATTCAACAACTTTTAGTTTGCGGGTCGAAGGGGTTTGGTCCCGTTTATTTAATTTTATTTAATTGCACTGTGGGTCCCTATATTATGCAAGAATTGCACTACAGGTCCCTATATGTATTTTTTTACTTAATTACAGTATAAGTTCTGTATTATACAAAATAACCTATATTTTATCAAAGAAATAATTTTAGAAAGTTTAGGGGGCCAAGTGAAGATTCTGAAATTTGTTGTTATCAGGATGATGAGACAGTGTAGAAATAGAAAGATTGTTGGTGAATCATCAAGATCTGATACAAATAATGCAAAGAAAGATTCAGAAAAGGTTAAGTATAACTACAATTCACAGTTTTTTTTCCCTTGATATTTGTTTTTGTTTGTAATCACTATCTGAATTGGTAATGCAGGTCTTTTTTACTAGATTATCCTTGGGAAAAGTAGTTGCATTGAATAAATTGCTCACAGAGGAGCAAAAGATAGCTGTTGAAAGTATTGGTTTCGGGTCAATCTTAAACCTTCAGTGCGACACTATGAGACAATCCTTGTGTACATGGATAGTTAAAAACTTTGATGTTTCATCCACTTCAATGGTAATTCATGGTAAAAAACTTCAAATTAACGGTGATGATGTGGAGCAGATCCTTGGGTTACCCAATCGAGGATCATCTGTACCAACGGATGGTCCAGATGATGAGTTAATTGAGGAGTTGTGTCGCACATTCTCTGTAACAGAATTGATCCCGTTGGACATATTGGGTAATAAATTGGAGAAATGTAAAACTCATGGGGATGAATTTAAGCGCATGTACTGCATTTACATTTTGGGGTACTTTTTGTGTCCATCCAATGACAAGGGAGTGAAGAAAGGCATGTTACATGCTATTAAGGATGTTAATAAGATTAATACTTATAATTGGGCGCAATTTGTGCTAGATACGTTAGCAAATGGCATTATGTATTCCATGGCTTTAAATCTCAAGTCTGTGAGGGGATGTTTATACGTTTTGATGGTAAGTGAAGTTTATAAGCAATTAATTCTACATATATATTGTCTAATGTTATTGAATTGTTTTTTATTTGGATGCAGATATTCTTTTTAGAGCATGTAAACCCAGGTAAGAACCTACCCCCGGAGCATAATATGAGTCCATCTATTTGCTATTGGAGCAATGATAAAGTGGCAGAGATATTGGGTAAGTTTAAGTCTCGTGGTGGATATGAATCTCCTTCTGCTTGTTTTATTTTGGATAAGAGGGTTGTTCATGAGGCTGGAGAAAGTGCAGACTTGGGTTGTGTTGAGACACAAGCCCAACTATTAAATATCGAAAAGTGTGTTGGTGAGTTAAAGAATGATGTGAATGATATAAAGATGGAGTTCAATAAGAATTTCTGTGAGATGAAGGTTTTGCTTCACTCAATATTAGACTCTCAAACTGCAAAACAAAGTGATGGAAATATTGAAGAGACGGGTGATCAATGTGGGCCCACAGTTGGTGATGAGCACACATCAGTAGATGTGATTGGAGATGGAAGAACCTTCGATGCTGTAGAGATAACAGGAGGATTTAGTGATGGAATTATTGTAGAGACGGGTGATCAATATGGGCCCACAGTTGGTGATGAACACACATCAGTAGATGTGATTGGAGATGGAAGAACCTTCGATGCTGTAGAGATAACAGGATTTAGTGATGGAATTATTGTAGAGACGGGTGATCAATTTGGGCCCACAGCTAATGATGAAGACGAATCAGTAGAAAAAAACGATGGTCTAACGGGAAATGGTGGTAAGAGAGTATTAGATGATGAGCAAAATGTTTTAGATCAATCTTTAGTTTGTAGTAACAAGAGGTTACGTATTGCTGGTGAATTTACCGAAATAGCCTCTACGGAGCGATATATCCAACAACAATGTGAGGGAGATGAGATGTTACAGAATGAGGTAAAGAAATTGGAAAGTGAGATGAATGAATTGCAAAAAAGTAAGCTTGAAGAAATCAAGAAAAGAGATGAAGAAATAATCCGTCTTGAACGTGAGCTTTCTCTACAAGAAAATCTTGTCCAGTCTTACAGAGAAGCTTTTGAGGAACTACATAAGGGTCTTAATGAAGGTCCTAGCTATAACACGTGTATTGATGCTGATATAGAGACTCTATGTGTGAAGCAGGAAAAAGACCGTTAATTAATTTGTGTATTTTGGAAATTGCCACAAACTTAAATTGGCTAGACTGTCTTTTTTATGTAATTATTGCAGAATCAAATTAATGTGCAACTATACTATTCAGATGGGCTAGATTCTAAAATGTCTTGTTTATGTAATTTATTGCAGAATCAAATTGATATTCAAATAATACTATTTAGAAGATTGTTCTATTAAATTCACTGAACTGTTTGGATTATCTAACATGTGTCCTTTTGCCATTTGTTATAGAAGATGCTGCACAAAGTACGTATGAATTTATAATGTATTGCCAAGTATAAATCAGCTGTTAGTTATTAAAGAGAAAGGCATCCCCTACCCCTTTCAAGCCTAAGCTGCTACACATATCTAATAGGTAGAACTTGATGACCTGCTTTTCTCGTTAACCCGATTTAACAAAATCTTGAATAACAATAAATCACTACCATATTTGTGCATGTTCATTTTGTTTTATTTTTGGTTAATTTCTAATCCAAATTAAGTTCAAAGACTAATATTTAAGTTGGTCAACAAATATTTAGAGCGGGATGGATCAAGTAATAAATCTCTTTTCGCAGAACGGCAGAATGCTAACTTCCTAGCATAACTCAAAACGTGGCAATGTTCCACCTTCTCTTCAACATTTTTAAAATAAAAAATTGCACTAAAAGTCCCTATAATTCATTTTTTTAACATTTGACCCTATTTTTAATTAAAATTGCACTAAAATTTTGAATGATTAGTCCCTATAATTCATTTTTCAAAAGTTAAATGCACATTGACCCCTTTTCAATTTACAAATGCATTATAAAACTCCATTATAATTAAAATTGCATTAATCGTCCACTTATTTTTAAAAGTTAATTGCATATTTGAGCCTTTTTTCAGTTTGCAAATGCACTATAAAATCCCTTTATGATAAAAAATTGCACTACTAGTCCATATGTTTATTTTTACAGACAATTTCATATTTGACCCTTTTTTAATTCACAAATGCACTATAAAACCCCTTTAAAATAAGACATTGCACTACTAACACCTATATTTTATTTACATTTAATTTGCAAATGCACTATAAAATCCCTTTATGATCAGAATTTGCACTATCAGTCCCTCCTTTTTTTTTTTTTACAGTGACTTGCATATTTAGTTCTTTTATAATTCGTAAATGCACTATAAATCCCTTAAAATAATTTCACTACTAATCTATATATTTCTTTTACAGTTAATTTCAGATTGGCTTTTTTTAATTCGCAAATACACTATAATTGAATTCACAAATTTTTAAAATTTCACGTCTAGTCTATGTAACAGTTTATCACATCTAGTCCCTGTAACAGTTTTTATGCACTATTAGATGGGTAAATGAAGAAAAATGCCCCATGTAATGTTAGATCAACAAACAAAGGCCCAAACCTAAATACCTACTAACTAGTCTATTGGAAGTTAACTAAAAGCTTTTAAAACCACCCTTCCTTTCCATTAAGTTTAGAAATTAAAAATCCACCCCCTCCCCCTCTCTCGATGTCGTTCGCCTGTGCATAAGAAACCGTCCGCTCTACTGCACCAGAAAACCATCCCCCTCTGTTTTCACTTTCCCTTC
Organism: Nemophila menziesii; assembly: GCA_029959085.1. Taxonomy (NCBI): domain Eukaryota; kingdom Viridiplantae; phylum Streptophyta; class Magnoliopsida; order Boraginales; family Hydrophyllaceae; genus Nemophila; species Nemophila menziesii. Next base: position 107,149,861 of record JARWIR010000001.1, read on the forward strand.
GTTCCCACAGGTCTCACCTTCCCTCCGGTGTCACCTTCCCCCCGTCCTCAACAAAGTCGCCGCCCTCCTGCACCAGAAAACTAGCCCCCCTCCAGTCTCACGTTCCTTCCGTTCCAACAGATCTCACCTTCCCTCCATTTGTTTCGGTATTACTTTCCCTCTATTCTCAGCAAAGCCGCTGTCATACTACACCAGAAAACCGCCGTCGTAGACCAGATCTCGTCGGATCTCTTCAGATATGGCCATTGTCCACCTTCTTCAGCATAAATCACAGCCGGATCTTGCCCCAACTTCTTCTTCTCCACCATTGACGACGTTCGCAAATCTGGTAAGTTTTTTTTTTATTAACATCTCAGATCTGTTTTTCCTTCTTCTGATTCAAATGGGTGTTTATTTGCAGGTAAAATGAACCCTTGGGTCCCGCCCCTTGGGTCCATTCATTAGGGTAATGTACACACTTTTTTGCATTTTTAGTGGGTATATACCCATTGTTTTGAATTTTATTTTCTGTGGATATATACAGGGGCGGATGTAGGGGTGGGCTGAGGTGGGCTGCAGCCCACCCAAACTTATCCAGCCCACTATAATTTAACCTGTTTTTTTCTAAAAAATAGATAAAAGTATAACTAAAAAAAATTATAGTATAAAATTAGCCCTCCCTAACTTAAAGTTTAGAAATTAATTCTACCAAATAATAAAATTTAATGACGAAATTGGAACGTAAATACCATTAAATATTCAATTTCTTGGTTTTTTTTAATTTTGTTTTCATAATTTTTTTGTAATTAACTCTTAAATGTTTAAAAAAATTTCATTTGGCCCCCTAAATTTTGAAATTTATTTTATTAGAATTTAAATTATTTTATTTATAGGAATTTTTGTTTCTTTTACAAGAAAATGTATGTTATTTTGTATAAAAAAAGGAAATTCATCAGATGATTAATTTTAAAAAATAATATCTGGACTTATATTGCAATCTTTACACAATATAGGGATTTATAGTGCATTTTAGCATTATATAAGGATCTATCTAGCAATTTTTGCATAATATGTAGACTTATCGTGCAAATACGGTAAGATAATTTTTTTCGGGGGCACGCCCCCGCACCCCCTTAACCCCCCCTAACAAAAATTCCTGGCTCCGCCCCTGGATGTATACCCGTTATTTTGTATTTTTTATGGGTATGCATCTTATCATTGAGCTGGAATGGCATGGACCTTGACAAGAAAATTTTTATTGTGAAAAAACAGTGGGTATATATCCCCGAATTATAGCACGAAACTTGGCAAAAAAAAAAGAGGACATTGAACCAAAAAATAAAAACCATAAAATTTCAACAGGGACTTATAATGTAATTAAAAAAAATTAAAATAGTGGGTATATATTCACAAAAATCTAACCAGAAATTAGAAAAATCATAACCACACCTTTAAAAAACAAAACATCTAACCATGCCTTTAAAAATATAATTTCAAAATTTGAGGCGTAAAAAGGAATAATCCTCCTATTAGACCCCTATATATAATTTCCTATCTACTTGTTTTCTCCTCTGAATCACAGCATGTACAATACATCCTTTTCCTGATAAAGCACGATTTTTCTTTTGATTTTAAATATTTAATGCTCTTGAATTTGGTAGGTAACTCTGATACATTTGATTAAATGTATGCTTAAATCAAGCCTCAAAACATCATTCCTTGGTGGTGCTATAGTCGTTCGTGATGATTACTTAATTGGGTTGTTCGAATGTTAGAATATTGAGACTATATATGTTTGAGTTGTTCCAAAATACGACCATTTTGATCGATAAGAGATAAATATAATGATTGTGAAGGAGACTGTTTCTCGTCAATAACGTCACCGGAACTTACATGCGTGAAAATGAAGGTTAAGAAGATGGTGACATCATCATGATGTCACATGCATGTAATTTATTTATTTTTTAGCTTGTTGTTTTTCACTAATTAGTGAATGTTTATGTATTGTTCTTTCATTAATTAATTTAGAGCAAACTCATTATTTAGTTAGCATTTTAATTAAAACTTTTTTTTGTTTAGTGTCGAGTCAACATTCATTTGATGTATTTTGTTCAAAAGTTTGAAATTGTATTGATTAGTAGTTATAGATATTTTGTGCTTGGTGTTTTTATTCTCACCATAAGACAAATTTATTTTATCTTCTGTGTATTAATTTATATAATGTTTGATGTAATTTTTTTTCATTTCTCAATGCTATAACATTTGTGTGACATAAAAAATTGAAATTTACGCAGAATTTTTTTTTAGTGTTATACGAATATATTCATTGGTTAAAAAAATACGAGCATACTCGGTATTGTTGTGATGTTTGTGTTTTTTTGCTATTTAAAGTCGGTAATACAAATACTTAGTGACACCGTCAATGTATTCAAGGTCATAATTGAGTCAACTATTGAGACTAGCTCAATGGCCAAGACCTTGTCTCTCATCTAGGAGGTATAGGGTTTGAATCCCCTCAACCTTGTTATTTCTTGAGCCCTTAAAGGGGGTAAGCAAGAGGTGCAAGGTTCGAGTCCCCTCCCTTAACATGGGTAACCTAGTTCTGATTAAGTGAAAATATGCATGAAAAAGCGTGTATATTTCCTATGAGAATAGTCGTGGTGTGCGTAACCTCGCCTAAACACCCATACATCAAAAAAAGAAAAAGTCATAATTGAGTCTGTTTAGTTACTTTCATTTGTAAATTTTATTTTATTTAAAGAATGCATTGGATATATTACAATTTCAAACCATCTAAAAAGATATTTATTGTTATGAACTTTTGTGGCAAAAAAAATGTATACTCCAATCGTTTTGACCCATATGCTTGTGTTATATTTTTAACAATTTTTTCCAAATATATATATGTATGTCTTTGAAAAAAGAAATTAATAGGATTTATTGAAGAATTTTTCCTAATATTTTGAAGGGTTAATTCCTTTTTATTTTGTTCGAAAAATTTAAGGCTAATTCCCAACATAGAGTAAGAACATATTTGAAGAAAAGTTTTCGATTAAAAAAAGATATTCGAAGAGATTCCTATTTTGGGTAGTTCATACTCCCTCCGTTTCAAAATGTTTGTCCACTTACTAAAATTGGCGTTTCAAAATGTTTGTCCATTTAGTATTTCAAGACACTTTTTCCCAATTTTTTCCATTACTACCCCTATTAAAAATTTAAAATTTATATTTCCAATACACATTTAAGATATCAAGACACTTTATGGAGGGTAATTTTGTAATAGGGATTGCAATCATTAATTTTCTTAATTCGTGTGAAAAGCAAAGTGGACAAACATTTTGAAACGGAGGGAGTAATTCATATGTGTTTGCAACTTTTTCCTCAAAAGGAAAAAACTACTCTCCACATTTGGTGTCCTTCTCACTCTTCACCACCATCACCCACCACCACGCATTGCCACCCCACCCCAGTGATCAAAACCCACAAACCCCAAATCAACTTAACCCATTTTAGATTCACCACCAGGTCCACCCCCACCACTAACAACAACTGTTGGACTCATTTATTGTCCACAATGGAATATAGCATGTGGTGTAAAGTTTTATTGGTCAAACGTGTTGAGTGGTGTAGTGGGAAGTGGGAAAGACTTTATACTAGTTTCCACCATCGGTAGTTCATAAGTGGTGGGAAACAATTACCTTTGTGGTATCATTAGCTCCCAAAGAACTAACACCCATGCACACTAAGAGATAATGGGGAAGCCCACACGCGTGCACCACCACCCACCCGGGTCATGGGTCATGGGTCATGGGGAAATAAAAATAAAATAGTTTTATAACAAGCTTTTATTTTTTATTCTGATGAAGACTTTGTCTACGTTTGACTCATTCCTCCACGTTTTTATTTACCCACGCTCTATCAACACAACGGCTCCTTGGTTGTAACAGCTCCTAAATTCTTGGCATGATGAACAGCCACGACCCAGCCTTAACGGCTAGTGTACTGGCTATATTTTCTTCTATAAATAGAGTTGTTCCTCTCGTCATTTTACACACCAACTTTACAACAGCAATAAACACTTGCGAAAATCACAGCAGCTATTATTCTCTCTTCTTCACTTCTGTTCTTGAGCGAAATCATAATATACAGATTCCAACCTACGATTGTGAGTGCACACGAGAGTAGGGTAGTAGTGTTTAATCCTTGGGGAACGTTCGGAAAACAGTGTAGCATCTCGGCTGTCCCGGAATTTCGTTCTTAAGGCAATGGCTCTTCCACGGCACTACGGGTTTTTATCTTCGTTTTTTCAGCTCCGTTATTACCTTCATTAATCGGGTTCGTTTTTAACTTTCGCTTTTACTTTCGTCTTTTACTTTCCGTATTTCATTTCAGTCTTTTACTTTCCGTATTTCATTTCGTAATTAGTAGTTAAAGTTTCTTTACTGAAAATTTTAAATACCATTACAGTAGTTTATTATATTTAACCAAAAACAACAACATACAGAAAACTCAGGTATGGCTGCTTCTTATTTTCCACCTCCCGATTGTGTTATGAATGCTCCCCCGAAGTTACCCACATACTCTAACTTAAAGGGTAGCTCAGACACCATAACTACAAGTATAACATAAATGTTGAAAAACAAGAAGATATTAGTAAAAGAAAATTTCAACTTCTATTGGAAAAGTGTAACCCTGTACCTTTTGTGCCTTCAATTAATCTAGATTTTCCAAAACACGAAAACATGTTGAAAGGTTGGGTTTGTGGGATTTTGCCCATATGGAGTTTGATACAGGCGTTATGGTAGATTTGATTGCTGAATTGGTAGAGTAAATGACACTTTTGCCCCCTGGGTTTATACGCGATTGACAGGTTGCCCCCTAACTCTTAAAATGCGCCTCGATGCCCCCTAAGATTTACTTTTGTGACCCGTTACCCCCTACTGCGTGTTCCGTCCAATTCTCTCTGTTAAAAGTGACGTGGCATTTCCACGTCACATTTTTTTTAATCCAGCTGTTAATTGCGTTTTTAATTAACTTAACCCTTATTTTAAACAAGGGCAAGATGGGGAATTCACTAATGGCTATCCTATATATACCCCAAAAACACTTTAACAACTTAACTTAACAAAAACGAAAATCAAAAGGAGAAAGAGGGTTCGGTTTGGGGAAGAACTCGAAGAACACCAAAACCCTAGCCTTCTACAGTAATTCGCGTCGAAACCTCCCAATACCTTCAACGTTGATGCCGATGTCGCCCCTTCAAGCCGATAGCGCTGGTTCTTCTTCGCACTACACTTCTCAAGTCCCGTATTGCAGATGCAAGAAATTAGCAAGGCTTCATACCTCTTGGACAGATACGAATCCTTGCAGGAGGTTTTACAGGTGCATGTATTGGGGGTGTTCAATGGATTGCAAGTTCTTCATGTGGTTGGATGAGCCATTGCCGGAGGCTACTAGTTCGATAATTCGAGGGCTTCTTTTTAAAGATTCCAATCACTGTCTTGAGAAAGATGCAATGGAGACGAAGATGAACTTGTTGGTCTCTGATTACGGAGATATGATGCTGTTAGAGAAAAAAGCTTTTGCAGATTGGAAGCTCGAACACGCGAAAGTCAATGAACTGAACACACAGTTGGTTGAATTGCAAGAAAAAGAACAAGTTGCCTCAAAAGATTTGAAATTTGAGCGTGTGAAAGTAACTGTCTTGGAGAATGAGGTGCAACGTCTTAACATATCGATGGACACTGTAACTCGGGAAAACAAGTTTCTGAAATGGACCTGCTTCATGATCATATTCCTCTTCCTCTCCATTTTGTCTTGTATTAGTTTATCAAAGAATTAGAATGTTGTTGGAGGTGTATTTTGGTGTAGCCTGAGAGATGTAGCAGGTGGTTGCAACTGATGGTGTTTTGTGTTTGATTGATCAGGTTGTTGAAGTTTGCAGTTGTTGGTGTTTTGTGTTTGTTTTATCAGTTTGTTGAAGTTCTAAATTTGGTGTAATGTGTTAGTTTTAAGCTTTATTTGTAATTGAATGTGTTTAACTAAAGTTTGGTTTTAGTTGAACTGGATTATGAAGTTATTGCGTTTTGTTTAAGTTGTGTTTTACTGTGCAATGAATATAGTATAGAAAGAAACAATTAATGGACAATAGAATCTAATGCAATCTAAAAAAGGTAGATAAAGATAACAATAAAGTGCTGGCATTACATAGACCATAGCAAAAAAATATTCAAAGCATCCACTTGTGCACTAGCATACAAAACACCACAGACCTGCAATAAAGGCCTTACCAACAAAAAAAACAGTATTTAAATACCACCTACACCACATACTAGAAACCCTTAACAACCACAACCTTGCTGTGTGAACATCTACTTTTACACAAAACAGTTGTCACAAAACACAGAAACATAAAACACTCAACTCTGCAGAATTCTTCAATCTTTAGCTTCTTTCCTAGTTTTTACTGAAGAACTGGTGGCTGCTTTCCTCAGTCGAAGTGCTTCTGCAACAGTTACATACTTTGGATCACTCCCTCATTACGACGCCCTGTTTATGCTGGATTACGCGCCGCTTTTTCTCTTGTTGTCTTTTGTCTCCTTCCTGGTAGAATGATAAAGAAGAAGTTAAGCATTCTGTAGTATGTAATGGTGTTAAAAAAATCAACACATGGCTAACCTCAGGTAAACTCCTTTTTTAACCTGATTCTGATGGTGGTTTATCATGTTTGAACCTCACCTAAATGGTAAACAAATAAACGCATTCAATAAAGGTATACGCAGAAGGTATTTTTAGCAAACTTTTGTAGATCCAGGGGGCATTTAGTCACTGAAATAAAAGTCTAAGGGGTAGTTAGTCAAAACTTTATATACTTACCCCTGGGATGTTCCTTAACGCAATCTTCTTTTTTTGCTTAGGGGGGGCTTTCTCCTTTGGTTTGTCTATGCTAATCTGCTCACTTGTTTTCTCATTGTCGTTTGTTTGTGCATCCCCAACATTTTTATTATTTGCTTTGTCCAATAGTTCTGTCAACTTTTCCATCTTTACCTTCTGCGTAAACAAAATAAGTTATAGGGGGTAAGTAGTCACAAAATAAACATTTATAGGGGGTAAGTTGACAAAACATAATAAGTTATAGGGGGTAAGTAGTCATAAACCATAACTTTGAAGGGGGTATTAGTACTAACCTTCAAAATTGATTTAGGAGGATTAGTAGTAGTCTGCTGTTTTTGTTTCCCAGATTAATCAACCTGTAATCATTATTCACATAATATAAACATAAACTAATGCAAAAAATAGTTTCTATTTTAATAATAATGACCTGTAATGGTGATATAGGAGCAACAGAAGTATTTACCTTTTGTGTCCCTGGTTCATCCTCCTCTAAAGATATAGGCATTGTGCTTGAACCTCCTGAAATTGTCTTCATTCCTTGATCCTTAATTCTACTGCTTTGGCATATTGGTTTTTCCACTGCTTGGTCAGGTATGCGCATCTTTGGTCTGGACTTAGGTGGACTTTTAACTACGGGCTCATCTGATCTGTGTACTGGAAAGCGCATCTTTGGTCTGGATCTGTGTGATGAATTAACACCTGACTCCTGTGATGTTTGTCCTGGTAAGCGCATCCTTGGTCTGGATCTAGGGGGTGAGTTAACACCTGAATCCTGTGATGTTTGTCCTGGTAAGCGCATCCTTGGTCTGGATCTAGGGGGTGAGTTAACAACTTTATCCTTTTCCTGAGGTAAGCGCATCTTTGGTTTTGAACCTTTGGTTGTCTTAGCAATTGGCTTTTTCTGTTTGTCTTTCTTACCATCTGTATCTTTTTTTGTCACAGTAAAATTTTCAGGCTCAGTTGGAGTAGATTGGGGGTTAGAAGGAGCAGATGGTTGCACTTCTAACTCATCAAACATTTTGTTAATCATCTCATCTGGGGTCTCATCCACAGATGCATTAACACCAACACCCCTACCCTCAGCTACACCATCTTCCATAACTTCATTATCACCAACACCCCTACCCTCAGCTACACCATCTTCCATAACTTCATTATCACCAACACCCCTACCCTCAGCTACACCATCTTCCATAACTTCATTATCAACTTGAATATCCTCTAATCCTGCTGTTTCCTGTTCTGTAGTACTTACATTTGCCTTACATGACCTTTTGTTATGGCCTTCTCCCTTGCAAATTGCACATTTATGTGAAGTACCTTTTACTAACATCTTTTGAACACCTTCAGAAGTTCTTTCTTTCCTCCACTTTTTAACTTGGTCCTCATCTGCCTCCTTAGTTCTTGCCCTTTTAGGTCTGCCAACCAACTTAAAAGCTACTGGAGGTTCTACACTTACAGGCCTTGTACTAGGCCACATCTTTGGTCCATTTATAGGGTATATCATTGGTGTATAAGCCTTCATATACGTCACCTTTGAGTAGCATTCGTGGACATAGTTTTCTGGGTCTTTACCTATGTATTGAACACTCGCTATCGCATGAAAGCAAGGTATCCAAGATAGCTCCCACCTCCTGCAGGGACAACTATTTGTATCTAAATCTACCGCATACGAATCTGTTCCAAGGTTCCTTACTTCAAATTTCATTTCACCGCAAAACACTGCATGCCACTTTCCACTGTTTGTTTTACCTTTATTCACCAACTTCCTAACCTTAGGACATAGATCTCCTTCGTATTTTGTCATCCATGATCTTTTAGATTGAAGCCTTTTCAAACTATACATCCTAAGACCCTCTAGTATGAGGATGATAGACTTGTCCCTGACCAAAAAAACATTTAATGTTAGTTGTGTAGGGGGGAGGAAGTAGTAATTATCTAAAACTAAGTAGGGGGGGAGGAAGTAGTAATTATCTAAAACTAAGTAGGGGGGAAGTCGTCATTAACTAAAACTAATTAGGGGGTAAGTAGTCATTTAAGCATTTTTATAAGGGGTAAGTAGACATGAATCATAACTTTATAGGGGGTAAGTAGACATAAAGTAGCACTTTATAGGGGGTAAGTAGACATAAAGTAGCACTTTATAGGGGGTAAGTAGTCATAATACCTGACTTTTTTATGGCATTGTTATAGCTTTCACAGATGTTGTTAAGTAGAAGATCACATTTTGTAACAGTGCTAAAGTGAGACCTTGTCCATGTCTTGGGATCTAAATTAGATAGCCAATTGAATGCGTCCTCATTCATGTTTTTAATCTCAGCCATGACTTCATTAAATATGTATTGTGTGGGGGCCCTAGCAGCTTCCCAAACTTTGTCTTTTAAGGCCATTCCAGGATGTTTGATTTTGAAATTATTGTAGAGATGCCTTACACAATGTCTATGTTCAATATCTGGAAGCATGTCACTCATCACTTGAAGCAAACCCTATACACACATACAATTAGAAATAAAGTCAGTGATCTAAATCAAACAATTTAATTAAGCCAGTGAAGGATAACCAACCTTTTGTCTATCTGATATGAAAGTCCATTCTTCTTGATTACTAATACCAAGATCTTGTATCAACAAGTTAAAAAACCATCTCCAAGAATTGCTATCTTCTTTCTCAGCTACACAATACAAAATTGGGAATATACAATTGTTCCCATCAATACCAACTGCTGTCAAAATTACACCAGGATGTGGACCTTTCAAGTGACATCCATCAACCCCAACAACCTTTCTACAACCCTCTAAAAATCCCCTTCTGCAACCCTCTAAGCAAACATAAATTCTTTGAAATCTTTCTACTCCAGTTACCTCATCAGTAGTTGTTTCAATTGCTACAGTACTTCCAGGGTTACTTCTTCTTATTTCTGCTGCATAATCAAAAAGCTTTTTGTATTGATCCTTGTATTCAGCCTCAATCATGCTTTTTGCAGACTTGTATGCCCTGTAGCATGTTCTGGTACTAACATTAACTGAATAATCCCGATGCACTAACTGTTGAAAGTCACTCACATTACTGTAGAGGTTCAATCTTATCATATCTTTAAAAGTATTTGCCAGGAACTTTGCAGTAACATGCTTATGGTTAAGGTTTTTACCACAACTATGTTTATTACATAAACTCATTATCACCAGCCCACCAACCTTTTCTTTATGAGATGCATATAAAAACCACCCACATCCTGCTCCTTTGCAAACAACTCTAATCCGATTCCAATCGTTCTTCACAAACTTAATGTTGACCACCTTTCTTATAGCATGTGTTCTTACTGCTTGTTTAAGATCAGAGGCATTCGCAAATGTCAATCCTAAAACAAATCTAGGCTTCTGCATATCTATACTCGGCTTAAATAGGGGGTATTTCATCTTTTTCTTGCGCAACTTTTTATTTTTTCCTTCTTCATCTGTACCAGAAGAAGAACTAGCTGTACTCAGATCTTCGGAATCATGTATATATTCATCCGAATCTGTCCCACCACCAACATCATCACTATCGCCTTCAGAAGCATCTGCATCATCATTTTCCACATTCATTCTATCCACTTCCACATCCGCGTCAATGAATATATTATAATCCTGGTCGTCATCACCCTCACTCAAATCGATGTCGCTATCTATTATATAATCGTCATCAGTTGTTAATTCTTCATCCACATCTTCATCAGGTTCAGACACCTTCTTTTTCTTTTGTGAACTATCTTTCCTACAACCTTTATTGTAACTCTCTCGTTTGGTACCACTAGGGCCCACTCCATCTACTTTTGTTCTTTTTATACTAGCCCTAGTCCTTTTCTTGTTACCTACTGTTTCTGTTTTCTGTACTTGTGAACTGGTTTGTTTCTTCTGTTGTTGTATAACCAACTTCTTCTTCTTTATGACATTAGCAAGTAACTCATTATCACTGAACTCCTCATCCACATCCTCATTATCCCTATCTGAGACCTCAATGTCACTGATGTCACCATCCACATCTTCTTCACCATCAGCTTTCTTAATGACATTATCCGAGTCATCTGTTAGGTCTTCGTCTATAAGCCTGAAAGGCCTCAATGGTGATTTATGTTTGGAACTCCTCGTAGTCACATTATCTTCAGTGTTCAAAGCTTTCAACACTTTATCCAACATATCATTAACAGACTTCTCCTTCTCTCCTATATCAGGGAGTTGTTCTTCCAAACTGTCATCCCCTTCCTTCTCATTAACATGTGTGCTTTGTTCCTCAGAAACAACATGAAACAATAACACGAAATATTTAGGGGGTAATTTGTCAGTCATATGAAATAGTTAGGGGGTAAACTGACACACGACCTTTGTCCCGTCTTTGCTATTCTGGACTTCTTCTTCAACATTTCTATCATCCACTTTAGTATGGACTTCATCAGTAGTCTGAGCTACTTCTTCACCATTAACTACTTCCTCCTTCTCACCTTCATTATTATCACGAGTCTGACCTCCTTCTTCAGAAACAACCTGAAACATTGAATGAAATATAAAGTTAAAGAACTGAAAGGGGTAAACTGTCAAATGAGTTTCTACCTTTAAACCTTCTTCTACAAGCTTGTTTTCCTCTAAGCTTTTCACTTCATTACAGTTTTGAACTAATTCTTGTTCATCTACTTCTACTTCATTAACATTAACTTCTTCTCGCTGGTTAACTGTTTCTTCATCCTTTTTCCACTTTAGTAACAAAGGCATGAAGATGGGAGATTGAAGAACTTGGTCATCATGGCCTATGGGATTATTAACAACGTAAAGGTCCACAGTTACGTTGTTGTCTGCGATTCTACACATCTACATGCCTTTGTCCTCGCTATCTAAACATACTAAACCATCAGGTAGATTTGAACCCACTTTCAAATAATAAACATCAGAGTAACAAATTACACCCAATTTCGAAAGAATTTTCCTAAGAACTGGTATACTAAACTTGTCATAATGACAACCATCAACGTACTCTATGCTCACTTCATGATAGCAACTCTTATCTTCATTAAAGAACCCACCGAAGTGAATCCTTAGTGCGAATTTATCTGTTAAACAAGCAAAATTGAATTGAATAGATTAGTTACCAAATACATTAAGAATCACGAAATGGAAAAACAATAATCACACTACGGGTATGGTAACCGAATCCCGTAAAATCTGCTATTATTACTAAGAAAATCCCTCAATCCACGCGTGATATATATGTATGTAATAAATTTAGTAGAAAACCCTATATTTACGGGTTAAAGAATCTTAGCCAACGAGCAAGGATTTAGGGTTAATAAATAAACCACTTACTCCATTGATTTGCCTGCGCCATTGATCTTCTTCAAAGCACATGAACTTTGCGTTTCTGGGTTTGGATTTGGTGTTCGTCGAGTTCTTCACAAAACCCGCGCTCTTTGGTTTTCTCCTTTTGATTTTCGTTTTTGTTAAGTTAATTTGCTTTGTTGTTTTTGGGGTATATATAGGATAGCCATTAATGAATTCCCCATCTTGCCCTTGTTAAAAATAAGGGTTAAGTTAATTAAAAACACAACTAACAGCTGGATTAAAAAAAATCAAAAAAATGTGACGTGGAAATGCCACGTCACTTTTAACGGAGAGAATTGGACGGAACACGCAGTAGGGGGTAACGGGTCACAAAAGTAAATCTTAGGGGGCATCGAGGCGCATTTTAAGAGTTAGGGGCAACCTGTCAATCGCGTATAAACCCAGGGGTCAAAAGTGTCATTTACTCGAATTGGTAGCCAATTATGATCCAAAGTTTCAGTGCAGTTACGTGAAAGGGACTAGAATTAACGTTAATAGGGCCGATTTAGCTAGCGCAATGAAGTTGCATCTGAAGAAGAGTGGGGGAGTAGAATTGGAGTTGAAGGAAGATTCGATAGAATTTATTGAGAATTTTGTGTTAAGGTGATACATGGTTGTTGCCTGTTGAGGTGTTGGATTGGGTGAAAGTGATAAAAGATGGGCACCCTGAGAAGTTGGATTGGGCCGGGCTTCTTTGGTTCATGGTGGAGAAGGATTTGAGTCAAGGGGTTAAGTTGAAGGATTGTTATTACGCATCTCATTTACAGTGTTTGATTAATTTACAATGTGAGGATTTATTTTTAGACATAGAGACTAAGAATTGGGAGAGTGTGACTAATGACTTACGTAAGACTCACAGTGAAGAAATTAAGAAAAAGGATGAAGAGATTCTTCAGCTTAAGCGTGATGTGTCTAAAAACAGAAAAACATACATTGAAGAAGTACTCAGTCTTGAACATGAGGTGTCTGAAAACAGGAAAATTTACTGTGAAAAAATTCAGAAAAAGGATGAAGAAATACTTGATCTTGAGCATGAGTTTTCTGAAAACAGGATAACGTACTGTGAGAAAATGAAGAAAAGGGATAAAGAAATAGTGAATCTTGAGCATGAGGTGTCTGAAAACAGGAAAACCTACCGTGAAAAAATGAAGAAATGGGATGAAGAGATGGTTAGTCTTGAGCGTGAATTGTCCAGATACAGGAAACTTGTCGAAGGTTATATGCTTTCTATAGAGGAAACAGAGACACGTGCAAAGTGCATGCAAGGTAATGAGGTTTCTAAAGATGGTGGGGTCCATGGTGTTAGAGTTAGTAACAACAAGAGATTAAGAATTTCTGAAGAATTACCAACTTGTAAGGATGGCGAGCGTGATACTAGTAATAAGAGTTTAAGAATGATTGAATCGACATCTGAATGCAAAAAGAAGTTGATTGGAATTATTAAAGTAAAAGGGGGCTCATGGGGGTCTCTGATAAAATCAGCAAAACTAAAAGGAAGAAGAATATGGTTAGGGACATTTCCAAATGCACAAGTAGCTGCAAGAGCATATGATGCTGCAAACCTATACATTAACGGTTCCAAAGCTATTCTTAACTTTCCAAAATCATCCTACATTGGACATCTTCCTCCTCCTGGTACATTAATGTCTCCTGAAACCGTGAAAAAAGTTGCAGCTGCGGCTGTGGAAAACACTTCTTTTCTTGAACAAGATTAATTAGTAGGGAATACATTACTGCTCTTTAAATCACTTCTTGGGCGTGACTGAAAGTAGCTAATTTCATGCGTATTTTCTTTGACTATGTGATAATTAAAGATCAATTGAATGTTTGTATGAGACTTTACTGGGTTTGGTTTATTTAATTGTAATATCTTTGATTTTTAATTCTAATTCAACCATGGAATGCCTGCACTTTTAGTGATTAATTCTCCAATATACTGAATATAGAAACATATTCTTAATGGAGATTCATGCTAAAAAGGAAAATCCAATATTAGCTTATTAAGAATCCCTAATTTATGGCAAGATATTTATAAATTGACTCCCAAATATCATTTTTCAGAAGAAAAAGAAAATCTGAGATATATGATTACAAACTCTCCCGACCCTTCTCTTTTTCAAATTCATCCTTCCTCGCCCCAATTTCTACCACCACCACTGAAGTCCCAATTTTCCGGACCCTATGGAGAAAAGTAGGTTTCTTTAAAGTTAACCAAAATTAAGCAGATAGTTGTTCAGATAGTTGTTCTTAAGTATAATTTTGATCCTCTTTTTTCCTTTTTCAGCTAAAATTCGTTGGAACATAAATGACTTCTTAGTCTTTTTTTTTTTTGTTCAAATTAATGACTTCTTAGTCATTCATCTTTACTAGTGTTATTCTTGAGTTTTTTTTTATTTTAGCTCTTTTTTGAAAAGAAATTAGCATTTTAGCACACATAGGAAAAGAATTACGGATCTAGCACCGGGGCGGTTTCCTGGTTTCCGCCCCTCTAATAGGGGCGGTTAACGGGTTTCCGCCCGTGGTTAAATTTTTAATTAAATAAGGACGGTATGGAGAATACTGCCCCTAGCTCAAAATTAAAAAAAAAAATCGGATTAACGGATTAAATTTCCGCCAGGAGGGCGGTAGGGAGCATCACGCCCTTAGTTTAAAATCGAAAAAAATTAGGGGCGGTCAACGGGAGACCGCCCCTTGTTGAATATAGCTTCTTCCCTAAAGGAATAAACCCATTTTCTGCAGGAAACTCAAAACCTCCATAACCGCTCCTCCCCCCCTCCTAGCCGTTCGCCGCCGCCGCCGAGGAGAACACTTAGCCGTCGCCGATTAAGGTATTTCCGCCTCCCTTCTTTATTCTCCTAATTTTAATTTGTAAAATTAAAAGTTAGGGTTTTTAATTTTTTTTTTAATTTTGATTAATTTGTTTGATTTATCCCTGCATGTATAAGTTATATTAGAGTGTAATTTATTCTGATGTAAAATTAGTGTTGAGTTAATTGATACTATTAGGTAATTGCACAAATGATCCTTGACAATTTTGAAATTTGCAAGTTCGGTCCTTGTTATTTTTTGTAATTACATTTTGACCCTACATTGATTATAATAAGTCTTTTAATGTAATTGATATTTTTAGTTAATTGTACAAATGGTCCTTATTAATTTTAATAATTGCTTAATTGGGCATTTTAGTTTTATATAATTGCAATTTAGCCTATACATTTTATATACATAGAAATTTGAGTTAGTTGCTCTTTTTAGGTAATTGCACAATTGGTCCTTTATAATTTTGATAATTGCACTATTGGTCCTTAATAGGTATAATGGCTTCGAGTAGCAATTCGAACACGCTTTTGTGGAGACAAACCAAACACGAGCACCTTAGTGAAAGGGTTTGGAGAAACGTAAGTTTTTTAAGTGTATTTATATAAATAAATTTATTTGTTTGATTAATGCTTACTTTTTTTTTTGGGTTATAGGGACGAGATGCCGGTGCCACGATAAAACCATTAACCACAACTCCGTGGCAATTGGACCCCCGGGTGGTGCCACTTGTTGAAGAAGCCGGGTTTGGCGAGATTCGGAAGATTGAGCGAATAGTATTGGATCACGCTCTACTATCCGTGATGGCCGAAAGGTGGAGACGGGAGACTCACACCTTTCATATGCCCGTTGGTGAGATGACCGTGATGTTACGAGACGTATCCATGATCTTGGGATTACCAATTCGAGGACAAGTGGTGACCGATCCTCCTCAAGCTAACTTTGACTTTCAAGAAACGTGTCATCATTTATTTGGTGTGGTTCCGGCACCCGATAGCAATGGGCGTAACGTGATATTGGTTAACTGGTTAAAGACCACATTTGGTACTGTAAAACCCCGAGAAGGAGCTACACCTGAAGAATTACGTTACTTCGCAAGGGCCTACATTTTGTATGTAATTGGTACTTTTCTTTTTCCAAGTGGAAAACAAAATACCGTGCCTACAATATATCTTCCACTGTTGCGTGATTTACCGGGTATTAGTCGATATAGTTGGGGGTCGGCCACGTTATCATACTTATATAGTGGTCTTTGTCAAGTATGTGAGGGAAAAATTGCAACCCTGAAAAGATGTGGGCTACTCTTACAAGTATTTCTCAAATTTGTTATTCCCGTAACGTTTTATTCTACTAATTTATTTTTTATTAAATAGTTATGGTGTTGGGATTATCTGCATACTAGACCTCGAGTTATAGTGAACCCCGTCCTAGAAGGATACGGTCCCGCTTCTCGATAGTAAGTTAATTGTTTTTTGTTAAATGAATCAAAATATGTGGTTCTAATGGTTTCGTGTTTATCAATTATTAGTTGGAATGGAGCGAAGACATGGATGGAAAGTTGCGGTCGGACTTTGAGAATATATCGCGATGACTTAGACTTGCAAGAACAAAATCAGGTTGATTTTTTCTTGGATTAATTACGCATCTAAACACTTGTTGATTATTTTATTATTCTCGGTTAGGTTAATTGGACACCGTACGAGAATGCTAGAATTAATTTTGTTTCTGAAACATGTTTGCAATGGCGCGAGGAGTATCTATGTGTCGTTCCACTTATCCACTTTAATAACGTTGAGTGGTACCGTCATGACCGCGTGTTGAGGCAATTCGGGTTCGTTCAAGATATTCCCGAACCCATCGATCAAGAGCAAGATAAATATCATACAAGATTCGATCGAGTTGGGAGATCGACAGAGAATTGGAGAATAAAGTACGAGAGCGAAATCCGAAGATGGACTAACACTTCTCATTACTTGCTAACGGGTTTAACACAAGGGTACGGGTGTACTCCGGAGTATGAGAATTGGTATCGCGAGAATTCTCGATTATTTATCGCCCCTCCTTTTGCACGAAATTTGCCCGATGAAGGAGGACAAGAGTACCATCCACGTGGATCTCAGCTTAATAAACTCGTAAGTATCTAATACTTTGATTTATTATTTTGTTTTATTGCATATAATCATTTGTTTTGTTTAATGCTAGATACAAGCTTCTATTGACGGGGCATACCGTGTATGTGAGCCGGGCGTTACTATAAACGATATGAAGGCGCATATGAGACAAATGCTTGTATATTCCAGGGAACAAGACTTGATCAATCGCATACCCGGCTTGTATGTTGGGGCGGTATGTAGCATACCGCCCTTATTATTATTATTATTATTATTATTTTTTGTTAAAAACCCTTTACAAAACATAAACCCTAATCCCCTAACCCCATAAAACTCTAACCCCTTAAACCCCTAATCCCTTAAATCCCTAAATCCCTAATCCCCTAAACCCTAATCCCCTAAACCCTTAAAAACATAATTCGAAAAACAAGTAGCTATAATCATAAGGATATCGTACTAAAGTAAACAAACAAGTTCGATTATATAGTTAGTCGTTTTAATTCAACGATATTACATCAAAATAATAAATAAAACATAAGTGAAACTACTTTTTATTTTTCCGAGGCCTACCACAAGTCTTTTTGTTGTGCCCATATTGTTTGCAAGTACCACACCGGTTGGTAACTCTATCTTCTCTAGCATCCATTTTGTTGTGAATTCGAGAAGATCTCCTTCGGCCACTTCTCGTAATTAATCTTTTTTTACATGCCACAACTTCGTACCCTTCGATATTTGGGTAGTCGAGAACATCCATTAGGGGACGGAACTTTCCAGCATACGAATCCATGTACTTCGAAAGTGTTTAATACTCTGAAACGTACGCATATTATCCTTTATTTTTATCGTACGTTCGAGTAATGCAAATAAAATGGCCACATGGCCGGTGCAACATTTGCCACCTTCCACACCCACACAATTGGTCGTTTACATGTACGATGAAACTTGTTCTATCGCTATCCGATCTCCTACCATCCAACGCCTTAACTACCCAAATATCATCATCTGCGTCGTATAGATATGCACGGTAACCAAGGGCATATTCCTCACTTGTATTTAACTCAATGGTGACCTTCGGTGG
Organism: Nemophila menziesii; assembly: GCA_029959085.1. Lineage (NCBI taxonomy): Eukaryota > Viridiplantae > Streptophyta > Magnoliopsida > Boraginales > Hydrophyllaceae > Nemophila > Nemophila menziesii. Next base: position 107,168,088 of record JARWIR010000001.1, read on the forward strand.
GAACACCAGTCCCTCTACCAATGCATCTTTTCCTAGTTGCCTCCTTTTCACAAAGTAACCAGCACTTTTCTCAAATGTTAACAACACAATGGCCGTAACAGGCAACCCCCTAACTCCCTTCAGAACATTGTTAAAAATCTCTGATAAGTTTGTTGTCATATTACCGTACCGGTACCCCCCGTCATGCGCAAGAGCCCATCTTTATTTAGGGATATCTTCAACCAAACTCTTGTATTTTCCGTCGTTTAACTCGCAAAATTCTCGGTAATACTTGTCGAATTCATGAATATCCGACATGTACGCAAGATCCATGAAAGCCTTTTTCGCCACACGGTTTTTGAATCGTTTATTCAAATTGCTTGCTACGTGACGTGCACAATATCGGTGAACTCCTTCGGGTTCCGGAAATACATCGCGTACGCTTCTCAATATACCTTTATGTCGATCCGACAATAAACATATTTTTCGATCCTTTGTAAGATATTTTTTTAAACAAGTCAAAAAAAAGGTCCACGATTCTGTCGTCTCTTCATCGGCTAAAGCATAAGCTAACGGGAATAGTTGATTGTTCGCATTGTACCCAACCGCAATAAGTAGTTTACCGTTATATTTTCCATATAAATGGGTGGCATCAATGCTAACCACGGGCATCATATGCTTGAAACCTTCGATATTCGGTCCATATGCCCAAAAAACCATATTAAATGTAGCTCGGTTACCGATCACACGTTTGTACTCAAACTCGTATATTGTTCCTCGGTTAGTGATTCGCAAAGCGTTCAAAAGTTTAGGCAACTCTGTGAACGCACGTTCATGCGTACCGTATAATTTTTCAAGCACTTTTTGTATACCACGCCATGCCTTAACATACGAAATGAAATGACCATAGTCCTTATGTATTTGAGTTTGAATCAATCCAATCTTCATAGCTATATCGGTACTCACCATCGCGAATATTTCATCCCTTACGAAATCCGAACTCAATTGCCGGTGATTTTTTACGAGAATTCCGTGATGACACTTATGTCCTTCTAACCTAGTAATTTGCCACACATTATTACTACTATTAAAAGTACCACGAATATAAAATGGACACCCGTCTTTAGCGTGTACACAAATGCGTGTAATATATTTATTTGTTGTCCTTTCCGATTTACATTCCTTGTGGTTTTTAAGGTGCCACCTACTCACATCCAACAAAAGAGCACGCCTAGAAGCGTAGGGCTCACCTAACATGAGATTAACTCCTTTCACCATGGAAGATGGTTGACTCTTTTCCCAATCGTGACACTCGACTCCTTCACTCATATCAAGAGGACCAAAATTGTAATTAGTTGGATTAGAACAATCATCATCGTCATCGCCGTCTTCACCACTAACTTCACCCTCATCACTATATCCATGATAACCCTCTTCATCGGATGCCTCGGAATCGGTTTCACTTTCACTACCATGTTCACTATCAAAATCACGAATTGTCTCGCGAATCGGCTCAAAGGTGTGGATGTATTTCCACGCTCGTAAATTGTTTTTTTCCCTTTCTCGCGCGAATTGGATGCTTGTGTTTTCCGAATTTCTTTAACCACGGCATAAATCTCGATAGCTTGGTATTGTCCGTTCCTTGCCCCACCAATCATCGCATTGATTGTCTCCTCCCCAACATCTATCGCATGATACCGTGGAGGGTTTGCCGAAACCGGACAACGCCATTTCAAATCGAAAAACACTTCATTTTCGTTCCACTTGCAATTTGAACACACGGCTTGTTTTAACCCAAGTAGCCCAATATCTCCTCCGGTCATAAAAGCTTTACAATCTCCCCCGTTATATTCAACAACCCCGTTACCGCTTTGAACAATATCTCCCCGATAAAAACATAACCACATAACATTCATTTTTTCCTAAAACCCAATAAAACACACAACCAAATCAATATACAAATCAAACACAATAAATAAAACCTATTTTAAACTAATCAACTCTAAATCAAACACAATATATAAAACCTAGTTTAAACTAATCAATTTAAACCCCAAAAATCCTACAATTATTATTATAACAAAAAAAAAATTACTTTTCTTATTTAAATATATATGATATAATACAAAATGTATAGAGTAATTACCTTTAAGGTGAGATATCCAAAAATTTGATGAATTAGTTGTAGATTTTAGGATGAATTTGAGTGTAGAAGAGAGAAATGGGGAAAGGGTAAAAAAAATTCGGATTAGGGTTAGAGAATTTGGGGAAGAAGCTATATTCAACAAGGGGCGGTCTCCCGTTGACCGCCCCTAATTTTTTTTCGATTTTGAACTAAGGGCGTGATGCTCCCTACCGCCCTCCTGGCGGAAATTTAATCCGTTAATCCGATTTTTTTTTTTTAATTTTGAGCTAGGGGCGGTATTCTCCATACCGCCCTTCTTTAATTAAAAATTTAACCACGGGCGGAAACCCGTTAACCGCCCCTATTAGAGCGGCGGAAACCGCCCCGGTGCTAGATCCGTAATTCTTTTCCTATATGTGCTAAAATGCTAATTTCTTTTCAAAAAAGAGCTAAAATAAAAAAAAACTCGTTATTCTTAAATAAATTTAACTTTGTAGTTCTAAAGAAATTAGGAAGGTATTATTGGTACAATCACATCGAACCTTTTCCCTAATACGTAAACTTGTAAGTAGAAAATAAATAGTAACAATTGTCCACTGATTCTGAAGTAGTAAACGTCTTAATGATAATAATATCAAGTGACCATCATATTCTAGTTCAATATTAGGTAAGTTTTCCATGAATATAAAAATAAATTATAACAAGCGTCTAAAGTAATAAATGTCTTAGTATTGATAATTTATGAGGCTATTGTTGATAACATCTTCATTAAACTATCTAATTGTTTTTTTATGCCTTTAATAATTTATTTTATAAAAAAAATGCGTAATGTAGTAAATATTAAACACCCCATTTATATTTTCTATGCTTTTACTACCTTTATTATTAAATATATTATTTAATTTAATACAATATTAATTTTTAAATATTAAACAAATAATAGAGTACTTCTTTCTCCACCACCGCCACAACCACCACCACCACCACCACAACCACCATGTATGTAACCACCACTACATCCACCACAACCATCACCACCTCCACCAACACCACCACCTACTACTACTAATTCCATCGCACGCGCGCGTCCGTGATTTTTTTTTTAAATCGTCATAACTAATTCAAAAAAAATCAGAAAATTAAAAAAATTGTATTTTTGAATAAACCAAATTAATATTTACGTCTATGATTTTTTTTTATTTTTTTTGAATTTTTTGAATTTTTTCGAATTTTTTTAATTTTTTTTTTCACAGACACGGAATTCCATGTTTTAAACCGTGAAATAAACATGAAATTTCGTGTCTGCGAAAAAAAAATTAAAAAAATCAAAAAATTCAGAAAATTCCGAAAAAAATCATAGACGTAAATATTAATTTGATTTATCCAAATATAATTTTTTTTTGATTTTTTTGATTTTTTTTAATTAGTTATGACGATTTTAAAAAAAAATCACGGATACGCGCGTGTATTTATTAGTTTTTTTCTTATTTTTTAATTGTTAATTATAAGGATAATTTGGGATGGGACTGTTTTCAATAAATATTTTATTCTAGGCACCTTTTTCTAAATAAGTTTTTTAATAGGCATTAATCAACAATTGACTCATAATTTATTCTAGACATTTTCACAATACTTTCAAGTGAGCATCATCTTTTAATTCACATATTACCTAACTTTTCAAAGAATTTATGGGAGAGGATTTAAAGTTAAAATAATAAATGAGATTTAGGCATTGGTCGCGAAAAAAGAAAAAATGAGGTTACATTTTAATTTGAGATAGACTGAAATGATAATATTTATACATGTATCTTTTTTTTTCGATAATAAAAGGTATTTAGAGGTTCTATTTTAGGCTTAAGTATAAGGATTTTCCATCAATGGGCATTTGTTTTCCGGGCCCTTGTAAGGATGTTTAGACAACACATCTCTGTTTAATATTTAGAGATTTTAACCACTGAGTCTTAAGTACATTTTTTATATTTTAACCAAACCCAATTTTCCTTCTCTTCTCACTAAATCTTACACTATAATCGAATAACTCAATTACAAATTTATCCCCTTTTATTTTTATTTCTTATATATAGTATTTTATTTCAGAAATTATTTAAATAAAACCATATTTATTATACTCTTTCTCCTCTCTTGTTAGCCTCTCCTCTCCTCTATTGTTTTATAGAGTTTCTCCCACAGGAGAAGACCATAGATTCGCCGCCGTTTTTTAGCTTCGTCCATTTATGGAGATGGTGAAGCTCTAAGATGTAAGCTCCAAGCACATATCGGAGTCAAAGTACATCAACGGAGTTGCAAAACAACATCACAGAAGCACAAATTTCAGGCAACCAACTCCGGCGTGAAGCAAACAGAGCCATGGTGACCTCCGTTTCAAGCTGGTTTCGCGAGATTTGTCCGCCATTCGAGAAGATGGTGCGAGGCGACATCCGTTCGAGAAAGTGGTGCAAGGCGATCTACATTCGAGCAAAACTAGAGCAGTTCACGCCGGAGAAGACGAGCTTCGCTGCTCAGAGGAAGGATGGCCGAGCTCTCAAAGCATTTGTTCGAGGTTGCTCCGCCTTCGAGAGTCGTCTTCAGTTCACACCGGAGAAGACGACCTGAGTTCACGCCATGGCTCGACTCGCGGAGATCGGAGAAGCTTCGTGAAGGCCATGCCATGAAGCTTGGTTTCTCGATCTGAGTTCACCAAAGGTTGCTTCACCAAAGCTTCCTGAATTCACCAACTTTGTTGATCTGCGTTTTTTTGGTTCGTAATTGTTAGTCAAACCACAGACCAGATCTAGATCTGGTTCGTAATTTTTTTCTTTTGCTGATGTTGTAATAACGAATTATTTGAAATGAAAATAAAATATATACTTTTGTAGTATTACTTTTTGTTTTATCATAATACTCTAATTTTTTTTATAGAGTAGTCACTATTTTTTATAGAGTACTCTTCAATTTTATGGCCTGAGGTCGCAGTTCGGTGGGGGAGGGGGGGTGCCGGAGGTCAGTGGGTGGTGGCCGGAAATGAATAGTGTCTACATTCAATTTTTTTGTCTTTTAGTCTTTTTTTTATTATATAAGGGTATTATAGTATTTGGTCATTTTTTAGGTCTCTTGGAAGAATTAAGATTAATTTCATTCGTTATAGAGCAAAAAATCAGTCTTTAAGACCCCATGTCTCATTCACCCTAATATTTATGTTATAAATATGGAGGAATATACAAAATGAGGCCTAAAAATCTCCAAACTTCTTTTTTAAGTCCTAACAAAAAATAGTTCTATAAAAGTCCTAATTTTAATTTTTTTGGTTTGGATTTTAACTTTTATACCATTTGTTGGTCTGAAAAGAGATTTTTTTTTGTTTTTTGGGTGGGTACGGACCCATTAACGCTCACCTATTTTCGTAAATTAAACAATGATGAGTACGGACCCGTGTTGGTTGTTAAAATTTATTAATTCGTTTATTAAATTTTATTAAGTCCTTGATAGTTGTCCATGTAAAAGTCCATGTGGCTATGAACCCATCTCGAACAATAGCTCGATAAGTAAGGACCCATCGCTAACAATAGCTATATGTGTACAGACTTATCTTGACCAAATAGCTATATGGGTAAGGACCCATCTCGAACAAAAAAAAAATTGAAATCTCTTCACACGTGTTGCAGTGGAATTAAAAACAAAACAAAATCTCTTCAAACTCACTGTTGAAAAAAAATTGAAGTTCAGACCCATGGCAGATGTGTTCTTGGGTTGTACATATGGTAGATGTATTCTTTGGTTGTACCCATCACACTCGCATAATAGGAACAAAAAACAAAAAACAAATCTTTGCATACCCATCACACTTGCATAATAGGAACAAAAAAAAGAAAACAAAATATCTTTACACTCGCAACATAGGAACAAACCACAAAAAGTAATTTATGCACACTTATCACCATTGGAACCAAAAACAAAAAGAAATATGATCCACAGGAGAACGGCTTGGTGGAAGTTTTCTTGTGCACCACGAACCGCGGCGGTTGGCGAATGTGAGGCTTGAATGGTGGAGATTAGCCACGACTAGTGGTGTTTTGTTGGTGGGAAGGTGATATCGGCTTGGTGCAAATGTGGAAGGTTTGGTGGTGATAGAGAACATAGTGGTTTCATGTTGGCAAATGGGTCACGATGGGGAGGCGGGTTTCTTGTGCAAGGAAGCGGCAGTGGGAAGGTGAGAGATGGAGAAGAGAGAACTAGCTAGAAGCTATCGCTTCGGGTCGGGTAAAGGTAATAAGATGAAATGGAATCCGTAACCTATTAGAGTTTTTTTTTTTAGGATTGAGTTTTTCACTGTAATAAGAAAGGGGTGGAAGGGGTTTTTGGGCTTTTCCCCCTTTTTAGCTAGATTGTAATGGGTTAATTACTAGAGGGCTTTTATTTATAAATGGGAAGGGCCTGGGGCCTTAAAAACTAATTGCCCCATAAATATAAGCTGAACGTGTTATAAGTCGAGAGATTTTTTAGTCACATGTACTTTTTGGCCAGACTCATAAATTTTTCAAAGGAGCATTCATTTATAAAAGTCTTAGACACATAGCGGTTAATAATAAGAGGTATATATTGTAAAGACCAAATAATCCTTAAAATTATAATTCTCTCTCCACGTACACACTACTCTTTACACTAAATATTGTTATTCCAACAAATACCAATTTTACCTTTGTTAAAAAATAGGTTTTATTTATTAAATCAGAAAAATAATTTTTTAATTCAAAAAATTAGGGCACATTACCTGCACGTGATGACTTAAGGAAGGTATTTAACGGTTTTCGTTAAAAATGGCTAATGAGTCACAGAAATGAAACTCAGGGGGCATCCAGTACCAAAAAATATAGTGGGGGGGGGTAACGTGTCAATTCGGCCATAATTGAGGGGGTAATGGATGTATTTACTCAGTTAAATATATCAAATATAAGGTAACAACACATCTGTTTAGGGTTTAATTTTTATTTTTATCATTTTCAAGCCATTAAGGTTTAGGATTTTTTTAGTGTTTGTGGATGTTATTTTTCTAACTTAATTTTATTTTCTAGTGATTAGGATTTAGGATTTCTTGGATGTTTGTGTGTTAAAATTTACATGTATATTTGATGTAGTTAGTGGGTATCTCTACCCACTGTATTGTAGGGCAATTTGCAGGTTCGCGAGTGTGTATATACTATATTGCAGGACATTGTGCAGGTTAGTGAGTATATACCACTATAATGCACATTAGAAATAACACCAGACATACCATTTCTGACACTTACTTTTTACCATGGAACTCTCTAGTATAAACTCGAAGAGTCCCAACAACCAATCGTCAAACTTGATGTAGAACTATTAAAGGTGGGATGGTTAAGAGGGCTAGTCATCCAATCCGTTTTAGCATACTGACAATGAAAAAGTAAGTGTTATTCCCACTCATTATCAACGTTGCAAACTCGCAGGTGGTTGTGGTTGCTATACGTTTTTTTTACCTTATTCACATTTATTGATAGGTATTATTATTAGTTGTTTTTCAAAAAAAAAATGTCAATTTGGTGAAGATGACATTTTAAGGCTCCAAATTAATTTTCAAATACTAGTAGAAACTAACTTGGATGTAACACCTCAATTTAATTTTACTTCTAAGTTCAATTTTTCTTTTATTTATAAGTAATTTAAAGACTCCCTACTATAACCTTTCTAGATACAAAAAGTGCCTAGTTCGAATTGTCCAACTTTCGGGGGAAGAAATATGGATAAGGGCAATATTAATAGTTAATCACATATAAGATCCATTCTATGCCTTCTCATTGTAATTAACCCGTTCATGAACATAGGTGAACTCATTGTTTATCATATTATTAAGTTTTTTTTGGTGGGGGTTCCAAATATCATCCCAAGTTAACAACATTGCATATTAGATTAGAGACAAAACTCAAATTCAAAAGCTGCAAAATTGACATGATTTGTTTTCTCGACCTTTCTTGATAAAAAAATAAAATAAAATCGTCCTTTCGTACTATAGTAACGTTATACACCTAGTACGAACATTGAATGCTTTATTTCCCTCTCTCTTTTCCTTCTGAAGCTTTCTTCACCCTCTTTCTTCTTTCTTACTGTCTTCTCTCTCTCTCTCTCTCTCTCTGAAGAAGAAAGGAGCTCGGCGTAAACCTTTTATCGGACCTACCTCACGGTTTCTCTCCAGCAAAATGTGAGTCCAAATCTCTAATTTTATATTGTTTCACGACTATTAATCCTTTTATATTTATTTCCCTTTATTTGATCTCTAGTTCGGATATCAATACATTACACTATGTTTTCATTAACTTGGATCATCTCAACATCTTTGTATATTCCTATGGATGTGAGTTTCCAACATTTTTTACTGAAACCTTAACGGAAACCTACAGTTTATGAGCTAACAGAGGCGGATCCAAGAAATCAACCAGTAACCACTGATCCCAGGGCGAGAATTTGCCTGATTTTTCTTTTGTAAGAAAAAAAAACGAGTAAAAAAAGATATAAAACACTAGACAAGTACTTGGCTTTATTTTTTTGGTGATTTTTAGCCTCACTAAGTAACATAATGTTTATAGTAACCCAACTCAACAACGTTTAGTTTACACTGTAGTCCCCATGTCATGCAAATATTGCACTATATGTCCCTATATTACTTTTTTAAATGACTGCAGTATAAGTACTGTATTTTATCAGAGAAACAACAAAAAGTTAAAAGCCTAAGAAAATAATTTTAAAAGTTTAGGGGGGCCAAGTGAAGATTCTGAAAATTTGGTGTTTACAGGATGATGACAAGGTCTAGAAATAGAAAGATTGTTGGTGAATCATCAAGATCTGATACAATAATTGCAAAGAAACATCCAGAAAATAAGGTTAAGTAATTCACAGTTGCTTTTTTTTTTTTGTTCTTGATATTTGTTTCTAATCATAATTTGATTTGGCAATGCAGTGCTTTTTTACTAAATTGTCCTTGGTAAAGGTAGTTGCATTGAATGAAGTGCTCACAAAGGAGCAAAAGACAGCTGTCGAGAGTATTGGTTTCGGGTCAATCTTAACCCTTCAGTGCAACACTATGAGACCATCCTTGTGTACGTGGATTGTTAAAAACTTTGATGTTTCATCCATGTCAATGGTAATTCATGGTAAAAAAATTAAAATCAACGGTGATGATGTGGAGCAGATCCTTGGGTTACCCAATCGAGGATCATCTGTACCAACCGATGGTCCAGATGATGAGTTAATTGAGAAGTTGTGTCGCACATTCTCTGTAAATGAATCGATCCCGTTGGACAAATTGAGTAAAAAATTGGAGAAATGTAAAACTCACGGGGTTAATTTTAAGCGCATGTATTGCATATTTATTTTGGGGTATCTTTTGTGTCCATCCGCTTTGAATGGAGTGAAAAAGGGCATGTTACACGCAATTAAGGATGTTAATAAGATTAGTACGTTTAATTGGGCTCAATTTGTGCTAGATACCTTAGCAAATGGCATTAAGCAATCCATGGCTTCAAATCTCATGTCTGTGAGTGGATGTTTATTCGTTTTAATGGTAAGTGATGTTTATAAAGGACCTACACAGCAATTAATTCTACATATATAGTGTCTAATGTTATTGAATTGTTTTTTGTTTCGATGCAGATATTCTTTTTAGAGCATGTAAACCCAGGTAAGAACCTACCCCCGGAGCATAATATGAGTCCATCTATTTGCTATTGGAGCAATGATAAAGTGGGGGAGAAATTGGATAAGTTTAAGGCACAAGGTGGATACGAATCTCCTTCTGCTTGTTTTGTTTTGGATAAGGCTGGAGAAAGTGCTGACTTGGAGTGTGTTGAGACACAGACACGACTATTAAATATCGAAAAGAGTGTTTGTGAGTTAAATAGTGGTATGAAAGATGTTAAGAAGGATGTTCATGATATAAAGATGGAGTTTAATAAGAATTTCTTTGAGATGAAGAATTTGCTTCACTCAATTTTAGACTCTCAAAGTGATGGAAAGATTGAAAAGAACGATCATTGTGGGCCCACAGCTGGTGATGAACATGAATCATTAGACATAATTGGAGATGGAGGAACCTTCAATGGTGGTGATGGAATGATTGTAGAGACGGGTGATCAATGTGGGCCCACAGTTGGTGATGAACACGCATCAGTAGAAAAAAACGATGGGCTAACGGGGAATGGTGGTAAGAAAGTGTTAGACGATGAGCAAAATGTTTCAGATCAATCTTTAATTGTTAGTAACAAGAGGTTACGTATTAATGGTGAATTTACTGAAATAGCCTCTTCTATGGAGCGATATATCCAACCACAGTCCGAGAAAGAAGAGGTGTTACTTAATGAGGTGAAGAAATTGGAAAGAAAGATGAATAAATTGCAAAAAAGTAAGCTTGAAGAAATCAAGAAAAGGGATGAAGAAATAATCAGTCTTGAACTTGAGCTTTCTGCAAAAGATAATCTTGTCCAAGGTTACAGCGAAGCCTTTGAGGAACTAGTAAAGGGTCTTAATGTAGAAGGTCCTAACTCCTAGCTATATATAACACGCCCCCATTCATGCTAATATAGAGACTCTATGTGTGACTAAATTGCGTGTTTTGGAAACTGCAACAAACTCAAATTAGCTTGAATGTCTTTTTTATGTAATTATTGCAGAATCAAATTGGTACTATTCAGATGCTTGTCCTATTAATTTTAGTATGCTTAAATTTATATGAGGTTTGGTTTATCTGACATGTATCCCTTTTTTCCTTAATTTCTAATACATGTACACCATATGTTTGAGCAATATGCCAGCATAGAGTCTTCACCTGATTAACCCAGAAAAATCCGAACACAATAGTTCATAGATAATAACACATAACAACACCAAGAACCACCCTTCAATCCCGATTCCTTCATAACCTGCAAGGAAGAAGAGTACTACTACTATAGATACCTTGTCCAGCTACCGTCTCCAAGAAGTTGGATTGGGCCGGGCTTCTTTGGTTGATGGTGGAAAATGAGTTGAGTCAAGGGGTTAATTTGAAGGATTGTTATTACGCATCTCATTTACAGTGTTTGATTAAGTCACAATGTGAAGATTTGTTCTTAGATAGAGAGACCAAGAATTGGGAGATAGTGACTCATGACTTGCATAATACTCACTGCGAAGAAGTCAAGAAAAAGGCGCAAGGTGTCTGGAAACAGGAAAACGTACAGTGAAGAAATACTCTGTCTTGAGCATGAGGTGTCTGAAAATAGGAAATGGTATTGTGAATAAATGAAGAAATGGGATGAAGAGATGGTTGGTCTTGAGCGTGAATTGTCCAGATACAGGAATCTTGTTGAGGGTTATGAGCTTTCGATAGAGGAAATGGAGACACGTGCAGAGTGTATGCAAGGTAATGAGGTTCCTAAAGATGGTGTTAGAGTTAGTAACAAGAAGAGGTTAAGAATTCCTGAAGAATTACCAACTTGTAATGATGGTGAGTGTGATACTAGTTATAAGAGGTTTAATAGTGCACTTTTTGCATACTATAAGGACCCATAGTTTATACGTCTATATATATATATAGTAAATTGCATCACTACTCCCTATATTCGGTTTTTTACAGTTAATTGCACTATTAGACCCTATATTTATATTTTTTAACCATTTATTTCAAATTAGGTCCTTTTAAATTGAAAATGCACTAAAAAATCCTTTAAAAAAATCAGATATGCACTGTTAGTCCCTATATTGGCCCCTTTTCAAGTAAAAAATGTACCAAAATCCCTTTAAAATCAGAATTTGCACTATAAGTAACTATAATTTTTTTTTAGAACACTTGACCTCTTTTCATTCAAAAAAACACACTAAAACTTTGAATAGTTAATTTTTTAACAGTTAAATGCACATTTGGTCCTTTTTCAATTTGCAAATACACTAATAAACCCTTTTATAATTAGGTATTGCAATAGTCGTCCATGTATCTATTTTAAGTTAATTGCACATTTAACCCTTTTTTCGATTCACAAATGCACTATAAAATCCCTTTATGATTAGAAATTGCACTATTATTCCCTATATTTAATTTTATAGTTAATTTCATATTTGGCCCTTTTTCAATTCACAAATGCACTAAAAAACCTCTTTATAATAAAAAATTGCACTACTAATCCCTATATTTAATTTACTGTTAATTCACAAATGGACTATAAAATCCCTTTATGACAGAATTTGCACTAGTAGTCGATATTTTTTTTTACAGTTGATGGCACATTTGGCCCTTTTTCATTTTGTAATGGAGTCTCTATATTTTTTACAGTTAATTGCACATTTGGCTCTTTTTAATTTGCAAATACAATAAGATATACAAATTTTTCTGAAATTGCACATATAGTCCTTGTAACAGTTCTTATGCACTATTAGGCTCCTATATAAATTTTTTACAGCTATATATATATATAAAAAAAAAAAATGGACTATCTACTTGTCCTCCCCTCTAAACAAATCATGTACAATAAACCCATTTCGTGATAACGCACTAGTACTACTCTACTTATTTTGCAGCCTTTCTTCACCAAACTATGGTGAAATATTTAATGCTCTCGGGCTTGGTAGGTGATTTTGATACATTTCATGAAATGTATGGATTAATCAAGTCTCAAAGCATCATTCCTTGGTGGTGCTATAGCTGTTTGTGATGATTACTTTGTTGGATTGTTTGAAAGTTGAGGCTATATATGTTTGAGTTGTTCAAAAATGGTAATACCCACCAAGGTGAGAAATAAAAAATGGTTGTTAAGGAGACTGTTTCTTTTCAATAACGTCCCCAGAGATTTTCATGCATGGATAAAGGTTAAGAAGACCGTGACATCATCATGATGTCACATGCGTGTAATTTTTATTTTTTGGCTTGTTCATTTTAATAATCCGTGAATGTTTTGAGATTGTTATTCATTAATTAAGAACATTTTCATTATATAATCATACAGTTAGCATTTTAACTGTAATTCTTTTTGGCTTAGTGTTGAGTTAAAATTCACTTGGTGTATTTTGATCAAAAGTTTGAAATTGTATTGATTAGTAGTTATAGATTTTTTTTTTTTTTTTGTTTTGTGTTTTGTGTTTTTATTCTCGCCGTTAAACTAATTTATCAAAAGATGAATCACATACAGGGTCTTGAAGACAAACTTAGTGGCCTATATTTTATTATGGGTGACCAAATACTAAAATGCCATCATATAAAATAAAAAACACATAAAGACAAAAAAAAAAAGGTATTTAGCCAAATTAGTGAGTCATGAGTATCAACTCACTGTGTATCAACTTACTAAGTATCGATACTTTCCAGCTCCGACCACTACCCACCGACCGGCGCCAGTGTCGCCGAGATTTGACTGAGTGCTCTAATATGTTACTGAGTGCTCTAATATTTTACTGAGTACTCAGACGATATCACTAAGTATAAGGAAAAATTCACTGAATATTGGAAAAAAAATCTGATTATCAGTCAATTACATAAAAATTATTTACATAGAATAAAATTAGAACAATAAACTATATTACATTTATTAATAAATTGAAAAAATAATACATAACAATAAAGGAAAAGAAAAAGTACACAACTTCCAACTCATGTTCATCGAAGGGAAAAAAGAGCTAGTTGTGTAGATGAACTGGGTACCAAATACGAAAACAGATCAAAGATCTTTGTCATCTCCTTCCCTAAAGTTGATGTCGAAGTCTCTCCTCTAATCAAGTCGTAAACTCCGTTCGAGAGTTTGGTTTTGAGGTATAAAGAGGACAGTGAGATGGTTGACCAAGCGGAGAGTGCGAAAGAGTTGCTGGAGCTCGAGTGCTCCTCGCCGAAGGTCTTTTGGAGCTTGACCCAACGGAGTTCAAGATATCAACTTCATCGGAGTTCACGAGATGCTTCGAAGCTCCTTCCATGGTTGCTGCATTTTCAAAGATATTTCAGTAGATCTTCGACGAGGCTTCACAACTCAAACAAGGAAGCTCCGGAGATGCCATGACTGCAGAGTACATCTACTACTGCTGCTCGAGTTCTCTGATATTGCTTTCACAAGTTTTTACCGTTGTTGCTGCTGCCCGAGTTCTCTGCTAGCGCTGCCACGAGTTCCAGCGAAGCCATGGTGTGTCTCACTACCTTCCACGGTAGCTTGAAGTCATGGCTTCACTATCTTTCAGTGACTCCTCCTTCACTGCCTTCCATGGTAGCTCAAATGAGGAAGCTCGAGACCATGGCTTCACTGCCTTTCATGGTAGATCTTTATAGATTAAAACTAAAAAAGCTGCTCAATGTTAGGTTTATGGTGGAGAAAGGATAGATATTTTTAGTATTTTAAAATTATAGGGTATAAATTATTATATGTAGTAGTTAAAAAACATAAAGGGATTTAATGGGTAGGGGAATTTAAAAAAAAAAATTGACATTTAGTGCTAAATCTTTTTTATGGTCTTTAGTAAGAAAAGTGTATTAGGTGGGGGTGCTTAACTTTATAAGGCGTGTCTCCAAGACCCCTTAAATAGTAATCTATTTATTAAATCTTGTAGTGAATTAATCTGTTCAATGTTTGATATAATTTTTTTGTATTTCTCAATGTTAATAATTGTATTGACTAATGAAGAATTGAAGTTTGCGCATAGTTTTTTTTTAAGTGTTAATACGAATATACTCAGTTGTTCAAAACATGAAAGTGATCAACGTAGTTGTGATTTTTGTGTTTTTTTAACTATTTAGAGTCGCAGATACATAGTAACACAACCAATCTATTCAAGGACATAATCGAGGTTGTCCGATGATTTTTACTTGTAAATTGTATTTTATCTTTATTTAAGGATGTATTAGATATTTTACAATTCTAAATCTTTAAAAAAGTATTTTTTGAACTTTTGTGGATAAAAACAAAATATACTTAAATCTCTTTGAACTGAATACTCTTGTTATATGTATATGTTATTTTTTACTATTTCTTTTTTAAAATATAATATATCTTTTTGGAAAAAAAAATTTAATAGGATTAATTGAATTTTTTTGAAGCGCTAATTCCTTTTGTTTTATAGTAGAAAAATTTAAGTCTATTTCCATTTTTTTATTCGAAAGTATGATACTATATTAGATAAGATAGTTCAAAAGATTACAAATCATTCGATTTTTATAGGTTCATTATCATCTACTAAAATGTTAGCTATCTGTAGGGGTGGGCATGGTTCGATTCGTCTCGGTTTTTTACCAAAACAGAATCGAACCAAATAATTCGGTTTTTTATAATTTAAAAACCAAACCAGACGGTTCACATTTGGTTACACATTCGGTTTTTGGTTCCGGATTGGTTCGGTTCGGTTTTGAACATGGTTTGCTTTAAGATGAATGCTTGGCCAATAATGTTTGTCAACCTATCTTTGAAATACATTGTCTAATAACTAATAATATTCCAATACAATTATAATAATATTACATGATTAGGGTATTAATATATCAATTAAATAAAATTGTCATCTAACAACCATATTTTAATTTAGAATACTAAATATATTTTATATAATATAAATATTATTTCCAAAGTCATACAATCATGATTAATAAAATCAATCTAAGTAACTGATAATTATTAATATAATCTTAAGTAATATATAAAAGATTCTCACTAATAACACTATCGAATAGTAAAACAAAATTTCACGTATATGATAAATTCTCACAAATAAATTCTCCCACAAAATTGTTATAATAAAGTTTCCACATTCCTTAACTTTTTCCTTTCTCGGTCGGTTTTTGTTTGGTTTTTTTTGGTTTGGTTTTTGCGTAGTAGACCAAACCGAACCAAAAAAACCGGTTTTTGAAAAATTAAAAACCAATCCATTTTGTTTTTTGATTTTCGGTTTTTTGGTTTATATGGTTCGGTTTTTTTTTTCTGTTTTTTTTGTTTGGTTTGGTTTGGTTTTGGTACACATTTGCATAGCTCTAGCTATTTGGGTCGAAATACGGGAATTTTAATTACTAAATAAAATGGTAATAAAAGTATGTTTGACAATAATATAATCATCTAAGTTGAAAAAAAGAAAAAAGACAATACAATAAGCTACCTTGTTAATTTTAAAAAAACAAAAATAAGGTTTGATCTTTACATGTAACCATACAAACAAGGGTAAAGCCTTCGGGAAGCCCCTTATCTTTCCCCAAAGTGCGCGATCCGCCCCCGATCTTCATTTTTACCCTTTCTGGCCCTCCATCTCAATACTTTGTGACGCCGTTAGCCCTTTTTTTGATTTTATGTTACTTGACCGTTAGTCAACGCCACTTGGCTCCAGGTCATCGCCATCTCAGCTCCACGTCACCGCCAACTCACCACTACGTCATATCTGCATCTTAGTGGATTCTGATGTGGCAATGGCATTTATGACTTTTTGCTTCTTTTTACCCAATTACCCACCGACACCCCATCTGTATACGGATCAAAACACTTCAACACAAAATCAAAACACACATTGTATTGTGTGTTCTTGGTGTTCTTCATACCAATTCGTAAAAAAATTCAAGAAATTCCCCAAATTCTTGAACAAATTGAACGAGCATCTTAACCCGTTAACGCCTTTCATTCCCCTTCGTACTAAAACGATTCGAATCCAAAACTATCGAGCGTTTCATTTCGCGGTCTTCCCGTTTTTGGGTTAAAAATTGCAGAAATTGTCATTGAAGTTGCGTAATGGCGTATCTTAGCGAAATCGAGAGCGATTCAGGTAACAATCTTCTCAACCCATTTCATTTTATCATTCTAGAAAGTTAGGGTTTAACGATTTTACCTAATATATGAGTAATATTCAAACAATAGCGATCGTGAGTAGTGCATTAAACAGGTATTGTATTGTTTGTTGCAGATTCGGATAATGGCGAAGGATTGAATAATAAATCCGCTGTTGATAACAGCGGTTCAGATTTTTCTTTCCACGATAGCGACAATAACTTAGACGATGATGAAGATGACATATTGTTCCAGAATAACGTCGACATAGGCGTTGAATTCGTAGGTGTTGGTTCTTCTTCGTATGTTAACGTAAATGGTTTAGAGCTCCCCTGTCCGAAAGAGTTACCTGTAATAGATGATGATGATTTTAACGAGGGATCGTGTGGAGAGTCTGAGAATTTGATAAGCTTGGAAGGGACAACGGATGAGAACGATGGTGAACGCAAAAGTGTTAGTATTAGAAGAAACCCAAGGTTCAATGTAGTTGTCGATAAGGATGAGCCGAAATTGAAGGTTGGAATGATATTTGCTAACGGGGTTGAATTCAAAGAAGCTGTGAAATCAAAAGCCATTGTTGATGTGAGGAACATTTGGTTCCCCTGCAATGAACCAGGTAGGGTAAGAGCTAAGTGTAGAGGCAAGAATTGTGAATGGTTTGTGTATGCAACTAAACGTTCGGATGGTAGTTTTCAAATAAGAACATTTAATCTTGTTCATACATGTGGGTGTGCTTTGAATAGTAGGCATGTTAATTCAACCGTTTTAGCTACGAGATATGCACATCAGCTGAAATTAAGTTCATCAATGAAAGCAATTGATTTACAAGAACAAGTGTTACATGATCTTCATGTAAACATAAGTCGAAGACAAGCGTATAGGACCATTAAAAAGGGTAAATCGTTGGATGAACTGTCCTTCCTAGATCAGTATAGCTTGCTCAACAACTACTGTGCTGAGTTGTTAAGGACTAATCCCGGGTCTACTGTTTTTTTAAAAACTGAGGAAGATGAAGTCACAGGGGAACAAAGGTTCTTAAGGTTATATTGTTGTTTGGAACCTTTGAAACGAGGGTTTAAGAATGGGTGTAGAAAAGTGATAGGGTTGGATGGGTGTCATTTGAAAGGACCTCATCCAGGTGTGATATTGACCGCAGTTGGGATGGATGCTAACAATTGCATCTATCCTGTTTGTTACGCGTTGGTTGAGACTGAAAATTTGGACAGTTGGAGATGGTTTGTTAATTTGTTGGTTGATGATTTAGATATTGATGATCCTGATATGTGGGTCTTTGTTACGGACAAACAAAAGGTAATTGTCTATTAATCTTTTAATTGATCATTTAGTAAGTATAAGGGTACTTTTTAATTGTAAGGATGTTAATTTGCAGGGGTTAGGTATAGCTATAGAGGAGTTGTTACCAAATGTCGAGCACAGGCATTGTGTTAGACATTTGCATCAGAATTTTAAGAAAAAACACGGGTCATTTGCTTTGAAAGACAAGATGTGGGAAGCGGCCAGGGCGACATATGTTGAGAGGTTTACGAATGTTATGGAGATGATAAAAGTGATGGACTTGCAAGCTTATGAGTGGTTAGCTAAAGAACATCCAAGGTATTGGTCTCGCTCACATTTTAGGACCAACACGCATTGTGACGTGTTATTGAATAATATGTGTGAGTCTTGGAATAAGCAACTTTTAGATGCTAGGGAGTCATCTATTTTAGTTTGTTTAGAACGTATTAGGTTGTATTTGGTTGAGAGACTAGAGAAGAGGAGAAAGTGGATAGAAAGGTGGCAAGGGGATATTTGTCCCAAAATTAGGAAAATTATTAATTTAAAAAAGAAATGGTCATCCAAGTGGATTCCACTACACTGTGGTGGTAGTACTTTCCAGGTTAAGGGTACTAATGGGGCGCAATTTGCGATGGATTTAAATACATTTAATTGTGCATGTAGAGGGTGGGACTTGTCGGGAATACCTTGTGTTCACGTGATTTCAGCATTATCTGCAACTAGTCTTGAGCCAGAGGACTATACATCTCAGTATTTTAAAACAAGTACGTTTAAAAAGGCATATGAGCCATTTATTAAACCAATAAATGGACCCGAGTTATGGCCTCAAACTAATGGGCCTAAAGTTGTAGCTCCGAAAGGGGTTAAACTAGCTGGTAGACCCAATAAAAAGAGAAATAGAGCAGATGGGGAAGATGTTGAAGAGAGGGTGAAAAAAGCAAGAGCTATAGGCAAAGAGGATGTTAGAGTCAATGTTGAAAAACTAGGTAGACAGGGGATGAAAGGTAGATGTAGTGCATGCAAAGAAGTGGGCCATAATAAAAGAAGCTGTAAAAGTAAAACTCAAGGTCCAAGTGCTGCAGAAAGCGTCATTAATGATCCAATGGAGGTTAAGGATTTGGAGGACCAAAGCAAAGACACTCCAACCACGGGAACAATGGATTCGCAGACTCAAAGCAGTAGTGTGGTGAAGAATGACAAGAGAAGGTCCAGTAGATTAAGGAAAAAACCAGTCATTTCTGAGAATAATGTTTATGTCAATGCTACAAACAGCGATGTCAATATTAATGTGGTAAATAGTGATGTTAACGTTGATGCTTCAAGTAGTGAGCTACAACTAAAGGGGTGTAAGAGCAAGGTTGATGTAAACATTGACGCGAGTGACGTTCAACTAGACGTGAATGATAGCAACATAGTTGTAACAACCCAAGTAGTACGCAATTCATGTAAGAGAACTAAATCTGAAGCTAAGAGAGGATTTACAACCACTAAGTCTAATGAAGAAACTGGTAATGGTGATAATGGAGAAGGAATAGAGTCAAAGGGAGAGTCAAAGTTGTCTAAAGATATTACCAAAGGGTCCAAGGTAATACTTTTCAATTTAAATTACTATTTGTACTTATTAATCTTTTGTTATTTGCCTTGTGTTTTTTTAAATAGGCTTCTTCTGAAAGTAATGAACGTGTCGTGATTTTGACTCAAGGGAGTACTAATGAAGCTGTCGGGTGGATGGGTCAACAAAAGAAGAGAGATAGAGTAGAAGGTCCTTCGGAGACTGACAAGGTAAATTGTTTATACTTACTAATGTGATTTGGGTAGTAATATATTTTTGTTTGTTTTGTAGTTTACACCAAATAAAAAGCCTTGTATAGAGGTAACCAAATTTTGTGCACCAGAGGGTAAGGGAGGATTTCTACCAAACGGTGTCAAGAAACTAGGGCAGCCAAGTGTAAGTATATTTTTATTGTTTTAATTTTAAGAATAATATTCTTCAACCATTTTTTTTTGTAGGATAAAACCAAAAGACCTCCTTTTAGACCAGCTGGGATGGGGGTATACACAAGAGCTCCTACGCAGATTACTACCCCAAGTTCTATTACAATTGGGAAAAAGAAGATAGCTGGAAATTCATTTTCATACAAGGGTAAGCCAAGTATTAGTTTGGAAACATTGAGAGCTGCGGGTAAAAGTACAGTAGCTATTGATATGAATGGTGTGAACAAAGCCTTCCAAGAATTCGATATGAACATGTCCAGCTTCATGAAGGGCCTTTTCAACCGAGGTTCAAGTTCAAAAACCAAAGAAAAGGATGATGAAGAAAAACTATGCCCACAAAGTACTAAAGAGTCAAAAGCAATTACTCCAGATGTCAATTCAACAGAGAAGGATGTGAATGAACAACCAGGAAAAAAAAGGGAAAAAAGGAAGTTAACAACAAAGGTGAAGAAAGTAAATTCTACCACAGTGGAATCCAATACAAAGGCAAAGTGTGTCAAGTTAATAAAGGTCAAGAAGGAAAAGCTTTGAAGTCTAGACTATTATTATGTTAATGTTTTTCTTTAAGTAATGTTTGCGGGTAGAAAAATTTAATAGTTGATTTGAATGTGGTGTTGGGTATGTAACAAAACTTTATGTGTTAAGACTTAGGGTGGTGGAAGAATCTGTCTGAACTTTGTGTCAAGTCTTTGCTTTGGTTGTTGAAAAAGGAACACTTTTATTCACGTGCTTAGTGTGGTTTTGTAAGAGGAATCTTTCTTTACACCTACTAATTTGTCCTATTCAACATAAGTTCTTCTATAAAGCCTAACACAACCATTCATATGTATCTACAACTAAACATACACAGATACACAAACACTCCCAAAGAAAAAAAAACCACTAATGTCGGACTAAAACTCAAGTGGGAGTGACCAATGGTCAACTAGGTCACCAATGTTTCCAGACTTCACCCCAAGTGACCTAACAATCAAACCATCGCCATTAATGAATATGTCACCTGAAAACTACTCAATCACAGAAGTTTGCCATTGTGGAATGCCGGCATTAATTCAAACCTTTGACCTGGGTGGTAATAAGAAATTTAGCTCACTAAGATGTCATTTCGAGGACTTCAGATACCAGGATTTGCCTGAAAAAGAGTGTCATTTTTTCGTCTGGTTACCTGGACCAGATGACCTTCCATCACCTTCAACTAGTAAGGCTGTTCCAAGCTCTAAGGATCACGCGAAGAAGTTGCAGAATCGTGAGTAATTGCATTTGCTATCCTCTAGTATTGGTTACATTTGCATGTTTAAGTTCTTTCATTTTACTGTTAGTTTGCATGATTCTCTCTGTTATGTTTAAGTTGGGTAATGGTATTTCTTTCAATTGGACGTTTTTGTTATTACGCATTTGTAGACCAATCTAAAATATTTTTTCATTATTTTCCAACTTAATCACATTTCTTTCATACTACTTCTATCTAAAAAGGTGATAAATTACAACTACTATAAACATACTCAAAGTGTTATACTCCAGAAAAAATTCAATAATCAAACTTGTTTAGATAAAATCCAGGTTACTTTGTAGTCCAAAATATAGTGCAAAACATGGTCCAAAACCCAATTACATAATTAGAGTCCAAAACACTAGACAAAACCCAAGTTCAGAGTCCATTACACCAAAACCCAATTACAAAGACCATTACCGACACGTAATAAAAGTAAAACCAAATTCTTAAAAGCAAAAAAAAAAAAAAATCAAAAAAACTACCAACGCATAACCAACTTCCATCAAGCCTTGGACACATCTTCCTTGTCTTCCTCGACTTCCTCGTCTTCCTCGTCTTCAAACTTGAAATACCTTGGAGACGAAACACCAATAGGAGCCGGACGATCTATCTTCCTCCTCTTAGGCGACAGGGTATCTTCACCTTCAGAACTTGACTCGACGATGATCAACTCTTGGCCATATGGTAACGGGACTACCTTGGTCTTAACCTTCTCCTTAACTGCATCGGGCGCCTTACGAAAACTCCATCTATATCCTGGGTCGTGCCTCCTATACGTCTTCGGAGGGGGTCGGATTCTTAGTGGTGCGGAATTAGACGCCATTTCTGAAAACAGATACAAACCATTATATCATACTTAAACCCATGTCATTACCTTAAAGGTATAACGTAAAATTTAGAAATAGATTAAGAAGATAGAAAAAAACGAAAACTATATTACTATTTACTTCACTAAATACCTTAACGTTTAAGTGAAACAAAAAAAAACTTACTTTGCTTTCCCTTGGAATTCATAGCGTGTTGAACCTCCTTTTGCGTCTTCATGATTTTTCAAAATGACTTACAATCTCCGTCTCAGTTTTTTGGTTTAAGAAAAATAAAACAAGGGAGTTGAGTTATAAATATACACGGGAACTCATTAGTACATCTAATCTGGAAACTAGGCCCTATTTAACTTTTCTATTCCCCGAGGAAAACCTTTGGGTTCCTTTTTAATTCCCCATGCAAAACCGTTTCATCTCCCTTTAAAAAAAATTAAAAAAGCGGTTTCGTGTGTAACACACACGCTTACGTGGGGTCTTTTAATTAAAATAATATAAAATTGAGGGGCCCTACAGAGTCAGTATTGAAAACTAAAGGGGCTAAAAAGATCATTACTAAAACAAAAGGGGCCAAATGGTCACCGTCTTCAAAACTTAAGGGGCCACAACATCACCATCTAACATACAAATAGATAACCGTAAACCAAACAACCCAAAATTTCTAATTCGAATCAGAAAACAACATCCATTGATATTTCGAGAAAAAACAACATACACATAACCCAAACACACACAACCATCGACACCGTGAAAACCACTTAATCACAGACACGCAATACACCATGAACACACGCTAGAACAAACGGGAAGCTAAAAAACCTAACACAAAGACTAAAACCAAGTATCGAATCTTCAGTTTATTACCTTCAATCGATTTAAGCTCTTCTATTTCTTCATCTTTCCTCGACAATGACCTAAGCAACCCGGAAATAACAACCCGACTCCTATCACAGATCGGAGGATCTAACCAGCAGAAGAAAGAGCACTTTTTAGCGGTGGATTGATACTTAGAACAACCAATGAATCGTCGACCCGGATTCATGTCGGTCCACGATGTACTAATCTTAACCCGTAGACCGCAGTAGCATATCCAGTCCTCCTTACCGGGGTCACTGAGAGGAGATGAAGCGGTGGTGTTTCTGGATCCGGCCATCGGAAGGGAGGAGGGTAGACGACAACGAACGACGAAGTAGAAAATGGAGAGGAGAGGGTAAATGAATCGGGGTAGGGGGTTTAATTTAGGTATTGGTAATTGGGTAAAAAGAAGCAAAAAGTCATAAATGCCCCTTGCCACATCAGAATCCACTAAGATGCAGATATGACGTAGTGGTGAGTTGGCGGTGACGTGGAGCTGAGATGGCGATGGCCTGGAGCCAAGTGGCGTTGACTAACGGTCAAGTAACAGAAAATCAAAAAAAGGGCTAACGACGTCACAAAGTATTGAGATGGAGGGCCAGAAAGGGTAAAAATGAAGATCGGGGGCGGATCGCGCACTTTGGGGAAAGATAAGGGGCTTCCCGAAGGCTTTACCCTACAAACAATGTTTCGAACAATAAAGAAAAGTGTCCAAAAAGAAATAAAAATAAAGAAAAAATACAAACAGTGTTTATAATTAAATGACCGTTTGAGCAGCAGTTTTAAAAGATAAGTCTTCTTCTTTAGTACTCTTTCCTTTTAACCGTTGGTTATTACCCTTAAGATAATTTCTATCTCTAGTAGCCATAAATGCAAAGGGAGTAGGTGCGGCTTGGCTTGTACTATCCACGTCTTGAGTCGAGAGATTTACTTTTGGGGGTTGCTGATGAAAAGACCGTCTTTGTACTAGACTAAGAACATATTTGAAGAAGTTTTCAACTGAAATATATATTCGAAGAAAATCCTATTCTGGTCGTTCTAATGCGTTTGCAACTTTTTTTTCTCAACCACTTTCCACACTTGCTGTCCTTTTTACTCTTTCACCACCACCACGCACTGCCACCCCCACCCCAGTGATCAAAATCCACAAACCCCAAATCAACTTAACCCATTTTAGATTCACCACCACCAACAACAACATTCAGAAAACTCAGGTATGGCTGCTTCTTATTTTCCACCTCCTAAATCTGTTATTAATGCTCCCCTAACGTTACCCACATACTCTACCTTAGAGTGTAGCTCTAACAGCATACGTAACAAGTATAAAGTTGAAAAACAACAAGTTATTAAAATAAAATTTCAACTTCTATTGGAAAAGTGTAACCCTGTACCTTTTGTGCGTTCAAAGAATCTAGATTTTTCGAAACACAAAATCATGTTGAAAAGGTTGGGTTTGTGGGACTTTGCCCATATGGAGTTTGATACAGGCGTTAGGGTGGATTTGATTGTTGAATTGATAGCTAATTATGATCCAAAGTTCCAGTGCAGTTACGTGAAAGGGACTAGAATTAACGTCAACAGGGCCGATTTAGCTAACGCAGTGAAGTTGCATCTGAAGAAGAGTGAGGGAGTAGAGTTGGAGTTGAAGGAAGATTCGATGGAATTTATTGAGGATTTTGTGTTAAATTGGATATTTTTGCACGGTGATACATGGTTAGTGCCGGTTGAGGTGTTGAATTGGGTGAAAGTGATAAAAGATAGGCATCCGGAGAAGTTGGATTGGGCCGGGCTTCTTTGGTTCATGGTGGAGAAAGAGTTGAGTCAAGGGATTGAATTGGAGGATTGTTATTACGCATCTCATTTACAGTGTTTGATTAAGTCACAATGTGAGGATATGTTCTTAGAAGGAGAGGCCAAGAATTGGGAGAAAGTGAGTAATGATTTGCGTAATACTCACCGTGAAGAAATGAAGAAAAAGGATGTAGAGATTCTTCGACTTGAGCATGAGGTGTCTGAAAATAGGAAAACCTACCGTGAAAAAATTCAGAAAAGGAATGAAGAGATTTTTCGTCTTAATTGTGAGTTGTCCAGATACAGGAAACTTCCAATAGAGAAAACAGAGACACGTGCAGAGTGCATGCAAGGTAATGAGGTTCCTAAAGATGGTGTTAGTAACAAGAAGAGGTTAAGAAATTCTGAAGAATTACCAACTTGTAAGCATGGTGAGCATGATACTAGTAAAAAGAGTTTAAGAAGGATTGAACCGAAATCTGAATGCATTAAGAAGTTCATTGGAATTACTAAAAGAAGCTCGGACTCATGGACGTCTGAGATTGGAAAACTAAAAGAAAAAATATATTTAGGGTGTTATCCAAGTGAAGAAGTAGCTGCTAAAGCCTTTGATGCTGCAAACTTATACATTAACAACTCCAATGCGATACTCAACTTTCCAATAGAGTATTCTATTCCATATCTTCCTCCTGATGGTACAATTATGTCTCCCGAAACCATCAAAAATGTTGCAGCTTCGGCTGCCAAAAACATTTCTTTTCTTGAACAAGAGTAAGTAGATAATTCATTAATGCTCTTTCAATCACTTCTTTAGCATGAATTGGTAGTAATCGATTTTATGCATATTTTCTTTGACTAAGTGATAATTAAAGTCAACTAAATGTTTGCATGAGACTTTATTGAGTTTGGTTATTTAATTGTATAATCTTTGATTTTTGTTTCTAATTCAACCGTGAATGCTTCAACATTTATAAAGTACAGTGATATAAATTGGTGGGTGTTAGGGATCTTTAGTTAGATATTTATGAAAAGAATTACAAGAAATATAAAAGAATCTTTTTGACCATCAGAAGGAAGCAACGTAGGAAAAATAAAAACAGAGTAAAACAAAGTAAAAAATAAAAATATAGCTAGATATTCAGGATTGCAAGTGAGTATGTTTATAGTTCTTTTATACTTTTACTACGTTGGAATTTATAAGTGAGCATAATGAGATTTACTCCGAGAATACATATTACTGAGCTTTGACTCACTATTATTTGTTGACTATGTGATTTTGCAGAGAGTTAAATCGGTGCGAGCAGTCGAACATATGAGTTTGGAAGCCACCTAATGGTTCGATCTTAGAATGTACTTCAATTTGGAAATTAGTTTAAGCATTAACCTTTGATATTTTGTGGACTGGATCTTGTATCTTTTGAGGTATTTTAATTGCTCCGTTGAGTCAAAATTGTAAGTTGTTCGTGTATATTTGAAATGTCTTTAGTGCTTTGTGGATTTAAGAGGTGGAATCTCATAAGCTCGCGGCATCACACTCCTGAATTTCACTAGGGCGAGAATTATGGGACATGTCAAATTTCGGACAAAATATTTATAAATTGATCCCCAAATTTCATTTTTCAAAAGAAAAAGAGAATCTCAAATATTTGATTACAAACTCTCTTTCAAAATCATCCTTCTTCGGTCCCCATTTTTAGCACCACCACCAAAGTTTGGATTCGAATTACCTTGAAAAAATAAACATCTTTTGGTTTGTTCACACTATCATCTTCTCCACTAAACACTTCAATACTACTATCTGAATAGCCATGGAAATGCGCATGAAAAATATATCCCACTAAGTAATTCAATACTACATCTGAATAGTCATGAAAATACGCATAAAAATCCCCACTAAACTTTTTAATTATACTATTAATATAATCATGAAAATACGTAATATCATCACTATCATCAATATCATCATCACTATTAACTACATCTATATGTGTCTCTTTATTTAATTTTAAACACTTTAGTCTTATAGTTTGCCTAAGTCTTACTTCTCTTGGTAGTACTCTTAGCTTCACTATAATTCTCTTCAATTCCCACCATTATTATGTAAAGAAAGATCAAGTATATACTAAAAGATCAAGTACATGTCATTAATTATAAAGTCATATCACTTGAAATGTGGGTAAGTAGGATTTTATTTTTAGTAGACAACTAGTCATTTTCAGGGGACAGCTAATTGGAATTCTCTTAGATATTCCGATTGCTTCTATCATACTAATTAATAAATAGATTTATAAGATTACAAGATATTACAAATCAATTCAACTTCAATGCTAACATTACTTGATTAAAATATAAATTTTACTTCACTGGTACCATTATTAGATTAAAAGATATTATAACCGAGCTAAGTTAAGATTTTGTTGATTACATTCCTATACGATTTACACATTTTACCATATATACACATAAACCAAATTACGCATACACAGTGTAATTTAATACATATAAACCCCAATATAACAAGATTAAAGCCTAAATCAAAAAGCATAAACCTAGTGTAATTTAATATGCATGAACCCTAATATAACAAGATTAAATTTTAACCAATAGCTAATTAACTATTGTAACACTAAACTCTAATTAAACCATAACCATATATAACCAAAAAGCACAACTTTATCCGATTAAATAAGTAATTACATAACCAAAAAGCATAACTCTATTTACATCTATATAATACAAAAATATTTATCATACCCTATGAGATCTTTAGCATAATTTACGAAGCATAACTTGCAAAGTACACGGAAATGGCATATTAGCTTTTTGCTTGGAGAAGACGAAGGGAAATTACACTGAAGAGATGGGTAATTAGTTTAGGGTAATTACAAGTAAGTGAAATGATTATAAGGTTAAAAAGATGGGGGTATATAACGGGAAATTCAAATTTTACCATGAGTTTTTCAAGGATTTTTAAGACCTAGGGCAGTTGGACATCTTTATAATACTTTCGGGGGAAATTTGGGTATTGTTTTGAATCAGGGAGCTTTTAGGTTTTCAAAAAAAAACGGGGGAGATATAGTCACTTA
Source organism: Nemophila menziesii (assembly GCA_029959085.1). Taxonomy (NCBI): domain Eukaryota; kingdom Viridiplantae; phylum Streptophyta; class Magnoliopsida; order Boraginales; family Hydrophyllaceae; genus Nemophila; species Nemophila menziesii. Next base: position 107,196,062 of record JARWIR010000001.1, read on the forward strand.
CTATTTAGAAACGTGTGAATGTAAAATAGCGTGCTAACAACTTTTCTTATATCTGGATGTTTAGGAGAAATTGAAAATCAGCTCACGTGTAGCTCGTGAGAATCAATTATCAAATGTGCTTTAAACATCGGGTTGTGGTAAATAATAATCGTCTTGTCCTCTATGTTAATATTATTAATGTGGCAATTATTTTGATTATTTAAGTTATCCTCAGATAGTGAGGCCAATGCATTCTCAAGCTCTTCATAAGATCTGAATGTGTTGTTAACCGAACTCCCGATGTAATATCTCTAAAAAAGGAATTGTTGGTGTATCCTAACCCAAAAAAAAAGGAATTGTTTCTAGAGATCTGAATAATCCACGCTAGAAATGCCGCCTGATGTCTCCTCATTTGTGATAGATTTATATTAGGATGAGACATCATTTTTAGTGATTTAGGAAGTCATTTAGTCGATTTTCTTGAATAATGCTACACTTTCCTATTTTAAGTCTTGCTTTAGTAAAATAATATTTTTAGAGCATATTGGGTTTCATTATTTATTTAGTGTGAAGCTTTAAAGATAATTATGGAGATTAATTAGATTCCAAGTCAAAGACTACAAGATATGGAAAGAGATAAGCATGGTAATTGGAGATAAGGAAACAAAAGCTAAAAATATGAAAAAGGAAAAGCTGCCCTAATCCTGAATTTCTGCACCTACGACCACAAATCAGCTTATATCTCAAGAACGGTGTGGAATTTGGAGAAACGGTCAAGAGCAAAGTCGAAGATCTTTCCGAGACGATGAATTTGGTGTACTCATACGCGTCAAACGGTTGAATATTGAAGCTGTTAGAGCCAAAAGAAGATCGGACCTGATTTCATGTTTTTAGGGTTACGAATTTGAGTTGGGCTTGGAGTCCACTACTTACTTCTCCTTCAAGAAAACGAATTAGGGCTTCCAAGATACCTATAAATACACCTTCTTATCATTATAAACATGTCCTTGCTCAGTTGCAAAGTATAGGCTTAGTCTTTACTTATATTTTCTTAGTTTTAAACAATAGCTTAGTCCTTTAGTTAGATATTCATCCTTAGATTCAAGCTATTCATCCAAGAAAAAAGTTGACTTAGAGGAAGACAAGAAGAAGAAGATTGGAGACTGACAAACTCCTCTTCTACATCTCACCTTCTCTATATTTAGAGTAATTAGCTATAGATCTATTCTCAACCATATTTCTAAGCTTTTATTCTGTAAGTTTACTTTTAATTGTTGGATTATTATTTTGTCTTTAAATACTATTTGGTTATTTTAATTGATTAAGCTTGGCGTATATTGTATTATGTGTTTAGACCTATTTCCCTAGATTTGGCCAATCTTAGGATTAATCTTAGTTATTGACAACACCACATAATCTTCTTGTGTAACTAGATAGCCATTAAGGTTTGATTTAATCTCCAAACATTACTTAGGAATCCCTAGTAGTGGAGAGGTTGCTCCTAAGTCTAGAAAAGGCTAGGTAGTTATTAGAATCCTGGTTAATATATAATGCTTAATGTGACATGTTAGAATAACAATTTAGTAATAGACGTAGTAATCCTAATCTATTTGACTTACTTTCATATTTAGTTATTTGTTTTGTTTATTTGTTTTATTTATTTATTTGCATTAGATAGTATTCATATTATTTTATCTTTTCATACTTTATTCCAAGCATATAAATTCATCTACGCTTGTTAAATATAAGTAGATCTAACGGATACAATCCCTGCGAACGAACTTGACTTATCATTAAAACTTGCATACGATCTGTGATACTTGCAGTGAGTTCCGTGGTTTTCAAGGGTGTGTGACTCTGTATTATTATCTTTATTTATCTATTATTTTATCACACCTTTGCCCCCACCACCGCCAGACATTACTATTTTTCTAACACTTTCCTTTTACCATGGATCTCTTTAGCATATACTCGAAAAGTCTCAATAACCAATCGTCAAATTTATATGTAGATTTATTAAAGGTGAAATTATTAAGAGGCTAGCCATTCAATCTGTTTTAGTGTGTTCACAATGAACGAGTAGGTGCTCTACCGACTTATTATCAATATACTCACATGTGGTTATGGTTACTATATGTCTTTTAGCCCAGTTCACATTTATTAGTAGACATTATTAGTTGCATTCCTGAAAGAAGTTTCTCACTTTTAAACAGACTCTAGATCACATCCTTTCTTAATTTTACTTCTTAGTTTAGTTTCTATTTTATTTATAAATACTTTATAAGTCTTTTTTTTTCTAAATAAGATTCCCTAACTATAAGGGGAGGAATATGGATAAGGGCAATATCACTAGCTACTATGGGCAGGATTGTGTCACATATGAGATCCATCTTGAGGAATATACCTTTTAAGGCCTAAAATTCAAAAAAGAGAATTTTAAGGGCCAGTTTTTTTTATGTCTTTTAAGGGCCTAACTAGATTTTTTGGCTGGTTAGGGTCACGTTTTAGGGGGTTCGCACCCGCTATTTTTTGATTTTTTGGGGGTAGATCCCCCCATTTTATTTTTTAGGGGTACACGCCCACCGTTTTTTAAGTTAAGTCCATTTTTTAGTTAAGTCATTTAAGTCCATATTGTCCAAAATAACGGGCTAGTCCAAAACGGGGGGATATATCCCACTAATTTTTTATTTTACCCCCTAAAATTACCACCTTACCCCCTCTAAACCACCACATTACCCCCTAAAATACCATGTTTGCCCCCCCAAATAACATCTTCACCCCTTAATCTCCTCTAATTACCCCCTAAAATATCAAAACAAGGGGTATATACCCCTGATTATCTGATTCTGCCAAAAGCCACCCCTGAAAAAAAAAAAAGGAAAACACAAATCTGATGAGTGGGGTTGTTGCTCGTCGTGGTGGGGCTTCGTGGGGATCTCGATCTGTAGTTGGTGGTGGGGCTCGGAGTGAAGAGAATGAGGGTGGTGGTGGTGGGGATCGGAGTGAAGACCAGCAGGTGGTGGTGGGGGTTGCTGGTGGGTGGGGTGTTGCTGGTGGGGGGGTGTTGCTGGTGGGGGGTTTGCTGGTGGTGTAAAAACACAGGAAGGGGGCGGCGAGGGTGGTCCTCGAGGATGGTGGTGGTGGTGGACCTCGAACTGGAGGCTAGGGCTTGGTGGTGGTGTTGGTGGACCTCGAGGGGGCGGCGAAGGCTTGGTGTTGGTGGTTCGTCTTCGTGGTGCTCGAAATCACAGCAGCAGCATTGGATCTCGACGGCAGCAGTGGTGGCTCGTCGTGGTGCATCAGGTTGACGCGGCTCGTCGCGGGTGCAGCAGGGTGACGCGGCTCTAGAAGCAGATCTGGAAGCAGATCTGGTGCAGCTGTTGGTTTTCCCGTCGAGAAAGGCGATGGTGGTGGATCTCGAGATGGTGGTGGGGCACCATCAACGCAGAGGCGATGCTGGAGAAGGAGCAGCAAGGTGGTGGGGCTGCAGAGGAGAAGAAGGGTGGTGGTGGTGGCGCCGTCGTGGTTGCAGAAGCTGGCTTCGATGGTGGTGGTGGTTCGAAGCAGCGGCGAGAATGGGTGAGGGGGAGAGGGTTTTGGTCGAGAATGAAAGGTGAGGGGGAGGGGGATTAGATTTTCTGTCGAGAAAGAAGGGGGAGGGGGTGGGTTTTATGTATTTTTTTAGTTGGTTTTCAATTGGACTGGTTTGGATCCAATTGGGGCCCTAGCTTATAAAACACTAGTAGTGTTAGGCCCTAAAACATAGTTTACCCATCCATCTTTCATACATTTTCATCGTAATTAAACCGTTCATAAACATATATGACCTCACTGTTTATCATATTATAAAGTTTTTTAAGGTTGGGGTCCAAATATCATTCCATAATTTTGTTAAAAGTTAACAAAGTTGCATAAGACTAGAGACAATTTCTTTTTTCAAAATTTACAAAACTGCAAAATGACATGATTTGTTTTTTTGACCTTTCTTGACCAAAAAATAAAATAAAATAAAATAGTCCTTTCGTACTATAGTGACATTATACATTTGATCAATGACAACCTCTTAGTTATGAAATTCTCTCCTCCCTCTCTCCTCACTAAAATTACATAAATTTTACATCCATTCGTAAAGGTACATCAAATCTTCCCCTTCCCTAACCTAGTATCATCCAAAATCTCTAAATTTTGGGTGATCCCTATCTTGATCTAGTGTTTTCCCTATTAAGTTCTTCACAAACACTAAATCTTCAACCCTATTCCTCTTCTTCACCATCGCAATGGACTTTTATGCTCCATCCCATCCATTAGCAAAAAATGATGCTCTTATCATCAAACCTGATAACAACTCAAAATACAAACAAGCTAAAGAGCTCAAGCTAGTAGCTAGATTACTATCAACTGATAAAGTTAACAACCTCTTTATTAAAAACCACATCAACAAATACTGGGCTTTATAAGAACAGGTAGATGTTAAAAGATATGCTTCAAACACTTTCATTATCAAATTCAAAAATGAATGTGATATCAAAAAAGTATGGAAACAAAGGCCTTGGACCTTACAAGGTAAGCATCTTGCTATTAAGGAGTATAAAAATGCAGAGGATAATAGAGTTACTCATACAACAGTCTGGCTACAGCTTAGGGGAATCCCTGTTAGTCTTCTTACTAAACACTGTATTGAAAAAATGATGAACTACTTTGGCAAAGTTCATGAAATCATCCTACCAGAGGAGATCAACATAGATGAAAACTCTGTTACTAAAGTTCAAATAGACTGGAAACTAACAATACCTCTATGCTCGGGTATAAATTATTGGTCAACATATCAGTGAGACTGTTAAGGCACTATTTAGTCCAAAGAGCACCAAACCTCTTACTGATGGAAAGACCACTATTGAGGGAAATTCAGACTCACTCTTGGTATTGATCTGAGAAGACTTTAGCCCCACTGGAAAAGGTTACTTTTGTACAGGCTCTGATTGCAGCAGTTGCCACGACGAGAAAGTAGTCTTCGTTCTAGTGAGATGTGGGGCATTTATTTCTGAATGGAAAAGTACATGAGGGGCTTCCCATGCCACCTTCGCCAGGGCGATCAGTTTCTTCACATCTAGTTAGTCGACTCAGGAAGGCCTTGTATGGACTAAAACAAGCAAACTACGGCTTCCAAAGGGTTCTTTTTCCATCTGCTCTTCCTTTGGTTATATACCAAATCACCTACCTGTATCAGTTTATTCTCCTGATTCTGAGAAAGTGAGGCGTCGTACAGATTGCTTTATGAAAGCATTAATGTCCTTCTTTTCAAAATTATCCTTCTTACTTCCGTGTCTGAAGAGGGCATTCTTCCAAACAGGGTTTTTTATCCCGCAGCCCAACTTGCTCCTATGTTATATACTTTTCGGCTTAAATCGGGCTAAGCCCCTTTCTATAAAACTCGAGTTACTAAAGTACCTCTCCATGAAGTTTAGATGCAAATGAATCGAAACCATCTTTCTTTCTTTAGTACGGGGGGATGGCTTCCTTTTTGGAGTACGTAGTGGGTAAGGACACGGTAGCTCGCTTGAATGACTTATTTTCGAGGGCCCTAGCCAACTGAAAGTCGAACGGGCTCAATCGGAGCTACTGAGGGGAGCAAGAGCACCTATGCTATCGCCGGGCTCCTTGTGCTTTTACCTCGCTCATATATAATGAGTAACTAGACTTAGATTATCTTTGATATCAATCCGGCAAGACAAACACGAAAGCATAGTTAATAAAGGACCGTTCGTCAACTACGCCTCCTATCTCATTCTCAGGTCACGTATTCGTCCTATCAGTTCTAGTTCGCGCTTAGCTTCTTTGACCGATAGAGTTAGGCACGGTTGTAGTTTCTCTCCTAAAGCTAGCTTTCTCTTTTTTCTTGACTAGACGGAACTACACCTAAAAGAACAGCGCTAAAGAGGAACTCTACCCTGCCCTAACCTAATCGTTCGGAATTCCACCTTTTAGCGGTGTATATAAACCAGAAGTAGTTATAGATGCAGACGATAACTTCTCGTCTTCTCTTCATTTTATTAGAAGACCTTGTAGGGGTGGGATTCTCAGATTCTAATTCTCAACGTGTGGTACTTGGCTTGTTCTGCTCGCTCCTAAACGGGGAGCCGTTCGGTTTAAAAACGGTACTATTGGGCTCCCTCGCTAACCGCCGTGCCTTACTCGATAGGCTAAAATCTTCAATCCGACCTTTCACACTGAACACAAAAACAGAATCTTTACTTTCAAAAGTGGGACTCCCTATTCTTAAAGAAAGACCTTCTATAAAGAGTTCGTGTATTTGCTTTGTACGGCGGGAACTACTAAACTGTAACAATTCACCTTTGGCTCATTATTACGCTTCTTAAGTGAATAGTGGCATGTATCAAGCTAGCTCCTTTTGGTCTATAAAGGGAACGGCGCCCCGTATAACTTATATCTAACAAACCTGGTAACAGTAGCAGTTCAGGGTTAAGAAATGAAAATGCCTCTTTCTTGGTTTGAACCAGCTTCGGTAACTCGAAGAAACTATAAAAAAGTAGATGATTGACTGGCGGCGGGGTCGAATTCTAAAAAAGACTTCCTGGGTGACCAATTCAATGGGTTGGTGCTCTTTGGACTAAATGAAAAGTGCAATATCTAGAGGTAGTACACCTGTACTAAGTTCATCGTCTTGCTGCAAGTCTTTTCATTTGGTTGAGCGAGGAAGCAAGGCCCAGGTGCTCATAGAGTCGGGTATGGTTCCCTAAGTTCCTGGGTGACTATACTTCTGAAAAATGGATGTACCTTGCGTGTCAAGCGAAAGATTGGAATTGATAAGGCGATAGATAGGGCCAATGTGCGTGGCTGTTGATCGCCGGTCACCGGTAGTCGTTGTAAGATCCACTCACTCGCTTGATGAGCAAGAAACCGAGACCCCTTCCTTCATTAGGGGAGGAATCACTGAACATCGTATTCATATTCTATTTTTCTTGTTTTAACTACCTTCTTTAATAGCGTTAATGCAGTGTCTGTTGCAACTGAGCTAGAGGAAGAAAGAGTAGGTAATAAGCTATTAAGTCACACCTCTTCTACCGAACTGTAGCTAGTTGTTGGTTGAAAGAGTAATTGATCTCTTTCTGAGTTCGGACTAGGGTAGTCGGGTCGTCTTTTCCATACTAAAAAATTCCTCGTGCACGAACAAGAAATTGAGTACCACTTTACCCACCAAGGATGTGACCAGAAAGAGGTTCGATTTGATCAGTACGGAAAGGGTAGGTACCTTATAAGAAATCCCCTTTCTCAGCACTAGGTCATCAATCCTATATAAAAGACCAAAACGTACCAAGTTATGATCTTTGCGGTTTAGCCGCCAAGAGGTCATAACCTGAGGTGCATCAAAGAACTCCTTTATGGTAACAACTGTATCCATGGCTCGCATACAAGACCATTAAAGATATTTGAGCCATTGATACATCCAACCTGTTAAGGTTAACCATTCCTGACTGTCCTTCATCCCAATGAACTGTTAAAATCTCTCTTCTCCCGCTATGCACCTCTTACTCTTGTAATAGCCCATGTCTTCCTTCTCCAGCGAGAGAGACCTTATAAGACAATGAATACTTTCATTTACATCGGTAGCAGACGATTCTCAAAGAGTTAATAATTCCTATCCAGCGGCGGAATGAATATCTACGTTTAAAATGGAATTGCCCATCCATTTCCATTTGCACGAGATGAGTGAAAACCCAAGGGGCGTAGCGTAGGAGGAAGAAAGATATAACTTATGTATGGCACAGACTCACTATTCAATCAAAGCTAGCTGTTAAATAACATTTCCCAGGCGCCGTCTTGGCCTCGTCGGTCGGCTACTAACTATCCTTCGTTCAGTCTGGGCTTGATGAGGCTTTTTATGCCCATGGTGGAATAACTCAAAGCAATGTCCTAGCTACGATTGCCGGGCCAAGGGAAGACCTTGATGGATAAGAAATAAGTAAGGCAGAATGAAATGAAAAGGATTCTCATTCATATTCAGGTCCTAAAGTGCATGCATGAGAAAACCACCCCTTGCTTCTGGTATGGGGTCAATGCTGTGACTGTTCCTTGGGCCAAAGTAGGCACCTAAAGAAAGGGTTGACTATGCAAGAGAGGCTATAGGTCTCGTTTTCTCCCCGGGATACTATAAGTCGACGATAGGCATATATAGTGAGATCGACTCAGAGAGATACAAATCTTCATTGAAGAAAAAGGAAGCGGTACATTACAACAGTAACCTGCTCGTTAACAAGGCAAGCCCTTCGATCGACAATCTTCATTGCCTCTTTCCGACCTTCGCTTTTGAACGAACTCTTTCTTCTCGAGCTTATGATCACTAGTTGGCCTCTCCATAGGTATAGCCAGCCAGAAAGCCGAGCCCGCAGGAACCAGGCTTTTGCCAATAAGTCGAGCCATAAAACTTCAAAGTGTTGGTCCATGGTCTGTTCCCGCCTCTGGTCCCCTGCCAAAGCAACCGCCTTTCCCCCTATCCTTTAAAGCCGGTACCAAACCTACTCGTCTGCTTTCTTGTCCCTCTAATGCTAACTAGTTTTAGGCTTCATAACCACTACCGTCATCTCTGTCCTGAGTCTACTTCCCCTTCAAGTGCCTATAGCCTATATCTGAATCATTCATTCCCGTAGCAGAGCAGTACGCTTGTCACTATTCTTTCCGTGCTTTATCACTCTTGTTAGCTGCTCGTTAGCTAGCAAATCCGCTATGGTCTATGGTCTCCTAATAAGCGTACTACCTAGAAAGCTCAGTAATTGGAAAAGAAACAGAACTAGAACAAGAAAGCGGTGGGTTTCGGGCTTGCGAGTGCCTATCTATTCTAACTTCCTACTAGCTAGTGGAGCGAGTATTACATAACCTTGACTGATAAGGAGAGGAGTACTGAACATTAAGCTAAAGAGGAGTCTATGCATGTCGAGCAGAGATAAGACCAGTGCGAGATATGAGATCGAGAGCATACTAGCACAGTTATAGAACATAACCGCGAGGTGCAACCTCTATTCCAAGAAAAGACTTAAGAGGTCCAAGATCCTTCATATCTTAAAGGCCAGCTGATCCTTAAGAAAAGAAACGAAATGGCATCAGCCCCATCTCCAGAGATAATAAATCGACATATACCAAGCACTAGGCGCTAACAGACAAAGGCGCTAACAGGACAAAAAACAAGTTTCGAACGAGAATGAAAAGATCGAGAGTACGTTCAGTGGTTGTTGAGTTGTCTTGGCCTACTGAATAGAGAGTTGAATTGACTAAGCGCCCCGTTTGCTGGGCCTACAGAGAGAGAGTTACGTGTAGTCAACTCGGTGGGGTATTCTCAATCGGCGAAGCCTCGCTACAGTCACAGCTACAACAGCTAACAACAGAGCGGATATCACGCAGCGGATATATCGGTTGTTAACATCGGGTGCTAAAAGAAAGCAACACGAATTCTCTTATATAACGAGATCATATTATCTTACATAACCAGCGACAGGGGTCTCTGGCTTGAAAGACGACACTGCCTGTGATACAATACAAGAAGGCGCTCGTTGATGGCGCGAGGAGGAATGGCCAGCCAGCCCCCTACCTACACAGAAGGGAAGGAGATCCACCACGCCAGCGCGCATCGCTAGCTCAATGAAAGGCAACCTTCCTGATGCCTTAATTGCGTATCGTATATAATCTAGTTGTGTCCTGTTTGGAGCTCGGATCGAACAATCACGGACCAGAGTGCTCATTGAGCCTGTAACCGTTGGTCTAGTTGCGCCGCCCCTAACTCTTGATCGGAGGAAGCAGCACCAGTATGGGAGAGAAAGTGAGACAAGAATTCTCATAGATAAGAGAGATTCGTTCTGCCCTTTGCTTTTATAGTCAAGTGAGGGAGTCCTCTCCCAGGAGCTTAGCCTTGTGTAGACCGCAATGGTCTCGCGAAGCCGGGATACCAGAGGGCATAAATTCCAATCTGACTTCAGAAGCAAAAGTAGAAACGGAAACTCTTATTCTTTCAGTAGAGGGGGATCCATGTTCCAGTAATTGGTGTAAAAAGATATGCCTTATGGTCAATGAAGATAGGTTTCTTTCTTTCCGAACTAACAGGAAAAGAGAGACATGCGAGTTCGACTCTCGTTCTATGAGTGAAATGTATGGCCATTGACCATGCTTATCAATTCGGAAGGCATTTTTTTGATAAAATTTACATGGATAAAATTTACATTCGAAAATATTGGCCAGGTATGCTATGGCTGTGGGCTTTTTGGCCATGAAGAAATTAACAAGAGCTTTAGATGTCAAAACCCTAAAGTTACGCCTAAATTAGGGGCGTGGATTAAAACCTCTACTAGAGGCCCAACACCAATCAACCCAGTTAAAATCATTAATTACAAACGGAAAAGCATCAATCTCAAGTTAGATTCAAAGAAATTACCAGCAAAAGACCAATATGGTAACAACTCGGTCACACAAGAAAGCATCAAACTCAGCAACGAACTCAGTAACGGTAATGGTAACGGCGATAGTACCACGTGCTCTATTTTCAAATTTGGTACGAATCAAACAAAAGACAAAGGTAAAGGACGGCTAGTGGAGAATGGTACTGAAGGAGAAAAGGACAACAATGGCGAGGTCCTTGTTTTGTCTGATACGGTTATGAAAGAGAAGAAAAATGAACCGAGTATTTTATTAGAAAACGAAAAGAAATTGGCCAAGCTGGCCCATTCTTTTGTTAACAAAATTAAAAGCCCACCAGCCCATATGAATAATATTGTGTTTGGGTCTTACATTAGCCCAACACAAATTATCAAGAGCCCAAATGTTATTTTACCCAACTCATCAAAACCCAACCCAACCCCACCCTCTAATCCACACTCTAACCCAAATCTAAACAAACCTACCCCCTCATCGTCAGAACAAAACAACCCTAAATCCTCAAAATCGTCTTCTCAATCCGAACCCTCTTCTCCCTCCCCCATAATCTCAGATGCACCACCACACCAGAAATCCCCAACCTCTAATGATTTCACCACCCCTCAACCTTCTATACCAGTCAATTTCCCCATTTCTTTCTCAACAACGGCTTTATTCAGAGAAAGTGTGGACATTGAAGGCTCACACAGCTACATTATGAAGAAAAAATTCTTTGGAGAATCAATCAATAGAACGTCAATCAAAGCTAAAAGCTCCAATGTTATTAAATTCATCTCAACACAGTCTAATGACAAAAGACAACAAACCCTTTGGGCTGCTAGAAAAGGTGAAGCTAAAGAGATTGAAGTCCCGATTAGTAACAGTCCCACTCTGATGATAAATGAGGAGAATATAAGAGATATTGGTATTGATAATGCTAGTAACTCGGGTAAAAAGAAGGAAACAGATCAAGCTACAAGGGTTTGCGGGGTTGTCCTTGAACAACCCCAACTTTCTCAATGATACAATTATCCTGGAACTGCCAAGGTATTGGCAACACCTTGACAGTCCAGACCCTTGCTGATATGGTGACAAAATATCAGCCTCAGGTACTATATCTCTCTGAAACTAAGAACACTTTTTCTACTGTTAAGAAACTTGAGAAAATTATTAACATGTCCCTTCTTGATACTGTTGAACCTGTGGGCCTTAGTGGGGGATTAGCTATTTTTGTTAAGAACAACTTTGAAGTCTCGATTATTAATAAATCTATTAAGCATATAAACTGCCTTATTAAAGATGGGGGCATTTTATCTTATACGACCTTTGTTTATGGTGCCCCATTAGACAAAAATAAGGAAGAATGTTTGAAACTCTTTTCTAATTGTAAACGTGCTAGTGATTTACCTTGGCTTCTTATGGGCGACTTTAATAACATTAGATATACTTCGGATAAAAAAGGGGGGAATAACAATATTACTAAATACATGAACATGTTTAATGGCTTTCTGAAACATCATAAATTAGATGAAATAATTACTAAAGGCTGTAAATTTTCGTGGACTAATAAGCGTAGTAATCATGACATGATAAAATCCTTCATTGATAGAGCTTTTAGTAATAAACAATGGGGAGACCTTTACCCTACAGCTTGGGTGGCTCTACTACCTGCCATATGTTCTGATCACTCCCCTCAAGTGCTTATACTAAATGATAATCATGTTAAAAAGGACAGGCGCTTCTATTTTGAAAACAGTTGGATTGAGGAAACTGAATGCATGAATATTATTAAAAAAGTTTGGGAACTTAAAAGAACACCACAGGGATTAATTAGAAATGCCCTCACCCACAAGTTAGAAAAATGTAGAACCCTCCTTACCAAATGGAGTAAAGAAAAATTCAACAATAATAAAAAAATGATTGACAAGCACATTAAGGAGTTAGAGAAGATTTACTATAACCCCCATACTAAAGACTGGAATGAATACAATAACATTATTAAGAAAGTAGAAGAAATTTGGAAAAAAGAAGAAGACTTTTGGGCCTCTAGGTCTAGAAACCTTTGGCTTAAAAGAGGGGATAAAAATACCTCCTTCTTCCATGCCTCTACTAAGGAAAGAAGGAAAATTAATACTATCAATAGGTTACTCACTGAAAATGATAATTGGGTAGAAAAGTTCACTGATATAAAAATGGAAATTAAAAATTATTTTAATAACATCTTTAAGACAGTTGGAGTCAGAAACTATGAACCCATTCTAGCTAGTGTTCAACCCATTATTACTGATAATATGAATGTAAATCTCAACAAAAAATTGGATATTAAGGAAATAGAGGATGCAATCAATGATCTTGGAGCTAACAAAGCTCCAGGACCTGATGGATATCCTGGTATTTTCTACAAAAAATATTGGAACATTATTAAATTGGATGTTATAAAAGTCATCAACAATTTTTGGTATAATGAAGGATCTCTTGAGGATATTAATAACACCTTCATCTCACTTATACCAAAAATCCCCAAGCCTATTAACATTAAAAATTACCGCCCCATCAGTTGTTCAAATTTCATTTACAAAATCATCGCAAAAATCCTGGTTAACAGATTGCAACCGGTTTTAAATGTCTTGATTGATGAAAATCAATCAGCATTTATACCAGGAAGGCACATCCAGGAAAACACAATGGTTGCTCATTAAATTATTAATTATATTAGAAATAAAAGAGACACTAAGAAATATCTTTTATCTATTAAAACCGACATACAAAAAGCTTACGAAAATATGGAATGGGACTGTCTAAATGATATAATGATTAAGATGGGCTTTAACACCAAGTGGGTAAATAAAATTATGAGGTGTGTTAACTCTGTATCTTACTCTATTATTATAAATGGTTCTCCAATGGATATTGATAAACCTCAAAGAGGTTTGCGCCAAGGAGACCTCCTCTCGCCCCTCTTATTTTGCATTACAACCCAGCTACTATCTATCCTTATTAAAAACAAGAAAGAAAATGGTACTATGCAAGGTATTAAAATTGCAAAATTAGCCCCTCCTGTTACGCATCTACTTTTCGCAGATGATAGCATATTCTTTATGAATGTTAATAACATTGAGATTGAAAGCTTTAAGGATGTGATTAATAAATATAGTTTAGCCACTGGTATGAAACTTAACCTTAATAAATGTGGCATCAAATTTAGTCCAAATACACCTGACTTTATTCAAAACCTTTACTCTAAGAAACTTAATATGCCCATTACAAACAATCTTGGAAATTACTTGGGCCTACCCTCAGAGTGGAGCAGATCCAAAGTGAAGGATCTTAACTCCCTTGTTGAGAAAACTTTACAAAAAACCGAGAACTGGAAAAATCTCTTTCTATCCTCGACTGGTAAAGAAATCCTTATAAAATCTGTGTTACAAAGCTTACCAAATTATTATATGTCCTCATATCTCATACCCCAAAAAATTTGTGACCTCATTACCTCACAAATCTCCACCTTCTGGTGGGGAAGTAATGGTAAGAAAAAGGTCCACTGGGAAAAATGGGAAAATTTGACTAAAAGCAAACATTCAGGTGGGCTTGGCTTTAGAGATTTACACATTATGAATCTAGCCCTTCTAGGGAAGCAGGCTTGGAATCTTATTAATAAACAAGACTCCCTCCTTTTCAAAGTCCTTAAAGGAAAATATATCCCTAATAATTCATTTCTTGATGCTCAGATAGGCTACTCACCCTCCTGGGGTTGGAGAAGTATATTGAGTGGAAGAGATATTATTAAAGATAAAATCCATTGGAAAATAGGTGATGGTCCACCATTAATATACATAATGATATATGGATTACCAATACTAATCAAGTTATTAAACCCATACATGATATAGCTATTACTGTGAAAGACCTAATGAATAGTAATGAAAGAAGATGGAATGAAAATCTTATCAAGGATGAATTTAATTCTGAGATTGCTAGTAAAATACTTAAAACTTTCATTCCTTTCTCAGGTGGGAAAGATATACCTTGTTGGACCTTTGATCAGGATGGTATATATACTGTCAAAAAATGCTACCAAATTCTTAAACAAGACCAAGAAAGTAAAAACAATATTAAAGGTAATAATAAACCCTCAGCTTCACATCATATTCCTACTGACTTGTGGAAAATGATGTGGAACTTGAAAATTGCCCCTAGAGTTAAAAACTTCATGTGGAGGGCCCTTAAGAATCTGTTACCTACCAATGAAAATGTGTATAAAAAAAAGGCTATCAATTCTCCTTTATGTGATATTTGCAACACTGAAATAGATAACACTGAACATTTATTACTGAATTGTGAATGGACAAGAGCCATTTGGCTTGCTTCTGATTTTAACCTTCATACTTGCAACCAGAGTTCAACTAGATTGGACTCTTGGGTGGCAATTATTCATGAAGGTTTAAAAATTCAAAAAACTTATAATCATGGTATGGAAAAGATTTGTATGTTGCTATGGCACATTTGGAAGGCAAGAAATGATTATAAGTATAAACATATCAAACTTGACCCTTTCACGGTGCTTAAGAAAGCTAATTGCGAGTGGGCTGAATACAAAAATATTAATTTTCCTAAGGATGTTATCAATATACTGAAGGAAAATACAAAGGTTACAAAAAATTCCCCTTTGCCCCATTTGGAAGAAAATAACAGTAAAGGGGAAAAAAATGTTGAAAGGTGGATACCCCCACCTAAGAATGTTATCAAACTAAATTGTGATGCTGCCTTTAATAATAACAAAGCTGTAATATCTTGTGTTAGCAGGGACTATCTTGGAAAAATTTTGGATTGCAATGCTTGGGAGGTGAGTGCTGATTCTCTGATTGAAGCTGAGGCTCTTGGTATACTTAAAGCTTGTTTAATTGCCCGTGATTTGAAAGACTCAAGGACGATTATTGAAAGTGACTGCCAAAGAGTGATGCTCCCTTTAGAGTTAAACAGCTGTATTCATATTCCCAAAATTTGTAAAATTATTAAGAGTATTTACCTTAATTCTGAACTTTGTAACCCTATCTTCAAATGGATTAGTAGAGATAGGAACTTGTTAGCCGATGGAGTAGCCAACAGTAAGCTTCTTAGCAACACTCTTGGTCCACATTTATGTGGTGACTCTAGTAGGTTAGTTTTGTCTTCCGAAACTGAAGCCTATCCTTCGGGAATAGGCTGATTTGTTATTTCGTTTTTAATTTTAATATATTGAGTATTGGAACAAAAAAAAGACATTATACATTTAGCACGAAAACAGCATGCTTTATTTCCCTCACTCTTTTCCTCTTGAAGCTTTCTTCACCCTCTTTCTTCTCTCTTACTGTTTTCTCTCTCTGAAGAAGAAAGGAGCTAGGTTATAACCTTTCACCGGACCTTCTCACGGTTTCTCTCCAGCAAAATGTGAGTCAAAATCTATAATTTTATATTGTAACAAGACTACTAATCCTTTTATATTTACTTCTTTAATTTTGATCTTTAGTTTGGATATTAATCTCTAATTTAATTTTTATATTAAAAGTTATATTTTAGAACATATCAAAATTGTTTTATGTTTTTCAACGTTTACTTTTTCTTTTCTTTTTTATTTCTAAAATTTTTCAAAGTTACCAGGTGTAATTAATTAACTTTTAATTTTCTTTCTGTTTTCATTTTGTTAGATGAGTTTTGTAATGTTCAGTTCTGTTACGATGAGTCATTATATTTACAGGAGGAATGCAAGAATTTACGCAGGAGTATGAAATGTGGGCTTGTTAAGTGATTAACTGTAGTAAGTGAAAGTTCAAATTCATTTTTTGTACTTGATTGTGAATTTTTTACTTCTTTTTTACTCTTTACTTTAAAGGATGAGATACTAAATAAAGCAATTAAACTACAGATCTTGAGGCTAAATGATGTAAGTACATTTCTGACCTATTACTTAGTATGACCTATTACTTTACCTTTTTTTTTATCAATATTCATTGACTGAGTATTATTTGTAGGGCCCACCTGAGAAGGAATAAGTTGATGTTCAAGGTGACATAGCTTTGGACATTGTGGAATTTATTACAGAGACTTGGCCTGATGTAATGACTTACTCTTTCACCCTTAGTTTTTTATGTACTTTTAAATGCTAACTTGTGTTAGAAACTGATAGATATTACTTTGATATCTCTTGTAGGTCCATGAGTCAGCAATTTTCGTTATTGAATATGAGAAAAAGGTTCCAGTAGTGTGAAAGCTCCAATTTTATCTATATATTATAATACCAAATGTAGGTGATATAACTGTAATTCCACCTAAAGATCTTCATCATGTTATTGATATAATGGCTTTATATGTTCTTGATGGTGGTTGTGCTTTTGAACAAGTTAGTATACAGTGTCAAGGGTTTTTCTTTTTGTTTTGTTCTAGTGAGATTATGAAGAGATTTGTTTCATGTTTTATCATGTTTCATTCTCCAGATGGATATTTATTGCAAAATAATTCAAAAGATACCGTTTAAAATTAAATTGTGCAGAAGAGTGGCTTGGTGGTAAGGTGAGTGAAGATTTTTTCTTTTTGTTTATTTTTCAAAGTGCGAGTGTGAAGAGACATGGTTTACTTTTTATAATGTTTCATTTTATATTTTAGAACATATCAAAATTGTTTTATGTTTTTCAACGTTTACTTTTTCTTTTCTTTTTTATTTCTAAAATTTTTCAAAGTTACCAGGTGTATATTTTATTTACCTTAAAATTTGGTAGAATTTTTCCCACCAAACAAACACATATACTCAACTTCATTCATATAGGATTTGTCCCACCGAACAACATATACTCAAATACATTTTTTTGGAATTTGTCCTATAAAACCCTAACATAAACCCCTAAATATAATTTGGTGGGATTTTTCCCACCAAATAACAACATCAAATTTCGGTGGAAATTTTGTTTATTTGGAAAAAATTTGGTGAAAAAAAAATTTGGCCGAAATTTTTTGGTGGGAAAAAAAATTGATCGGCAAAATTTGGCGGAAAAGTTTTGTTCGATGGGAAAATTTAGTTTGGTGAGAATATTTAGTTAAGGGTATTATTGTCTAATTATGTTTTTTAGATTAGACATGACTTTTAAAGTTAATATCAACACCTTCTGGAGTAGTATTGGTAATTGCCTCTTTTTTAAATTAGTGTATTTTATTTATTTTTATTTTTATTTTTATATTTGTTTTTTATATTTTATTGGTCAACTTCGTTTTTATCTCTGGGTAAATTTTTAAGTTTTGAAATCAAAATTTTTGGACTTTTGGTATCAAGAAGCATTTTTATTTTAATGCCACAGTATGATAGTGATAAATAACTGGTGTTGGACACATCAAGTAATTAAAAAAACCCAATATTTATAAAATACATTTTTTATAATAAAATAAATTAACATGTTACAATATTTTTTATTTAATGAATAATACTAAACAAAAATATAAATTTGTATATTTGTTGTGAAGTAAGACTATTATTGATTCAATAATAGATGACGATACTTATTTTTTTAATTTTAATTATATTTGTACTTATAATTATTTGATATAATTGACATATGTAGTGATTAAGGCGTGATATATCCTTACAAACATACCGTGAAATTGTATATTATTATAGTATGTTTCATTTAAGTTTTTAGTAAGTTTTAAATTTGACATAATCTATTTTTATATCTTAAATAAAAAACAAGATGTCGTATTAAAGAGTAATTTATAAATTATTCAATTAGCCTATAAGTAGAAAGAATCCAAGTAGTAATCAAAATATTGGGGCGTGGTACTCTTTCATAAATAATAGATTCTTTGACTCGAATTTCTTAGTCCTGATACTAATTTCGTAATATAAATACAATTTCCATCTCAACTAAATAATCTTTTTCACAAATCTTATGAGTTTTTATTACTTCAATATTATAATAATTTCTACAAACATAAGGTGTCCAATATGAAGTTTTGTCCATAACCTTTAAATACTTTTCTTTTGTTCAAATTCCATAATCTTTAAATACACAGAAACGGGCATAATAATTGTGGGCTATAGAAAATCTCTAAAGTATCAAAGAATGTATAATTTTTTTTAGTCAAAATAACTTATATTAAAGGACAAACAATGTATACATGGCAAATTCTTGTGCACTATTTTTCTAATATTTACTTTTTATTTTATTTTTCTCTTTTATGGTCGTTTTTTCTTTTCAGTAGCTAAAAATAAAATTATTTTTTTCCAAAATTTAAAATTTTGATTAATATTTGATAAAAAAAACTTTGATAAAAAAATCAAAATTAACCTAACTAAAAAGTTAAATTTTTCTTTTTAACAAATAAATCCAAACTCACGAGATATCACGTACAATAGATTCTTTTTGAGACTTGGACGGTCTAGCGATTAGGCAAAATTAAATAGTAAACATTTTGAAATCGAGCGACTAGGCAAAACTAAACGATCGAGTGAAATCTAACGACTAGATTTTATAACATTTTAACCATTCATCGACAATTATAGTATTATATTTTTTGCAAAAGTATAAACCATAAGCCAAATACGTAATCATTTAGAATCAAAAAATATATTTTGGCGTAATTGTATAACTTTTTATGTCGATAAATGAATAAAATAGATAAGATTTTATTGACAAATTCAATTAGTTTTTGATTAATTTTTTTGAAAAATGAAAAAAATAATGATAAATATCACCTTTTTATAATCTTTTAGATAAATTTTAAATGAACCAATCATATAAGTTTTTCCTCATATTTTATTATTTTCTCTCTTTTTAATGTTGAATTCATCTAGAAAAGTGATAAAAATATAATATGATTTAAAGTAATATCTAGAATTAATCAAATTAAAAATAGTTAAGGGCTGTATAAATTTAAGACCATCATATATTGGTTAGTATGCACAAAAAAGAAAATGCCATTAGCATCACATACACAACAATACACCAACAATATTAAGTTTATATTCATATTAAGTGGAGAAAAAGTATTCTTAAAAGGTTATTTTCTAAAAAAAACCCAAAGTATTTAAACTTTGTAAAAGATCTAGAATGTAAAATTTTCTAATAAATATAACTAAAAATTAAAATTTATTATTCAATATATAACAAGTTTCGTAAACATGATTGAAAAAATAATTTATTACTAAAATCATAAAACCTACCAACTAAGCAAGTTTATTTTTATTTTCATAGTAATTTTTTTTTATACTTCTATCTACATTTTTTTTCTTACGGAGGAGGTCTGAAGTCCGTGGAATTTTTTTTACTTCTACATATATATTACATAGACATGATTAAACATATGTAGTCACCCTTCTTGCCTCTTTAAAAGACCCTTCTGCTCAGACCTGCATCACTCTCATGTCAAATATCCTCACCCCATCCCTTCTGCTCAAGATTTGTATGTTGCTATGGCACATTTGGAAGGCAAGATATGATTATAAGTATAAACATATCAAACTTGACCCTTTCACGGTGCTTAAGAAAGCTAATTGCGAGTGGGCTGAATACAAAAATGTTAATTTTTCTAAGGATGTTATCAATATACTGAAGGAAAATACAAAGGTTACAAAAAATTCCCCTTTGCCCCATTTGGAAGAAAATAACAGTAAAGGGGAAAAAATGTTGAAAGGTGGATACCCCCACCTAAGAATGTTATCAAACTAAATTGTGATGCTGCCTTTAATAATAACAAAGCTGTAATATCTTGTGTTAGCAGGGACTATCTTGGAAATTTTTTGGATTGCAATGCTTGGGAGGTGAGCGCTGATTCTCCGATTGAAGCTGAGGCTCTTGGTATACTTAAAGCTTGTTTAATTGCCCGTGATTTGAAAGACTCAAGGACGATTATTGAAAGTGACTGCCAAAGAGTGATGCTCCCTTTAGAGTTAAACAGCTGTATTCATATTCCCAAAATTTGTAATATTATTAAGAGTATTTACTTTATTTCTGAACTTTGTAACCCTATCTTCAAATGGATTAGTAGAGATAGGAACTTGTTAGCCGATGGAGTAGCCAAGAGTAAGCTTCTTAGCAATACTCTTGGTCCACATTTATGTGGTAACTCTAGTAGGTTAGTTTTATCTTCCGAAACTGAGCCTATCCTTCGGGAATAGGCTGATTTGTTATTTCGTTTTTAATTTTAATATATTAAGTATTGGAAAAAAAAGACGTTATACATTTAGCACGAAAACAGCATGCTTTATTTCCCTCACTCTTTTCCTCTGGAAGCTTTCTTCACCCTCTTTCTTCTCTCTTACTGTTTTCTCTCTCTGAAGAAGAAAGGAGCTAGGTTAAAACCTTTCACCGAACCTTCTCACGGTTTCTCTCCAGCAAAATGTGAGTCAAAATCTCTAATTTTATATTTGTTGTAAATACACTTAGCAAAACGTAAGAAATCTTTGGCGAAAATAGATCAAATAGATCTATGGTTGGAAAAACAAATCAAACCCAGGAAAAATATAAATGCAGAAAGTAAAGAACACAAGGATATATCGTGGTTCAGCAATATGCCTACATCCACGTTGAAGCCACCCTCAGATGATGCTTCGCTTACTATATGAACACGGTTACAACTTCAGATTACAGGATTTACAAGAATAGAACACCACAAGAGTTTCAGCGTGAAACCCTAAGATCAATCGAGAACAGCTACTCAATCTACAAGTATTACACTTGATTACGACTATTCTAATTATCAATCTTTATAGATCAGATTGATAATATGTACAAAACCCTAAGAACCTATCTGAAGAACAAGAGAGAGAAGAGAGCGAAGAGTCAAAGTGAGAGAGTAGGTTCTGACCAAAGTCTGAAGACCCGAGCCTTTTATATGAGCCAATGAGGGTTTTAATCTGAGCCGTCCAAAGTGATAAATGATCAACGCACGAGATTAGTTCTTATAAGTAAGTCGGTGTAACCATATAACCCGAGACTTGGCTCAACCCGGTGCTGAAGTGTAATGCCACCTAAGTTGCCAACTCAGCTTCTTTGACCACCATTTTGACTTTATAAAAATATCAACAATCTCCACCTTAAAGTCAAACTCCTCAGCTCCTCTTCCTCCTTTATCATCATAAGTTATCCTCCTGTGTTCAAGTAAGCTTAGCATCATCTGGTTGCTCCAAATAATTAAACTCTGCAATAATTATTAAAACCACAAGTTAATAATTAATAATTAAAAAGGTCAGAAAATAAAAGAGTTAGAGAATGTTCAGCAGCTTTAAGCAATGCTTAAATTTGCTAACTGTAACAATTTTTGTTCCCATATCTGCTGGATTTTCCTCTGTCTTTATTTTCAATAACTTTATTCCTTCAGTAACAAGCCAAGATCTGATAAAATGGAACTTCACATCTACATGTTTAGTTCTCTCATGGTATACAGGATTTTTACTTAATTGAATAGCACTTTGACTATCACTGTAAATAGTAGCAGTTGACTTGGTCAACTGTAATTCTTTAGTCAAACCTTGTAACCAAATAGCTTCTTTGAAACAATCACAAATAGCAACATATTCAGATTCAGTGGTTGATAAAGCCACTAAAGGCTGTAACTGAGATTTCCATGTAACACAATTATTCCCAAGTACAAAACAATAAGCAGTAGTAGACTTTCTACTATCTCTATCACCAGCATAATCAGCATCCACATATCCACATAACTCAAAAGGTACTTCAAACTTACCATACTGTAATCCAACATTCAGAGTACTACTAATGTAAGAAATTACCCATTTTAAAGCTGTCCAATGATCAGGACCAGGATTGGACATGAATCTGCTAAGTAATGATATTGAGTATGATAGGTCAGGCCTTGTACTTATCATTGCATACATAATAGAACCAATAACATTAGAGTAAGGTATATAGCTCATTTTGATTTTCTCAGACTCATTCTGAGGACATTGATTCTTACTCAAGATGAAGTGACCTGCTAATGGCATTTCTACCTTCTTACAATTCAGATTCCCAAATTTCTCAACCAATTTTATCAGATAAGGTTTTTGGTGTAACTTGAGGCTACATTTATTTCTATCTCTTTCTATGATCATGCCCAGAATTCTTTTAGCCTTACCTAAATCCTTCATTTCAAATTCAGAATTTAGATTTGCCTTTAAATCATTTATACTCTGCAAAGAATTGCTAATCAGTAGCATATCATCAACATAAAGAAGCAAAAATATCACATTCTTTGAATCAGTGTTAAAGTACAAACAATTATCAAAAGCACTTCTTTTAAAACCAAGGCTCAAAACAAAATTATCAAACTTTTTATACCATTGCCGAGGGGACTGCTTAAGACCATACAAAGATTTTTGGAGCAAACAAACATGTTCAGGATGTTTATTATCAAGAAAACCCTCAGGTTGTTTCATATAAATTTTCTCCTCAAGATCACCATGCAAAAAGGCAGTTTTAACATCAAGTTGTTCAAGTTCCAAATTATAACAGGCAACATAAGATAGCATGACTCTTATAGTTTTAAATTTCACAACAGGGGCAAATATTTCATGAAAGTCAACACCCTCAGTTTGTGTATAACCTTTTGCTACAAGTCTAGCTTTAAACCTAGGGGGATCATTATCATTTACACCTTCCTTTAATTTGAATAACCATCTACAATCAACAAGTTTTTGTCCAGGTGGATTTTTAACAAGGATCCAGGTTTTATTAACATATAATGACTGCATTTCTTCTTTCATAGCATTTAGCCATTCATGTTTATGTTTAGACTTAAGCACCTCACTATAAGTTTCAGGTTCAGAATGTATTACCTCAGAAGCTGCAATTAAGGCAGTATAGACTAACTCAGCATAAGAGTACCTTGTAGAGGGTTTTGGATCCCTCTTTTCTCTATCTCTAGTTAGCTGATAGTTTGAGAGGCTTTGTTGAAGTGATTCTTGAAGAATCTCAGTTCCTGAGTGTGGCTCAGTATTACCTGGCTGCTCAGTTGGCTGAGTTTCAGAATTTCCTTCTTCTTCAACTGGATCAGAGTTAACCTCATCATTTCCAGCTTGTAAAGGCTCCACCTCAAACTCTGTTTTATCAGTATTACTATTCTCAGGTGTAGTATCTGTCTTATCTGAGTCAGTACCAAACATTCCATCCTTACTCAGCACATTTAAGCCTAATTGGCTCATATGGCCAAGCCTTAAGTGCCACTTAACAGTAGCTGCATTATCAGTGTTAGTACTAACAGCATTCATATCATTTTCAATACACATACCATCAAGAATATATAGACCAGACATTTTCTTACCACATAGAACCATTTTATCATTTTTAAACACATTTATAACACCATTTGAAACTTTATAAACACAACCTAAGTCATCTAAAACACCTAAAGATATAAGGTTTCTTTTCAGATCAGGAATCCATCTAACATCAGTAAGGGTCACATTTTTGCCATTATTAAGTCTCAAATTTATTTTACCAATACCAGCTACCTGACATGTATTATTGTTACCCATATACACAGTTTCAGCATTTGTTTCAATCAAATCAACAAACCAATTCTTATTGGGACTCATGTGAAAGGTACAACCAGAATCTAAAATCCAATTAGACTTACAGGCAATATCTGAAACATTTAGGACCTCACAAGTATCATCAATCTTATGGGGCATACATGCAATATTGGTTTCAATGTTATTGTTGTTATTTTTGTTCTTAAGCGCATAACAATTTTTCTTAATATGGCCAGGTTTTCCACAATGATAACATTTTCGAGTTTCCTTATTCTTATTTCCTTTATTCTTTTTCTTATACTTATTGTTCTTAGCATGCTCAAGGTTTTCAGTCTTATGATTAACAAACAAATTATTTCCAACACGTTTGCTATTTTTCAATTCAAGTTCCCTAGTTTTCAGTGAGGCAACAATTTGATCAAAAGAAGGAATTACAGTAGAATATTGAAACGCATCTTTAACAACTTGATAAGAGTCAGGAATAGCATTCAAAAGGATCATGCATTTAGAAGTGTCATCTAAAGCCATATCAGTATCTTTAAGAACAAGGTTTAATTTTAAAAACTCATCAACATTTTCATCAATTGTTTTAGAAGAATCCATCTTATACGAAAACAGATTTCCTTTCAAGAAAGCCAAGTTGGGAGCAGATTTAGAAGAATAGAGAGATTCAAGCTTACCCCATAGGTCAAGTGCAGTATCTGCTCCATCCACTTTTCGTATCACATTATCAGAAAGATTTAAGAACAGGAGATTATAAGCTTCTTCTCGAATTTCATTTGTTCTTTTCAAGGATTTTTCGGACCATTTTTCAAGATCAGGCTCAAGAGCGTTTATGACCTTGTTATGTGAAAGCAACACTCGCATTTTCTTTTTCCATACACTGAAATCACCTTTACCATCGAACACAGAAATTTCAAGCCGCGTTGTTGCCATTTCTTAAACTCACTGTATATAAGAAACAAAGAGAAACAACACATGCAACACACTATTAGGGTTAATTAAATCGAAAAAAAAACCCAAGAAAATATTATTCAAGGATTTTAAGTTTTCGGAAACCCTAAAAGATATTAGATCTGTGAGTTACAATACAAGATAATGAGATTGTATTGTTGAGAAAAGATTTTCAGAAATTTTTAACACGCCAAAACACAGATCTGTCAAGATTAGTAACAAATCCTTTCTTAAAAACGTTTTTAAAGACCGATTAAACAAAGCTCTGATACCACTGTTGTAAATACACTTAGCAAAACGTAAGAAATCTTTGGCGAAAATAGATCAAATAGATCTATGGTTGGAAAAACAAATCAAACCCAGGAAAAATATAAATGCAGAAAGTAAAGAACACAAGGATATATCGTGGTTCAGCAATATGCCTACATCCACGTTGAAGCCACCCTCAGATGATGCTTCGCTTACTATATGAACACGGTTACAACTTCAGATTACAGGATTTACAAGAATAGAACACCACAAGAGTTTCAGCGTGAAACCCTAAGATCAATCGAGAACAGCTACTCAATCTACAAGTATTACACTTGATTACGACTATTCTAATTATCAATCTTTATAGATCAGATTGATAATATGTACAAAACCCTAAGAACCTATCTGAAGAACAAGAGAGAGAAGAGAGCGAAGAGTCAAAGTGAGAGAGTAGGTTCTGACCAAAGTCTGAAGACCCGAGCCTTTTATATGAGCCAATGAGGGTTTTAATCTGAGCCGTCCAAAGTGATAAATGATCAACGCACGAGATTAGTTCTTATAAGTAAGTCGGTGTAACCATATAACCCGAGACTTGGCTCAACCCGGTGCTGAAGTGTAATGCCACCTAAGTTGCCAACTCAGCTTCTTTGACCACCATTTTGACTTTATAAAAATATCAACAATATTGTAACAAGACTACTAATCCTTTTATATTTACTTCTTTAATTTTGATCTTTAGTTTGGATATTAATCTTCTTACACTCTGTTTTCATTAACTTGGATCATCTCAACATTTTTGTATCTTCCTATGGATGTGAGCTTCCAACATTTTTTTTACTGAAACCTTAACGAAAACCAACAGTGTATGAGCTAAATAGGGTGGATCCAAGAAAGTAACCAGTAACCACTGACCCAGGGTGCTAATTTGCCTGATTTTTCTTTCTTAGGAAAAAAAACGAGTAAAAAAAATTAAAACAATCGAGAAATATTTGGCTTTTTATGGTGATTTTTAGCCTCACTAAGTAACATAATGTTTATATCAACCCAACTCAACAGCTTTTAGTTGTGGGATCAAGGGGGCTTGGTCCCCATTTTTTGAGTTAGCTACACTATAGGTCCCTATATTATGCAAGAATTGCACTATATGTCCCTAAATTACTTTTCAAAATTATTGCAGTATAAGTCCTGTATTTATCAGACAAACAACAAAAAGTTCAAAGCCTAAAAAGATAATTTTATAAAGTTTAGGGGGGCCAAGTGAAGATTCTAAATCTTTTTTGTTTTCAGGATGATGACAAGGTGTAGAAAGATTGTTGGTGAATCATCAAGATCTGATTCAATGGATGCAAAGAAAGATCCAGACAACAAGGTTAAGTATAACTAAAGTTCGTGTTTTTTTTGTTTCCTTTGATATTTGTTTCTAATCATAATTTAATGTGGCAATGCAGAAGTGCTTTTTTACTAGATTGTCCTTGGGAAAGGTAGATGCGTTGAATAAATTGCTCACAAATGAGCAAAAGACAGCTGTCGAGAGTATTGGTTTCGGGTCAATCTTAACCCTTCAGTGCAACACTATTAGACAATCCTTGCGTGCGTGGATTGTTAGAAACTTTGATGTTTCATCCATGTCAATGGTAATTCATGGTAAAAAACTTCAAATTAAAGGTGATGATGTGGAGCAGATCCTGGGTTTACCCAATCAAGGATCATCTGTACCAACTGATGGTCCAGTTGATGAGTTAATGGAGGAGTTGTGTCGCACATTCTCTGTAAAAGAGTTGATCCCGTTGGACATATTGAGTGATAAATTGGAGGAATGCAAAACTCATGGGGATGAATTTAAGCGTATGTATTGCATTTATATTTTGGGTTACCTTTTGTGTCCAGTCGCTGTGAATGGAGTGAAAAAGGGCATGTTACACACTGTAAAGGATGTTAATAAGATTAATACGGTTAATTGGGCTCAATTTGTGCTAGATTACTTAGCAAATGGCATTACTCTAAATCTCAACTCTGTGAGAGGATGTTTATTCGTTTTGATGGTAAGTGAAGTTTATAGGGACCTATACAGCAATTAATTATACATATTTAGTGTCTAATGTTATTGAATTGTTTTTTATTTCGATGCAGATATTCTTTTTAGAGCATGTAAACCCAGGCAAGAACCTAACCCCGGAGCATAGTATGAGTCCATCTATTTGCTATTGGAGCAATGATAAAGTGTCGAATAAATTGAGTAAGTTTAAGGCTCAAGGTGGATATGAATCTCCTTCTGCTTGTTTTGTTTTGGATAAGAAGGTTGTTCATGAGGCTGGAGAAAGTGCGGAGTTGGAATATGTTGAGTCACAGACCCGACTATTGAAAATTGAATCCCATATTTCTGAGTTAAAGAATGATATGCAAGATATTCAGCATAATTTCTGTGAGGTGAAAGATATGCTTCGCATAATTGTAGACTCTGAAAGAGCAAAAAGAAGCGATAATGAAGAGACGGGTGATCAATGTGGGCCCACAGTTGGACTAACGGGAAATGGTGGGAAGAGAGTTTTAGACGATGACCAAAATGTTTCAAACCAGTCTTTAATCGGTAGTAGCAAGAAGTTACGTACTGATGGTGAATTTACTGAAGTGTCAAAGAAAGAAGAGATGTTACTTAATGAGGTGAAGAAATTGGAAAGTGAGATTAATGAGTTGCAAAAGAGTAAGCTTGAAGAAATCGAGAAAAGAGATGAAAAGATTGTTTATCTTGAAAGTGAGCTATGTGGAAAAGAGAATCTTATTCAGTGTTACAGAGAAGCTTTTGAGGAACTAGAAAAGGATTTTGATGAAGAATCAATATGTGAGAAGATGGAGCTGATTGGTCAGGCGAGGGAAGAAGGGGAAGAGTAGGTAAATGATGTTATGCATATGAGTAATTTCTATGACTAAGTGGTAGTATTAAAGAATGAAATTATAAAATGACGGTCAATTGAATGTTTGTATGAGATATTATTATTCGGTATGGCTAAATATTTACAAATTTATTCCTAAATTTTATTTAACAAAAAGAAAAAGTTGTTAAATAGTATTTGATTACAAATTCTCCCGGCTCTAATTACCTTCATCCCCCGACTCTATTGGGAGGTATAGAGATGAAAGATTTTCCAAGTAAGAGTGCGAGTGAAGTTATGAAAACAGCAGAGCACCATCATTTTAGATTTAAAACCTACATCCTCATTACCAACCAAGAAAAGAAAATTACCAATTTGCAACAACGAATTATTGGATTTATTAACGATGAAAGACAAGTTAATAATAAGATAAAGGGTGAAGGATTTGGTCGACCATCGAGGAGGGAAGATAATGTCCTCCATAACAGACAAGGAGTATGATGATCTTTCGAAAGGCTGTGCTTGCCTTTGGGATAAAGAGTTTTGGGTTTTTTTTCTTAAAACATGTCAAGGTCATTAATCTTTAAAAATTGTTTAGAAAATAGTGATTTCTTAGAAACATTTAACCTAGAGAATAGAAAATATAAGGGAAAATGATTCAAAGAGTCCATAATTCAAATATTTTTTGAGATTATTAGAGAAAACATCCTCATCTTCATATAGTAGTCTAATATTTTTTTAACTTTTAATTATTTATTTAATAAAAAAATACCTAATAAAACAATTATTTATAAAAAAACATGGGGTTATTGTTGATAACATCCTCATTAAACTCTTTAATTGTTTTTTTATGCCTTCAATAATCTTATTTATAGAAAAATGCCTAATGAAGTAATTATTTATAAAAAACATCCCCTTTATATTTTCTATACCTTTACTAATTCCATCACATGCGCGCGTCCGTGAAATTTTTTTAAAATCGTTATATCTAATTCAAATAAAATCAGAAAATTAAAAAAAAAAAATTGAATAAATCTAATTAATATTTACGTCTATGAATTTTTTTGATTTTTTTTGAATTTTTTGAAATTTTTCGAATTTTTTTAATTTTTTTTCGCAGACACGGAATTCCATGTTTTAAACCTGGAATTCCATGTTTTAAACCGTGAAATAAACATGAAATTCCGTGTCTGCGAAAAAAAAATTAAAAAAATCGAAAAAAAAAAATTCAGAAAATTCCGAAAAAAATCATAGACGTAAATATTAATTTGTGTTTGATGATACGAGTCATGCGGAAAAGAAAGAGAGAGTTTAGCGTTCTCCTCCTTCTCTCTAAAAATGCTCTCTCTCTCTCTCTCCTCTTGAAGCTTTGCGTTAATGGAGTCCCTTCTTGATATACCCCCCATTTGTTATCCCTATTCTCCTTGGTCTCTACAATCACACTTCTCTCTCTACTCATTTCTTTCTCCACGCGGTTAATCATTTTCAAGTTTATTGATTAGTGTAGCCTTTATTACTGTTATCATCCCATTGCTTTTGTTCCTTCCCTAGACGTATCCGATACGTTTCTTAACCCCTTTTTATACTTCTGCTTATCCTCTTTCTTTCACTTTCACCCACTCTTCCGTCCCTATCTCTCTCTCTCAGTCTCAGTACTACCAACACCCTAAAGTCGCCATGGCTTCTAATCCGTTAATCTCTATGAAATTAACCCCCTCATTCAAACAAGATGATATTATCTCTCGCCGATTCATGCTCCTCTCTAAGATACTATCTAAATCCGAGGTAACTCCAGCCACGGTAGAATCAGCAGCTAATAGATCTTGGGGTCTTAGATCTTGTATGCATGTCACTCCAGTGGGTTTTAATACCTTCTTCCTCATATTTGAGTCTCGTGATGACTTACTTAATACCTGGAACTTCAGACCATGGTCCATTAATGGCCATCTACTCCTCCTTCAAGCTTGGCATCCTGAGATGTCCATGGTAGAAGCTGATTTTTCTACAGCTACCTTCTGGGTCCATTTTCAAAACTTACCTTCTGCGTTTGCTACCCCCGATAACGCTAAGGATATCTGTAAAAATATTGATTGCACCCTTCTTGCTTATGACATTAATGAAGTTAACGTAACTACTAAGCTACTCCGAGTTCGCGTTTTATGGAAAGTGGATAAACCCCTCATCCGGTCTTTTAACATTGAGAGACCTTCACTTCCATCCTTGGAGGTTAAAGTCAGATTTGAAAAGCTCAGCAAGTTTTGCTTCTTCTGTGGTCTGCTTTTACACACGGCTGGAGAATGTGATTTATACAAAGCAGAACAGAAAAGACTCCGTGGTAGAGTTCCCTTTCCGTTTGGTGACTGGATGAGTATCACTCCAGTGAAAGGAAGAGGCAGGAATATACAGGTGGTAGATGATCTTGATGACCCCTCACATATTATTTCTGGGAGTGAGGATTCCTTTATTCCTTCATCTGATGATGTTACGTCTAAACCAAGACAAATTACTGGTCCCCCCTCAGTTAATACTTCTGATAAAGGGAAAACTGTTGAAAATAATGATGATAACATTCCTCCCTTCCTACGTGGCTGCTCCTCAGATCCTGAAAAGGGATATGCTTTGGTTGTTAAAGAGCTTTTAAAAGATGTTTCCTCGGATCCGACCGGGGTAGACCACATCTTCAAACCTTCTTCGAATAAACAACAAGATTCGGTACAGATGTCTAGTCAAAATTCTCCATCTGGTCGGAGACTTGAGTCAAAGTCCACTCCCTTTAATGCTAGATCCAAACCCTCATCCAACTGGTCCGGGTCTAAAAGAAAACAAATTGGTGAGCCCTCTAAGGAGAAATGACCGGCTTGGCCAATTAAGAAAGAAGGCTCCGACAGTGCTAAACCCAAGTTTGGTAATCGTTGGTCGATCCGTACTTGGTCCAGATCCAACCCTACTCATGGTAAAACTAGCCTCCAATGGGTTAACCCGGACTTGAAGAAAAACCCTGCTAATACATCGCTTCCCCCACCTCCTCCCATTATTCCCTCATCTCCTCCTACCCCTTTTAATACACCTCTACCCTGTACTCCCTCTCCATCTCCTTCCCCTACTAAACCCATACCCATTCAGATACTCTCATCCCCTTCACTCAACAATGAAGAAACAGCTTCTACACAAATGGTGGATACTCCGATGGTTGACCCGGGTCAGGAGACTTCTCCTTTGGTGGCGGAAAACCCTACTTCCCCCTTATCTGAATCATCTACTCCGATGGTGTCACCCAGCTCTTATCTGGTACCAGATACCCCTATTCATGACAGCTCCAATGCCCTCACAAAAATCCCTGTTGCGATAGAGCGCCCAGTTTGTATTCAAGGAGGCCCTAGTGCGAAGAAACGCAAGATCCTACATGATGAAATGGTTGGGTTCACAGAAGGTGAGGACGGTTTGGTCGAGGTCCCTCTTCTCGATATGGATATTGATGCTGCTCCCTTAGTGATGGTAGAGCCTGAAAACGTGGGTAGTTGCATTGAGCAACCCCCACCTAACCCATGATCGGAATCTTTTGGAACTGTCAAGGTTCGGGGTCACCCTTGACAGTCCAGAACCTTAGAGATCTGATTTCTAAGGAGAATCCCCGGGTTATTGGTCTCTCCAAAACCAAGACGAAGAAGAAGAAATTATTAATTTTTGCTAAGAAGTTAAAGATTAAACTGCTATGGAGTGTTGACCCAGTTGGGATATCAGGAGGCTTAGCTATCTTTGTTATGGAGGACTGGCACGCCGAGGTAATCTCTTCCTCTATTAACCATATCTCTCTTTCCATCCCTTCTGTTTCTAATTCTTGTTGGTATTTGCATTTCATTTACACCCTCCCCAACCCTGATAGTAAAATATTGATGTGGGACTTCATTGATAACACTTCCAATGATAACCCCCTTTCTCCCCACTTATTTATAGGAAACTTATATGATATTAGAAATGCTCAGGAAAAATTTCGGGGGTTGAGTAGAAGTCCCTCGGAATTGAGAATCTTTAATAATAATATCACCCGTAATGAACTTAGTGAGATCCCCTCTAAAGGCTGCTCCTTTACCTGGAGAAATAACCGTAGTGATGATGACCTCATCCTCCAAAAGCTAGATAGAGGCTTGGGTTCCTCTCTTTGGTTCAATCTATTCCCTAATGCATGGGTCCATAATCACCCTCCTATTGGTTCTGATCATTCCCCCATGATCCTGCATTGGGACGATATACCTATGTCCATCCCTAGACCCGCTTTTAGACTTGATCCTACTTGGCTGGACATTGAATCTTGTTCATCGGCTATAAAAACATGTCTTACCTCCTCCCGTCTTTTTGCGGGCCCCCCATCTTCCCGTTTTCCTAAAAGGTTGACTAGGTGCAAAAAAACTATATTTCGTTGGAAAAAAGCTAACCTTAAAAACAATGCTGTAATCATCAATATCCTTTCTAAAAGGTTAGAAGCCCTTATGCAAGAGAACCCTGCTGGCCTTGATGGTTCTTTACAGGAGCAATTTTCTTCAATAACGAAAGATATTGAATATTTTTGGTCCCTTGAAGAAAAATACTGGGCTACTCGCTCTAGGGTCTTGTGGCTCAAATTAGGTGATAGGAACTCTAAATTCTTTCACCTC
This sequence comes from Nemophila menziesii, assembly GCA_029959085.1. Classification (NCBI taxonomy): domain Eukaryota; kingdom Viridiplantae; phylum Streptophyta; class Magnoliopsida; order Boraginales; family Hydrophyllaceae; genus Nemophila; species Nemophila menziesii. Next base: position 107,228,680 of record JARWIR010000001.1, read on the forward strand.
TCTACTCGTCTTAGGAGAGCTTCTAACAAAATTGTATCCCTTCTTAAAATTGATGAATCATGGACCTCGGGTAGTGCTGAACTTCATAGCCATGTTGTAGGATTCTTTAAAGATCTCTATTCTGATACTGAGTCTCGTTTGATTGACCTTATCATCAATAAAGTCTCTCCCATGATTTCACAAGCTCAAAATGATATGCTCCTTTCCCCTATATCTCTTGATGAACTTAAAAAAGCCACATGGCTTTTAGGGGCTTCTAAAGCCCCTGGGCCTGATGGTTTTCTGGGTTCTTTCTTTCGTAAATTCTGGGATTTACTTAAGGATGATATTCTGGCTATTTGTAATGGGATCCTTTTGGTATCCATCTCCCTTGGTCATATTAGCGATACTAATATAGTCCTTATCCCTAAATGCAATAATCCCCAAAGAATTAGCCAGTACAGACCCATATCTTGCACCAATTTTCTCTATAAAATCCTTTCCAAGGTTATAGTCCTTAGGCTTACCACTATCATCCCTCTAATCATATCCCCTTGTCAATCTGCCTTTATTAAAGGCAGGCTCATCCAAGACAACATCATTATAGTCCATGAAGTCATTCATAAACTGAAACATCTTAGGAAAAACTCTAAGGACAGCTACTCCATCATCAAAGCTGATCTTCATAAAGCTTATGATAGAGTTAGTTGGCCTTTTCTTTTTTCCATCCTTCATAGACTTGGTTTTAATGAAAAATGGATAGCCCTTATCAGGGAATGTGTCACCTCGGTTAGCTTTAATGTGTTAATCAATGGTCAAAATGCTGGTAATTTTAAACCTTCCCGTGGTCTTCGACAAGGAGACCCCCTTTCACCCTATTTATTCACCATTGTCTCCAATGTTTTATCCCTACTCATTGAAAATGATTTTAACTCTGGAGATATTAAAGGCATCCAGTTAAGCAAAAATGGTCCTCATATTCATCACCTGCTTTTCGCAGATGATTCTATCTTTTTTCTGAGAAACTCTCCTTTGGAGATTCATGCTTTCAAAGAAACACTGTATAAATTCTGCTTTGCCTCTGGTCTGTCTATCAATCTTAATAAATCTTCGATTTTTATCAGTCCCAACTGCCCCCCTCATATGAGGAATTTGATTTCTGGTTCTTTTCGTATGCCCTTAACTGAAGATCTTGGCCTTTATTTGGGATTACCTACTGCGTGGGGAAACTCTAAGGTCAAAGCTTTTGATTCATTAATTGCGAAAACAGCGTCAAAATTAAGTGGTTGGAAGAAATCCCTTCTCTCATTGGCGGGGAAAGCCGTCCTTATCTCCTCTGTTATCCATGCTTTCCCCACGTACTTCATGTCTCTTCTAGCCCTCCCGAAGGGGGTTATCCGTAAAATCAACTCCCTCACGTGTCACTTCCTTTGGGGTAATGAGGATGATCATGGAATTCACTGGATTAGCTGGAATCGTGTTGCCTCACCTAAAGCATCTGGAGGGCTGGGTATCAAAAATCTTGAAGCTTTTAATCTTGCCCTTCTGTCTAAACAGGCCTGGTCTATACTCTCTCGCCCTGAATCCCTTGTTCATCAAATTCTTAAAGGTATCTATTTTTCTGACAAGGACATGTTGGATACTTCTGATATTAGGGGGGGGTCTTGGATTTGGAACAGCATTCGTAAAGGTTGCTCCTTCCTTAAACCCCGGTTAATTAAACCTATTGGAGATGGCCACTCCACCCTTATCTGGGAGGATAACTGGTTGGGGAATATTCTTGAGAAACCGAGCTTTTACTCTGATGATCCTTCCTTCCCCAAATATGTCGCTGATCTGTTTATGTCCTCCTCCAAATCTTGGAAGATGGATATGCTCATCCCTCTGTTTAATCCTGAAACTGTCGCGTCTATTGTTAAGATGAATATCCCTTGGACGAACCAAAGTAATAATTTCATCTGGCCTTATACCAAAGATGGATTATATTCTTGTAAATCAGGATATCACTTAGCTGTGGAAGGTTTAATCATCCCCCCCTCCCCCCCTGGACCCTCATCACAATCCAACTCTGATCTCCTTAAACTGTGTTGGAATTCTGGTGCTCCTCCCAAATTCAAATTCTTCTTCTGGCGCATTATTGTGAATGCTCTTTCTACAGAACTGAACAGATTTTACAGAAGATGTTCTTCCACTGATCTGTGCCACATTTGCCTAAAAGAAGAAGAATCCCTTGAGCACCTTTTTCTTAAATGCGAATGGACCAGAAGATTCTGGCTTTTATCCCCCCTTCACTGTCACATTCCACATTTTTATGACTTTGGTATTAATTCTTGGATTGGTAATATTGTTGAAACAGGGTGTAATTCTAAAGGGAAAATGGACCTACTTTTAACTGTTATCCTTTGTTTCTGGGTTATCTGGTTGACTAGGAATAGCTTTGTTTTTAATGATTCCCCTATTAACTATGATTCTTGCTTTGAACTTATTAATATTTTTCGCAGGCAAGTTTTCTCTGTTGATGTATCTGATATAGCTGATCCCTCCTCTACCCCAGATAATTTGCGAAATGATTGGCTCTCCTCTATCCCCATTTGGTCTCCCCCTCCTCAGCAGGCTTTTAAAATGAATGTGGATGCTTCTTTTAAGAATGGGAAAGCCACGGCAGCTGCAGTAATCCGCAATTGGAAGGGCGGAATTATTAATGGCTATGCCATGAACATTTCTGCCTCATCCAGTTTTGAAGCTGAAGCTAAAGCAATCCGAAGTGGCGTTCAGTTTGTTCTAGATCATGCTCCCCTTTGCAACAGTATCGAGACTGATGCAGAAGCTGTTTTGAAGGCCATGTACTCCTCGAGCACGAACTGTCCTTGGAAGGACAGGGCTATCCTTGAAGATATCAGAAACATGGCTAAAGACCACATCAATTTACGTATTAGTGGTATTCGTAGAACAGCTAACAAGGTTGCTGACTGGCTTGCCAAAGCTTTTTCTCATTCTTTGTTATCCCCTAATTGGATTTGTAATATTCCTCTGGATTTAAAAACTATCGTTTGTAATGACTTTGCTGATTTTGTGGTGACTGGGGTTGGTTAACTCCTTTCACCTTTATTTTAATATATTAGTCCCTTTGTCTAAAAAAAAAAGTAAATATTAATTTGATTTATCCAAATATAATTTTTTTTGATTTTTTTTGATTTTCTTTGAATTAGTTATGACGATTTTAAAAAAAATTCACGGACGCGCGCATGTTTATTAGTTTTTTTCTTATTTTTTAATTGTTAATTATAAGGGTAATTTGGAATGGGGCTGTTTTCAATAAATATATTTTTCTAGGCACCTTTTTCTAAATAAGTTTTTTAATAGGCATCAATCAACAATTGACTCAAAAAACATTCCCTTTATATTTTTTATAATTTTACTATCCTTATAATTAAATATATTATATTATTTTTAATAGAATATTTATTTTTAAATATTAAACAAATAATAGGGTACTTCTACCACCAACTCCACCACCACAACCACCACCACCTACTACTAATTTAATCACACGAGCGCGTTCGTGATTTTTTTTTTAAAATCGTCGTAACTAAAAAATCAGAAAAATAAAAAAATTACATTTTTGGATAAAACAAATTAATATTTACGTCTATGATTTTTTTTATTATTTTTTTTGTTTTTTTCGCAGACACGGAATTCCATGTTTAAAACATGAAATTCACTGTTTGAAATAGTGATTTTTTTTTCAAACACGGATTTTCATGTTTAAAACATGAAATTACGTGTTTGCGAAAAAAAATATAAAAATTCAAAAAATTCCAAAAAAAATCATATACGTAAATATTAATTTGATTTATCCAAATATATTAATTTTTTAATTTTTTTAGAATTAGATATAACGATTTAAAAAAAAATTACGGACGCGGGCATGTGTTTATTAGTTTTTGTTTTGTTTTTTTAATTTTTTTTTAATTATTAATTATAGGGATAGTTTGGAATGTGGTTGTTTTCTATATAATATCTTATTCTAGGTACATTTTTCTAAATAAGTTTTTTAATAGGTATTAATCTATAATTGGCTCATATTTTTGCTCAAGAATATTCCTATGATTTTAAGAAAAAAATGGACGAGCATACCTCTGTGTTGAAATTCAGTTCACATCCATAATCCAATGTATTAAGAAGATTAAACGGTGTCTTGGAAAATAAAATAATTTTTAAATAATGGTTGTCTTGTAAGTTTAAAAGGTTTAGAATCTTCTAATTTAACTAGATCTATTGGTTTGTTTGGTAGTGAAACTTATACCATAAAGACAAGAGAAAGAAAAGAGAAATAGGAAACTAGACACTAGTGATTCAAGAGTAAAAATCATATATGGTAGTTAAATGTGAATGTATAACGATCATATAGTGGTGAAATTTTTTTATTCTTTCTTTAGTTAGAGGGTTTTGGGTTTTTCAGTACAAAAAAACAAGATGTAATAGTGTGAGTGATTATATCGAATTACTCTGTGTTGGTAGACATTTTTGGCTGAACAACGTAAAATAGTGTTTTTGTTTTTTTTTCTTTATTCTTCCGTAAACGATCCTAGAACGGGAAATTTGATATTTTTCCCAACATTCTGTCCTAGTAAGGACATGTTTGGTTGTTACATATAGACCACCACCGAAGGGGTAGCGTTAATGGCGTGTGTGGGGGCGGGGAATGATGTCATCATGGGTTGCAATAGATTAGTTGTGTGTGTATTTCGGTGGGTTAGGGAAGGGGGTGTTTTATTTTTGTGTGGAATATATTTTTCGCAACGATAGATTATGTATCTATTTTCATAGGGTGGAGGAGGATTGGGGCCTTTATGTCTATGTATGATATTTTTTTCAATGATGGACTTGTGTGTATTTCAATCGGTCGGAGGTATGGGTAGGGATTAGGTGTATATTTATGGTTTGTATAATCTATTTTACACAGGAATTATTGCCAAATCTAGCCTAGTATGGACTTCAATTCCCATGTACACACAATCTATTTTTACGATCATAAAATTTTTAGTTATAAATTCCTAAACCTTATTTTATATTTATGCCTTTATGCCTTCATGTTATTTCTAGTTGTTAGTATATTTATTAATAAATTAGGCTAGTCTAAGTTTCTCTCTCCTCCACTACAAGTTAGCAGAATTGTACACACATACACATATTACACATGCACCGCTTCTCATCATACTTCATCTACTCTAATTTTTTCAAAACTAAAGCTTAATCAAATTATAGTAGTTCAAGCCCAAGCAAAGCGCATCTGTTCACAGTCGCTAATGTTCAAGTAATCATTATTGTAGTTGTTGATCGTGTTGCGAGTTCTACGTTTGTGTTTTCATTTGTTATCTTTTTATGTTTTTCTTTTGTTTGATTTTTTTTGTGTAATTAATATCTAAATAACATTTTTAATCTTATTTTTCTTTGTTTACAACCTTCGAACATCTATTTAGCTTCTTTTTGTTTATATTTTGGCTTTCTTAAAGATTTAAGCATTATTATGTTGTATCTGCTCTTGAGTTTGAACATTTCTTTTTATTTTGTTCATGTGATCAAGATTTTTTATACGTTGTTACATTTATTTTATGAAGTATTTTCATGTTTTCTAGGTATCCACATCATTATGAGTTTTGATGGTGTTTTTACCCTTTGACGTTCAACCTCATAACACTTATAAGTTATGGTGGTTTTTACCCATTGTAATTCAAACTCATATCAGTTATGAGTTATAATGGGTTCATTCCTATTGACAGTCACACTTATGATCTACTAGTAAGTGTGTTTTAGTGTTTCATAATTGTTTGAGTGCATATGCGTTTTACCCATTAAATTCAAATATACATGAGTTATGAGTGCTCATACTATTTTGTTTTCTTTTAGTACTCCCTCCGTCCATAGATGTTTGTTATACCTTTTTTTTCACATAGATTAAGAAAAGCAATTAATGTCTTATATTTTTACTAAATTACCCTCAACCAACTATTTAATGATTACAAAAAGCAATTAATGCCTTCTACTTTTTGAAAAATAAATAAGGGCAAACTTGGTAGAACATGTAAAAAAGTTTCTTGATATTTTAAAATGACAACCTTTTGTGGACATCCATTTTTAGAAATTGTGACAAACATTTGTGGACGGAGGGAGTACATTTGTTTATTGATAAATCTTGTTCTTATGTTTTCGCAATCATGTAAATTGTTTGCAAATCATTGGTGATTTTTGTGTGGCTGGATGAGAGTGCTCTGCAAGATTTTAAGTGTTTCTATCCTTTCCTTTTAGTTACCAAGTTTTGTATGTGATCGTTGGCCTAGACTCGACCCTTATGGGTTAGAATTGTTCTTCTCGTTCGGTAATCATTTGTGTTGCACGATAGTTGGTGAGTCTGATTTTTTTTACTGTTCTTTGCCTTTTTAATCGTGATGGCGTAGTTCCTGATGAACACTCCACTCTTACTGCAAATTACACACTAATCCTCTCAATGTACTTAAACATGTTTCCGACTACATGCACCAGATTACACAACTTAAAAATGTTCAAAGCAATGGGTAAGTTGAATCTATTAAATGGTGTGGTCAGGTCTTTGATGGTAGCGTAAAGGAATTCTGGTGCGGACTTTCAAAAAATGTATGTGAAATCAAATTTTGGTTTTATATTTTTGAACAACAAAGACTTGAAAGTTGGTGCCTACTTTAAGAAGTGCAAACAACTTGGTTGTCGTTCGGAGGTCTATGCTTTGGTTGATAAATGTAATAACAAGAGATACCAATTCTTCATACAACCATATTCAAGCATAATTTCACATATAAAAATAGGTTGATCCCTCCTCACATGTACAATTAGAATGTCATCGCATGACAAGTAATTTTAGACGTAGATATGTAGTATTTGAAGCTTGTCTTGTTGGATTTTGTGCTTGTCGTCCATTGTTATTTCTCAACATTACCTTTCTAAAGAACAAGTTTAAAGATCAGCTACTTGTTGCAACAGTAAAAGATGCCAATCAATATATGACATAAACCTTGGATGTAACTGATTGTTGATGGGTAAATACCCATTACATTCAATGGGGTTTTACCCATTTTGATGTGATGGATTTTTACCCATCATATGATATGATATCTTCCTGTTTACAATTTTTTTGTTATCTTTCTCCTGATTGAATATGGTTTTATATTGCAGGTATTTTTTTCAGTTGTTTTTTCAATTGTTTATGCTAAGGATGGTAATCATTGGACTCGTTTTCTACATTTATTGACTCAACACATAGTTAGTTGTGTGTTGACTTTGTTTTGTATCGCCACCCTGGATTTTGACTGCAGATCTTTACCATCACAATTTTGTCTACATCATCTGAAGATCAATGTGAAAACAAATTTAGAGGTGGTGGTAAGGTTTTAACCGTGGAGGTGATACATTTTCTCTTGAATTGTGTTTGCACGTGATGAGGAACATTTTGAGTTAGCTTTTGCAGTATTCATAGAGAGATGTGGTAAGAAGGCTACTGAATTCATGAATAATTTCCTGAGTGAAAAATAGGTAAATGCTTATTTCCTAGGTCGACGTTATGGCGAGTTGAATTCTAAGTCATTTAATAGCTAGATTAGATCAAAGTGTGAGCCTCCAGTAATCCAAATCAATATCGCTCTTCATACCCTCAAGTCTAAAAATCGTTCTAGGCGGCCGCCTAGGCGCTAGAAGGTAACCTTCCAAAACTGACCCAAGCGGCCACTAGGCGGTCTCATGCGGGTCTAGGCGGACCTAGGCGGTTTGGAGGCTTCTTTTTTTTTTTTTTTACACAAAAAATTGACATTCCATTTTTTAGCACAAAAAACCATATAAAAATTTATTTAAAATCTAAAAATATTCATGTATAATTGATTATCATTCACATGAATTGTATAAATTATGTAACTAAGAAATAAATATAAATTTATGAGTTTTTCCAAATATGTTTCCTTATTCTTTTTATTATATTGTGTAGATTTAAAAATAAATAAACTAATAATATATAATATTCATTAATAATATTCAGAGTCTCCTAGGCACTCGAAGGTGGTTGACCGACCGCCTAACGCTTTTTTAGAACACTTTCCGTACCCCATAGATGAATAGACGTATGATCGTTTCGTGGATGGTAAAGTTGTTATCGGTAATATGTCCTCTCGTTCTAAAGATATGTATGGAATTTGATTTGACTATTCTCGGGAATGGATGGTTATACAATCCACAACGATAATGTTTTTTTAAAGTCATTCAGATCCTGTAAGTATTTTTGAATCCAGAACTACACGTTCTCGTGTCACAGTTGGAAAGTTAAAGATTTCCCTTGTCATGTCGTTATAGCATTGGAGTTTGGTCGTTCTGATTGAATTTTACTACTTTGGAGACTACTTTTTCAACTCAAAGTACATAGAAACCTACACTCATAGCATTCTGGCTCTCTCTAAATATTACGTTGATCATTTAGTGGATGATTCAGTGATTGTTTTACCTCCTCTTGAGAAGCGTCACTCTCTAGTCCGAGGTAAAACAAGATCTCTTTAACTAGAGAAAATGCTTCAGAGAGGAGAATGAGTGGCAAATGCAACAATATGGGTTACCACAACAAGGGTAAGTTCGAATTTGATACTTCAAATCCCCCACATGCGACTCTACGTGTGAGCCTTCTACAAGCATTTAGAAGTGATGGCCATTATTGGAGTTGATGTGTTTTTATCGATTTTTGAGATAATTTCAATAATTTTGTCGTTCTTATAGGGATTTTTTTCACATGTTGTGATCTTTACTATCTGCTATGATTGACCATTTACTATAATTAATTCTATTTGAGAAGTTTAATATTGACCCCTTATGTTTTTGTCCTTTTGTGTTTATTGGGTCCTTTGTGTATATTTTTTATTATCTTATAACAAATTTCCAAAATAGTGCATTTTTACCGTTTAAGGTAATAATTTTTTACCCATTAGAGTTAATGAGTTTTGTGGGGGAGGGGGTTCTAGTTCAAAATTTGTTGTTATTTGAGCTTAGGGGGGGGGGGATTTCCATTCTAGTTTATGGTTCTATGGTGTAAATGAGTTGTTTAGGAAACTAGTTTTTAGATTGTTAATATGCCCTAGGGGTTCATAGAGGTGATTAATTGGGGGTTTTAACCATTTTGGAGGTAATGGGGTTTCAACCATTTGAATGCAATGAATTGTTTAAGGTACTGGTCATTAGTTTAATGCTTTGCAATAAGATTTTCAGTTTAAAAAGAAATTATGCAATCCGTTTTTACCCATCACATTGATCCAAAATAATATTTAGATTTCACAAATGATTCATCCATCATAAAATCAAGTCATTAAAAACAATAAAACTCATCAAGTAAAGTTAAAGTCAATGGGCAAGGTCCAAAACTATAAATGTCTTTTTTGCTCATTGGGTCTCTAAGTGTTGATGGATATTTGATATTTGTCATGTTGTGTATTATTCTTGTCCTTTAACAACTTTTCAATAATTTTGAATCTCATATAATCGTTTATGACTTGAGGATGTTGTTCAGATGCAAAGCCTTTGTCAAAAAGATCATTTGCGATCCGTATTTTATGACATCATTTTTTCTCTAGGAGCTCTTATTTCAACTTGTTCTAAGATAATATGAGGATCATATACCACTGCGAACCCTTTTGGTATAACATTGTCCATGATTTTGCTCATTAGCCAATCAAACATATTCTTGACATTCAGGTTAGCCTTAGCACATATATCCCTAGTTTTTATAAGGTTGTAGTTCTTGAAAGTTGGGACATCAGCATCCCAAACCAAAAGTGTTCTTAGTATTGGGCTGTATTTCCTTCCCCTTTCTTTTTTGTACTGGGATTCTTCGTTTATGTCCTGAAATCCGCAGTTCTCATTGATCGGCCTCTTTGACATTTTATTCGATCAACATTTTTTGTTCTTTTACTATTGTCGCTTCTTTATCTTACTCGACTTGCTACGCTAGATTAAAATGTAGGTCAAAAAATTGTTCAGCAGGTACCTTGAGACCACTTCATTAGGCAAGTCAATATAGTTGACCAAAACGGCCAGTTGCAGTTCTTCTTCAACATCCATACCCTTAGTTTTAGTTTCCCTGCATTTTTCGCTTTTATCCTTACTCTGTCTCTTCAGTTAATCCTTTTAAACGGGTAACTAGGTTCTCCTTAATTAGAACTAGTAGCTACATAGTTAGTTGGGTAACTAAATAAAGTGACATTTTGTTTAGTCAATTACTCAATTAGTAAATTTGTTACTTATTGAAAGTTATTCTAATGTAGTTACTTTTTTTATAGACATAAAATTACTATTTTGAAAAAAAAAATACATACAAAGTAAATAAAAAATAATAGTTTTTCGTTAAAATTAACAAAAACGCATATTAGATGACCAATTTCTTTTTTCTAAATGCTTGTGGATGACAAAATTCATAAAGCTGTAAAGTTAGAGCTTGATTATTTTAAAGTAAAAAATGATTTTTGATTAAAATTAAAATATTTGTAAAAAATATTTAAAAAATATTTTGATAACTAAATTTATTTTAAATGATTATTTTTAGAATTTTGTTTAGTATTTTTCTAAAAATAATTTTAAGAGTTTATAGATTTTTATGTATTTAAAATCTATTCAAATGATTATTTTTTTTTTTTTGGGTCGGGTAAACGTTCAAATAATTTTTTTTTTTTTTGTTACATAGGAGAGCCACTTTGGACTCAGAGTCATTGACTCGGTTCGAACCTGCACCACTAGATTGGTAGACCAAGGCTCTGGCCAGTGAGCTAATCCCAACTGGTTTCAAATGATTATTTTAAAAACTAAGCCAAAGGACTCTTACATAATTTGTTTTTTCGTCCTTTCTTACTATAGTGACGTTATACATGTAGCACGAAAATAGCATTCTTTGTTTTCCTCTCTCTTTCCCTCTAAAGCCTTCTTCACACTCTCTTTCTCTCTCTCTCTCTCTCTCTGCGAAGAAAGGATCTCTATGAAAAACCCTTTATCTGACCTTCCTCACAGTTTCTCTCCAGCAAAATGTGAGTTAAGATCTCTAATTTTATTTTTAATATTTTAGTGCATGGTAAGTTATATGACTTTTATGATTTAGTGATACAAAAATTGTTTTGAATATTATCTATACTCTCTTGTTTTAATCTCTAGTGTAGGATATAAAGCTACTTATTTTCAGTTTTCATTAACATCTCAAATCTTTGTATTTTCCTATGGATAAGCTTTCAACATTTTTTTTACCGAAACCTTAAAGATATTAACCTGAATTTTTGTTTTAGGAAAAAAGATATTAACGCCACTAGAGAAATACTTAGCTTAATGTTTAGATCAACCCATCTCAAGAACTTTAAGTTGGGGGAACAAGGGGGGTTGGTCCCATTTTAAACAAAATAAATAAATAAATTAAATACACTATGGCTCCCTATATTATGCAAAAATTGCACTATAGGTCCCTATTTATATCTATTTTTGTCATTGAAATTTTGAATTAATTACCGTATAAGTTCTATATTATATATACTAAGTTATATTTTATGAGAGAAACAACAAAGAATGAAAAAAATCAAAGCCTACAAAGATAATCTTGAAAAGTTTAGAGGGACCAAGTGAAGATTCTGAAAATTTGTTGTTTTCAGGATGATGAGACAGTGTAGGAATAGAAAGATTGTTGGTGAATCATCAAGATCTGATACAAATAATGCAAAGAAAGATCCAGACAACAAGGTTAAGTATAACTAAAATTCACGTTTTTTTGTTGTTTACTTTGATATTTGTTTCTAATCATAATTTGATTTGGCAATGCAGAAGTGCTTTTTTACTAAATTGTCCTTGGGAAAGGTAGTTGCGTTGAATAAAGTGCTCACAAAGGAGCAAAAGATAGCTGTTGAGAGTATTGGTTTTGGGTCAATCTTAACTCTTCAGTGCGACACTATAAGACAATCCTTGTGTGCGTGGATAGTTAGAAACTTTGATGTTTCATCCACTGCAATGGTAATTCATGGTAAAAAAATTCAAATTAACGGTGATGATGTGGAGCAGATCCTGGGTTTACCCAATCAAGGATCATCTGTACCCACCGATGGTCCAAATGATGAGTTAATTGAGGAGTTGTGTCGGACATTCTCTGTAACTGATTTGATCCCGTTGAACTTGTTGAGTAATAAATTGGAGGAATGTAAAACTCATGGGGATGAATTTAAGCGCATGTATTGCATTTACATTTTGGGGTATCTTTTGTGTCCATCCAGTGAGAAGGGAGTGAAGAAGGGCATGTTGCATGCTATTAAGGATGTTAGTAAGATTAATACGTTTAATTGGGCTCAATTTGTGCTAGATGGCATTAAGAAATCCATGGCTTTAAATCTCAAGTCTGTGAGGGGATGTTTATTCGTTTTGATGGTAAGTGAAGTTTATAGGTAACATATAGTGTTTAATGTTATTGAATTGTTTTTTTATTTCGATGCAGATATTCTTTTTGGAGCATGTAAACCCGGGCAAGAACCTACCCCCGGAACATAATATGAGTCCATCTATTTGCTATTGGAGCAATGATAAAGTGGCGGAGAAATTGGATAAGTTTAAGGCACAAGGTGGATATGAATCTCCTTGTGCTTGTTTTGTTTTGGATAAAAGGATTGTTCATAAGGCTGGAGAAAGTGTGGACTTGGAAAAGAGTGTTTGTGAGTTAAAGAGTGATATGCAAGATGTTAAGATAGAGTTTAATAAGGATTTCTGTGAGATGAAGAATTTGCTCCACTTAATTTTAAATTCTCAAACCGCTAAACAAAGTGATGGAAAGATTGAAGAGACGGGTGATGAATGTGGGCCCACAGTTGTTGATGAACACGCATCAGTAGATGTGATTGGAATTATTGTAGAGACAGGTGATCAATGTGGGCCCACAGCTGGTGATGAACATGAATCAGTAGAAAAAAGCGATAAGAGAGTGTTAGCCAATGAGCAAAATGTTTCAGAACAATCTTTAATTGTTAGTAACAAGAGGTTACGTGTTGATGGTGAATTTACTGATATACCCTCCTCCTCTATGGAGCGATATATCCAACCACAGTCGAAGAAAGAAGAGACGTTACTTAACGAGGTGAAGAAATTGGATAGTGAGATGAATGAATTGCGTAAGAGTAAGCATGAAGAAATGGAGAAAAGAGATGAAGTAATTGTCCGTCTTGAAAGTGAGCTTTTTAAAAAAGAGCATCTTGTTCAGTGTTACAGAGAAGCATTTGAGGAACTAGTAAAGGGTGTTGATGAAGAATCAATATGTGAGAAGATAGAGCTGATTGGTCAAGCAAGTGAAGAAGGGGAGGTTGTAGAATATAAGAGTCCATCACATATTGAGAATGAATCTGTAAAAAGTAGCAACAATAAATTCATAGGAGTACAATGAAGAGGCTCGGACAGAAAATGGCAGAGAATATATTTAGGGACATATGAAACAGCAGAAGAAGCTGCTAGAGCTTATGATGCTGCAAATCTTTGTCTTAAAGGCTCAAAAGCGATACTCAACTTTCCAAACTCATCCACCTCCATTTCTCATCTTCCTCCCAATACTGTTATGTCTGTTAAAACTATCAAAAGCATTGCAGAAGAGGCGGCTAAAAATACATTTCTTCTTCAACACGAGTAGGTAATTCATATTATGCATATTTTCTATGACTAAGTGATAGTTAAACAATGGTCAAATTATTAAATTGAATGTTTGTATGAGATTGTGATGCTGATTATTTATTAATGTATGATCTTTGAGTACATGCCTGCACTTTTGGTTTTAATTTCTCCACTATAATGACTCTGATTATTTAGACTCTAGTTTTCATACTTTATCTTACTCAAAAGTCAAATCCCTCGTCAACAAAAAGGTAGTCTTGATTCAACCCGATGCTCTCTATTACAACCCAACCCAGTTTACATGGGCAAGGTTCACCGTGCAACAACAGGAATGCACTCCTCATGCACAAAGCTTCTCTTTAACCACAAAATATAATTTAAGTACTAAAAGCGAATTTATATTAATTATTAATAATAAAAAGAACTCCAACTCAAATTATATATAGTGTTCGGTGATAATTTAACAAAAAAAGAATACTCAAGTTCTTAACTGAAACTCATTTTATGGACTCGCTTTATTAAGATATTAGTAACTAGTCGACTCGTTCACCCTGCTTAAATGACACTTACTCATGTTTATTTTAAATAAAATAATATGTAGTAGTGAGCAAAATAAAGTTTAGGGGTCAATTTGAAATAAAATAAAACTAACGGACCTAGTTGACATAAAACAAAGTTTATGGATCAATTTGAAGAAAAAAAGATTAGGGGCCTAATTGGAAGAAAAAAAGATTAGGGGTCTAATTGGAAGAAAAAAAATTAGGGACATAGTTGAAATAGAAAAAGATTAGGGACCTAATTGGAAAATACATAGTTTACGGCCAATTTGAAATTAAAAAAAATTTAAGGGATATTTAGATTATTAATTAAATTTATAGAGACTTAATATGAAATAAAATGTACATAAAAGGGCTTTAATGAATTAAAATTAATTCTATAGGGAAATTCTAAAAATGTAAGGGGTAGATAGACATTTAATTGATCACAAACGATTGACGTTATTGTCGAGAGGGCACGATGACGATAAAAATAATAACGATCTCTCACGTCCAAACAAAACAAAACCGTAGACGGAGTGTAATGCGACAAGTACTCTTTTTTTGTATCTATTTACTATTATTTATTATATTATCTGTTTACAAATACAAAAAAAGTAAGCAACCGAGAGTAGACAACTCTGCAGTCGGTCTACCGGGCGATGTAAAAATTACAGGACAAGTTGCCTGTCGACTTTTGCGTTTTGGATAATACGTGGAACCTATATACTAAGTATGAGAAACAGGTGGCCCATGTTATCGAACTAGCTGTGAGAGAGAAGGTGTCTCACAGAAGGTGTCACCCTGCTATAATGCGTGGTTAAGTGTATCACAAGAGATGATGCAGCGGGTCCTTAACTGATTGGGGGTAATTACCATTTCCTTTTCTTTATATGTTTTAATTATTATTCTGTGATTCCATATATTGATATTTGATTGTAAGACTATTTCCGGATAGACGAGTGGAGATCTAGGCTAGATTGGGGCATAATTTTTTCTACCTTAAATAGGATTTGCGCGGGTAAGTACAACGAGTATAAGCATCAATGTAAGGTAGATTACTTCGAAAAAAGCCTTAAACCTGTAAACATATCTGATGAGCATTTGGGAGTTGTCGTGGAGAAACTGAACTAATGATCAAGTGATTGTAATATTTATTTACCTTAAAAACTAGTAATATTGCTTATTTATTTACTATGGAATTTAAACATTTATTATTTACAAAAATAGAGAACTAGGCAGAGGCAAACAAGGCCAATAGGGCCAAGAAAAAATGGCCGAGCGGGCTCTGATCGAAGAACTACTCGTAGCAGTGAACAAATTTGTTCGAGATATAATTTTATTACTTAATTTTTGTTACAAAGTAAATTTAATATGTTGGCTAAAATCTCAAACAGAAGGGTTACGAATAACTACCGGTTAAGAGAAACCGATAAAGGGAGAGGAGCAGCGGATCCCGCTTCAGATGATGGCTAATTTTGTAAGAGGGACGGTTATGAAAAGAAAAGAGGAGAGTGGAGGACCGAGAGATGTAGGGACACCTATGTAAATTTCTTATACATCATTACTTATCTAATTGGTGAGAGAATACAATAACAATTTTAGCTATCTGAGGTGTACAATCAATATAGACATGTGCAAGGCTTATGACTCAATTTTGTGGGAGTTTCTTCTAGAGATTCTCAAGGATCTAAAATTTCATATACTGTATATTAATTAAATAATTCGGTGACATTTAACCGTGAACTGTATGATTTCTTCAAGGGCAAAAAGGACTTGAGACAATGTGATCTTCTTTCACCTTACCTTTTTATTTTGTATCTTGAACATCTATCGAGACTTTTAAATAAAAATACAAATTGTGGAGGTAACTATCACCCTAAATGTGGAAAAGTCAATATCATATATTTAGTTTTTGTCGATGACCTCATGTTACTAATTAAAGGAGATCCCGATTTAGTGAAAATTACTATCGTAACTTGAAAGACTTTGGAAAAATGTTTAGGATTTCATCCAAATGTTCTTAAATCGAATATTTATTATGTGGGTATAAAAAGTGAAGAGCTTGAAGACATACACAACTTGAGGAGGGGGTTATGCCTTTTCGATATTTGGATATATCACTTGAAATTTCGATTTTCCTTTCAAGAGATTTATGTTCGATCTTGGAATGCCCCTTCTATTTCATATGCTGGTCGGTTAGAGTTTATTGTATCAGTATTCAAGGGGTAATGTGTTTTTGGTTGTCCATATATTTTATTTTGGTTTGTGTGCGAGATCGAATTGTGAGTATTTATAGAAGCTTTTATTGAGATTGTAAATCTCCACAAGTCAAGTGAAAATATATATGGAGAAATGTTGATAAAAAGGATAAAGTTTGGATTAAATGGGTACATGGAAATTATTTAAAGATACAAAGTTTTTGGCTATATGGCAAGTCAATACGAGTTAAATGATGAGATTGGAACTTCTCTTGAAAATGTGGAAGGTGTAAGAATATTATATAGATGGTTTTCCTATGCCAACTATCTTCCTGATGGTGAGTACTATGCTTTATATAAGAAATCTGGTCGCCGATTTTTTTCAAAAACTTGGACAAATATTGTATGGGATACATGTTTTTTTATAAGTACGCAATCATTATTTGGATGACGCTATAAAAGAGGTTTAGAACGCAGGAATAGGTGTATATTGAGTTGGATCTATTTTGTAGGTTGTGCGGTGATAATTTCCAGGGCCGGCCTGGGCCCAAGGCAGCCAAGGCAATCGCCTTGGGCCCCAAATTTTGAGGGCCTTACAGAAACAAAATTATTTAATTTGAATATATGTTATTTAGATCGAAGAATTACAAATAAATAGAGTTAGCTGGGTGGGAATATGTTGTTCTATTATTACGAGGTTACTAGATCGAAACTTGGCAGTGATTTGATTGGTGATCAAAACCTCCACATAGGAGGTGATATAAGGGTGATATATATCTTTACTCTATAACTTAATATATTTTTTTATTTTAAATTTAAAAAATAGATCTCAAAACAAAAAATAAAAATATATTTTTAATGAATTTAGTAAATTTCTTAGAAGTATTTTTTTACGAACACGTTTTTATATGAAATATTTTAAACATAGTAAAACAACTCGAGCTTTTTTATATAAATATTTATATTGTAAATTTTATTATTATATTTTTAATTATAAAAGGCCCTAAATTTATTTTTCGCCTTAGGTAACCAAGAAGCTCCGGCCGGCCCTGATAATTTCTAATCAAACAATTCCCTATTCTTTGAATGTGTTCTCGCAAATGACATTTGAAAATATGTGAAAAAGTGGCTGGGTATTGATATAAAAAAATGAACACGATCTTAAAATTTAAATTCGGGAAAACTTGAAGGAGAAAACCGTGACGAGTTGTTTTTGCCACTACTATTTATAACATTTGGCCGAACAAAAAATAATCTTGCTATAAGAAATGAGACACATGCAAAAGTTGCAAAGAAAGTACAAATGTGCATGTTTTTTTTTTCTTTTTTGCTTTATAGTCTTATAATGTCTTAGTTGGATTTAATTTGAAATTTATTGAAATTTATTGAAATTTCTACTATCAGTTAGGAAGATATTATCTTAAATTTCTACTTAATTAAGGTTTTGTTATTTATATACGGTATAAAGTGAAAGATATAAGACTCTTTCTTTGGCTGGTCGGATTACATTAGCTCAATCAGTGCTCAGCGCGGTTCCGGTCTATCAGATGCAAGTGCTAAATCTGCCTAAGTATGTATGTGAGGAGTTGGATAAAGTGGTGAGAAATTTTATATGGGGGTCTTCGATATCGGAAAGGAAAATTCATTGG
This sequence comes from Nemophila menziesii, assembly GCA_029959085.1. Classification (NCBI taxonomy): domain Eukaryota; kingdom Viridiplantae; phylum Streptophyta; class Magnoliopsida; order Boraginales; family Hydrophyllaceae; genus Nemophila; species Nemophila menziesii. The sequence continues at coordinate 107,246,719 of JARWIR010000001.1, forward strand.
GTCTCTTGGGAGCAAGTATGTAAACCCAAAAAAACCGGAGGGCTAGGGATTAGGAGTGCAAGAAAATATAATCTAGCGCTCTTGGCGAAACTTGGGTGTAAGCTTGTGCAACAAGACAATAGTGTAGCTTGGGTGAGTGTGTTAAGAACAAAATATTTCAAGAATGGAGTTCTAAATCGCGAGAAGAAAACGAATGACTCTAGCATGTGTAAAGCTATTATGAATGGGTTAGAGGTTATTCGTGATGGGATAGTGGAGTTGGTAGGGATAGACGGAAAAAAGATGATATGGCGTCACGAAGCTTCTGGGATATTCACCGTTAAATCGGCATTTGAATCAATAGATATTACGTTACCAGATGGAACGTTCAATTGGGACTCAATTTGGAAGTTAAAATGTTCGCAAAAGATTCGGGTATTTATATGGAGGGTGTGCTTAAATCGTATTGCGTCAAAGGATAATCTATACAAAAGGGGTGTGGTCGAATCAAGGAGGTGTGATTTGTGTGGGAATGAAATAGAAGACCTGTGGCACATTTTTGTGGAGTGCAAGATTCCGAAGATGGTGTGGCAGGAGTTTGAATTGGGCATTGGGGAGGAACTAAGGATCCATGGAAATGAAGATCAGACTCATCGGGTGGAAGGTACAAGTTTTAGTACTAACCAGGTTGTTCATGTGCAGGGTATTAATGCAGGTAATCAAAACTTGGCTCGGTACAGGGATGCAGCTGAACCAGGGACTGAAACTGCATGTTCGAGGAGGTCAGCTACTGATCTGAGGAGAGGGGCGCTGTTCGTGAACGCGGGAGCTGAGGCTGAGCTGGATGGAACTACTGGATCGATTGAGGATGTGGCTGACCACCAACCGAGAGCTGCTGTTATTCGAAGTGCTGCAGAAACCACAGGCGCAGCAGATAGTGCTCAAAGAGTGGATACAAATCATGAAAGCTGTGAACATGTTATTGCGAGAAATACAACAGATTTGAGGGCCTGGTTTGGTGATCATTTAAGTAACAAGTCAAGATGCTATGGGATAGATTGGCCACTGCTATTTATTGCTGCTGTTTGGACAATTTGGATAAAAAGAAATCAACTCCTTTTTAATGAAATGACAACAATTCCTCATGTCAAAGAATTAAAAAAGGAGATAGTAACTTTAGCTAATAATTTCATCCTCGCATGGGGGAAGGAATTCGATGGAGGCATTGTTAAACTTGCGTCAAATGTGATGATTAAATGGGTCAAACCTCCGGATGGCTTAAAGCTAAATATAGATGGTAGCTTTGATGCATCAAGTGGTAAAGCAGGTATAGGGTGTATTTTGAGAGATGGAAATGGCTCGTGTATGGCCGGATTTGTTGGTCCTTGTTTGGGCATTTCCCCGTTTGTATCTGAACTTTTAGCTCTTCATTTTGGACTCATATGGATTATCAAGAAAGGGTACTTGGATGTTTACATTGAAACTGACTCGAAGGAACTCCATGCGCTAGTGAAGGGCGGTGGGAGTTCAAGTAGTCATTGTGTAATAGACTCGAGGGAGGTTCGTGCGCTAGTGAAGGGTGGCGGAACCTCAGGCAGTCGCATTGAGACCCTTGCACGAGAATGTTTGGAAATATTGCGTAATCACCCCAGTATGGAAGTTAGTTTTATTTACCGTGAAGCGAATTTCTGTGCTGATAAATTAGCAAAGGAAGGAGCTCATTTGAACTCAGCTCCTATAGAGTTTGAGGACCCTCCGGATTACTTATGGAAGCACATTACAAATGATAGGAGTGAGCGAGCAACTAATAGAGTTGTTCTAGGCCCTTAATAAGTGTTTTTTCTTGATTGTTTGTTCATGAACGTTTTGTTTAATCGGCTTTAATGCCTCATATGTATGAAAAAAAAAAAGATATAATTTTTGAACCTTTCTTTAATTTATACGAGTGTACAACTTTCACATTTTAATATAATTTACCAAAAATAAAACAAAAAGAAACAAAAATAGAGTAATTGTTATTCCATTTTTGGTCATAAACCATGCATGGTGAATGGGTGATAATGATATACCTTACCAACTCTTTCCTGAAGAAGGAAACAACGACGACTCTTTCCACTCTCCACCACCAACACTTTTTCACACTTTCACTCTTTCACATTTTTTCATTTTCACATCAAAGATGACTACTTCTCCCTCCTCTCACCATGGTCACCTGAACCTTTGCTGTCCACCACCACCACCACCACCACCACCACCACCACCACCACCACCGCAACAACATCCCACATCCACTCCGACCAGCAATGACCAAAACCCACAAACCCTAAATCAAGAAAACCCACTTCAAATTCAGCAGCAACCACAACTTAGCATTCACTACCAACATCAACTATCAGAAAGGTCAAGTACGTCTGCTCCTTCTTTTCCAGCTCCTGCCTCTGTTACCACTCACGATGCTCCTCCGAGCACCGACTCTAACACCTCACCAACGTTGTACACTCTCTATGAAAACATAAGGTGTAACCTTGACGTTGAAAAACGACAAGCTATTGAGAAAAAGTGTCAGATTTTAATGGAAAAGCTTAATCCTTTACCATTTGTGCCTTCAAGGAATCTCGATTTTTCAGAACATGAAAAGGTGTTGAAGAGGTTGGGCTTGTGGGATTTTGTTCGTACAGAGTTCGATAGGAGTGTTAGGGTAGATTTGATTGCTGAAATTGTAGCTAGTTATGATCCAATATCAGGGTGCAGTTATGTTAATGGGACTAGATATGGTGTAAGTAAGGCTGATTTAGCTCGCGCAATGAAGTTACCTGTGAAGAATAGGGGTATGATGGATTTGAATTTGGAGTTATTGGAGGATTCCACAACATTATTTATGGATTTTCTGTCAGATTGGGTGCTTTTGCACGGAGGTACATGGTCATCCATACCCACCGAGGTGTCAAATTGGGTGAGTGTGATAATGGATGGGCATCCCGAGAAGGTGGATTGGGCCGGGTTGCTTTGGTTCATGGTAGAGAAGGAGTTGACTCAAGGTGAACATTTGGTAGATTGTTATTATGCATCGCATTTACAGTGTTTGATTAAATCACAGTGTGAGGAGGTGTTTTTAAAGGGAGATACTGAGAAGATGGAGTTAGATGGTGAGGGTAATAGAGAGAAGAGTGTTGCTTTAAACGGGTCAGATTTTGAGTTGAATTTGGAACATAATGTTGATGAATCTTCAATGGAGGTTTTAGCATCTAATAATGTTAATTCAGCAGGTCCATCAGATTATGAGAATGGTGGTAAGAGAGTGATTAAAGATGAGGATCATATTCCCAATCAATCTCTAAATGCAAGCAACAAGAAATCAAAGATTGATGAGAAATGTGATGATGTAGCCTCAGATATTGAAACATTTATGGACAAAATTTATGAAGAATTTGTGGAAACGATTAAGAAAAGAGACAAAGAGATAGAAAAAAGGGAGAAAGAGATAGTTAGTCTTAAATGTGAAATAAATAGAAAAGAAAAGGTTGCAGAGGCTTACAGAGAAGCCTTAGTGGAAAGTGAGAAGCTAAAGTGTGAATGCAAAAACAAGTTTATAGCAAGTTCAATGGAAACCGAGACAGTTGCAGAAGATGAGAGTTTAAAGATTCCTGAAAAAGACTTAGAGGAAACAGAGACACTTGCAGTTGAAGAAGAAGGTAGTAATAAGAGTTTAAATATTGTTGAAGAAGCCTTAGAGACACTTCCAGAAGATGGTATTAATAAGAGTTTAGAGCTTCCTGGAGAAGACTTATATGAAACCGAGACACTTGGAGAAGATGGTATCAATAAGAGTTAAAGAAAGACTTAAATGAAACGGAGACACTTGCAGTTGCAGAAGAAGAAGGTAAGCAATAAAATGTAACAAGAGATTAAGGATTAAATCAAAACTTGAATGCAAAAACAAGTTGTTAGGAGTTTACAAAGTGAGTCCAATCTTCATTTTGTAATCTTCTATTTTTAATTTTAATTTAACCATGGCTATTTCTAGTGTTTAGTGTCTACTCCCCGTTTTCTCCTATGTGTTAAAAAACAGATTAACCTATGGAAGGTCTTGTACGCTTTAATAAAATGTGACAGTTTGGAAGTATTGTGGCTGAGCATTATTATGTTGATGCATTTCTTAGTTGTTTGTAATTTGGACAAAACCAGTGGGTGAAACTGTATGAACGCATAGTTCCTCAATGTGCCTGTATTTTGGTTTCTAATTCTATTTTTTTTTTTTTTTGTTTTTGTTGCATTTCTAATTCTAAGTTGCCCTAACTTTTTCTTTTTGGGACAAATAAGTTGCCCTAACACGGCTGACCTTTTTCTCTTTCAAATTCCAAGTCTAATAAGATAATTTAAAAAAGATTAGGGGTGCCAAGTGAAGATTCTAAAGGTTTGGGGACCCATAAGGTATATTTATAATTTTTCTTTAAAAACCCAAGTAAAAAATAAAAGCCATACAAATAAATTATTCTACATAACTTTTAGATTTGAGACAAATGTATTAAGTGTAAATAACATGATTTTTTTCCTGTTTTATTCGTACTCTAAAGAATATCATGGTTTATTTTCCACTTTCTAATTCTACTACTGAAGCTTTCTTCACCCTCTTCCTTCTCTCTTTTACTGCTTCTCTATCTCTCTGAACAAAGGAGCTCTGTGAAGAACCCTTCGTCGGACCACTATCCAGCAAAATGTGAGTCAAAATCTCTAATTTTATATGGTTTCACCATTATTTTACATTTCATTGCATGTTTCGTTATTTGATTTTAGGGTAAAGCCTTCCTGATGCCCTTTATCTTTGCCCAAAGTGCGCGATCCGCCCCTGATCTTCATTTTTGCCCTTTCTGGCCCTCGATCTCAATACTTTTTGACGCCGTTAGCCCTTTTTTGGTTTTTCTGTCAGTTGACCGTTAGTCAACGCCATGTGGCGCCACCTCACTGCCACCTCACCGCCACCTCACCGCCACATCGTCCGCAGCTGAGATTTTTTGTACTATGTGGCAAGGGCAATTTTGTCATTTATCCCTATACCATATTTACACCAACACAAACACATCAAACACACACACTAACCCACTAAAACACACACATTCTTGGTGTTCTTGGTGTTCTTCATTACAACTCCAAAAAAATACAATATAAAACCAAATTGCTCAACCAAACACTTGATTAAAAAAAAAGACAAAACCCATATCAAACCAATTGAGCCTCTTCTGCTTTTGATCAAACAAATAAAAAATCCATTATCCATATCAAACCAATTGAGCCTCTTCTTCTTTTGATCGAACAATAAAAAAAAATGAAGAGTCAAACCAATTGAGCCTTATCCCATATCAAACCTTATCAAACCAACTGAGCCTCACACTTATCAAATCACATTCAATCACCTGATCATACTTTTATTCATTTAAAGAAGAGAACCCAAGCTTTCGTGTAATTTTTTAAGATCAAATATCTCATCTGTGTAATTCTTTCCCATTTTTTTGTGTAATTTTTTCGGTGCTCAGAAGACATTCGTGCTCAGAAGACAAGCGAAGCAGTGAAGTAGTTGAAGACATTCGAAGGCTCGCGCTTGCCGTTGCTGCTCAGAAAATCACCGACCTTTCACTGGAGATGCTAGATGGTCCGTGAGCAGATCTACTTCGGCGACTATTTTCCATGAGATCTGATATCGAAGCTTCGACTCTTCCGTTCTTCTCGCCGGAGCTGGAGATGGTTTCGCGAACAAAGTGTAGCTCCTCCTCTCTTCTTCGCGCTGGAGCTCGTTTGCACAAGAAATTGCAGATTTGCAAGGAATTGCAGATTTGCACAAGAAATCGAAGCTAACACCTTCCAAAAAAACATCATTGGGACAATTTTACTAAAATTAAAGAGTATTGTGTAATATGTAGTTATCAATATACGGACGTTATCATTGGGTTGTTGTATTTGTGCAAATTCACAAGTGTGATAGATATTAATAAATTTTTATTTTTGTGTAATTGTATCAATTTTTTGTTTGATTTTCTGTAAGTGATCGAAGAAGAAGAATAATTAAAAAAATTAAAAAATGACTGTGTAATTTGCTGGTGACATCATGCCGACGTGACGGTGACGTGGAGTTGAGGTGGCTGTGACGTGGCGCCACGTGGCGTTGACTAACGGTCAATTGACAGAAAAATGGAAAAAGGGCTAACGGCGTCAAAAAGTATTGAGATCGAGGGCCAGAAAGGGCAAAAATGAAGATTAGGGGCGGATCGCGCACTTTGGGCAAAGTTAAAGGGCTTCAGGAAGGCTTTACCCTTGATTTTATGGTCAGTAATACAAAAATTTATTCTCAATTTTATATTTAGATCTCCAGTTCAAATACTAATCTACTTACACTATGTTTTTATCAACTTAAATCATTTCAACGTTATTGTATTTTTATATGGTGAGCTCCCTAGTCCCTACATTTTTTTTTTCGCTAGAATGTAACGGGGTAACCACTGACGGTGCTTATTTGCCAAAATATTTTATTTTTCGGTGAAAAAATGAGTAAAAAAAGATATTATCACACACTACTACGGTAGAGAAATACTTAGCTGTTTTTTTTTTTTAATGTTTTTTTAACACCAATAGTAAAATAGTTGTTAGGTCAACCTAAGTCAACAACTTTTAGTTGGGGGTACCAAGGGGGTTGGGTCCCAGTCTTTTTAAGTTTATTTGGTCCCTATATAATGCAAGAATTGCATTACATGTACCCATGTTTGAATTAATTGCAGTATAAGTCCTCTATTATACAAAATAACTTATATTTTATCATAAAAGAAAAAAAATCAAAGCCTAAAAAGAAAATTTTAAAAAGTTTAGGGTGCCAAGTGAAGATTCTGAAAAACTGGGAACCCATAAGGTATATTTATAATTTTATTTTATGGGGTCGATAATTTTTTTATGAAAAACGAAGGGGTGGACTGAGTAATACTGAGTGTTGTTTCCTTGGGCTTTTAAGTCTTTATATTTTCATAATATAAGGAACTTATAGCGCAATTAACTTAAATTAGGGACCTAGAGAGCAATTTTTCCATCATATAAGCTCATATATTTACATATGTTGTTTTCAGGGTGATGACACGGAATAAAAAGAAGAGTTCCGAAGATAAGCATTCGGGAAAATTAGATCGTGCCATGAAAATTGACAACAAGGTTAAGTATAACTGTATAATTATAATTCACAGTTTCTTTTTTTTGGTTGATATTTGTTTTTAATCCTAATTTGATTTGGTAATGCAGAAGAAACTGAGGGTCACAAAAAGGAAAGGGAAAAGGACAGTCTTGCTTGGCACTGAGGAAAAAAATGAGGAGTTGGACTGTGTTGAGACACAAACACGATTATCAAAAATTGAAATGCATGTTTCTGAGTTGAAGTGTGATATGCATAATGTTAAGAAAGATTTATCTGAGATGAAAGATTTGCTTCACTTGATTTTGGATTCTGAAAGAGCAAAAACAAGTGATGGCGATGAAGAGACCGGTGATCAACGTGGGCCCACAGTTGGTGATGAGCACGAATTGGTAGATGTGATTGTAGATGTAGGTCCCACTGATGGTGTAGAAAAAAACAATGAGCATATTCAACAACAGTCCAAGGTGCATGATCAGATGTTACTGAATGAGGTGAAGAGATTGGAAAGTGAGATGAATGAGTTGCAAAAGAGTAAGCTTGAAGAAATCGAGAAAAGAGATGAAGAAATAATTCGTCTTGTAAGTGAAATCAATGAGTTGCGTGAGAGAAACCTTGAAGAAATGGAGAAAAGGGATGAAGCCATTCTTCGTATTGAACGTGAGCTTTGTGAAAAAGAGCATCTTATTCATTGTTATAGAGAAGCTTTTGAGGAAATGCATAAGGATTTTGCTGAAGAACCAATACGTGAGGATGTTCCTGGCACTAGCGATAACACCCTCACTGATGCTAAAATAGAGAGTCAACAATTTGTGAAGCAGGAAAAAGGATAATTTATTGGAAATGATAACAAACTTAAAACTTAGAAGGCTATAATTTTTTTTAATGAATTTATTGCAGAACCAAATTGATATGTAGGTATACTATTTAAATATGTTTCTTATTAATTCACTAAATTATGCAGTTTGGTTTATCTGATATGATATGTGTTTCGTTTCCTTTTGTTTGCGTTTTCCGTAAAAATCTTTATCAAGAAAATTAGCCTTTTATACATGAGTGACATATTTCTTTTCATTATATTGTAGAGTCATGGTCACTTACAAATGCTCCTTAACCTTACCTTACCTTACCCAGTGACTCGTTATATTATGGAAAATAGCTACGCTTAAATTAAAATTTAAGTTGAAAGATTATACAATTGAATAACCAAAGGGAATAAAATCTCATGCATAATAACCAGTAAACATCCACTTGACAATTGTTTAATTCTTCTTCCTTTAATTACTACTACTTAGTCATAGAATATATGGAATTACAACACTTTGAAAAATCATCTGTAATAATAATAAGTAATTACCCCGAGGAGAGATTTAATGGGCAGTAGTTTTGTTCGAGTTTCACGCCTCCATTGTTAAAAACAGAGGTGTTTTTTGCAGCCGAAGCTACAACTTTTTTGATATTTTCAATAGATAAAATTGTATCATCGGGAGGAAGATATTGAATGGAAGAAGACATTGGAAAGTTGAGTTTTGCGCTTGCTGCTTCTTCACTTGGATAATTCCCTAAATATATTAATTTTTTTAGTTTTGCTGAAAATATCTGACTCTGCCATTTGCTACATTTTCTTGCATTTCTTTCAAGACGAATAATCTTTTCATCCTTTTTCTTCAATCCTTCATTCAACTTATCTTCTCAGCCTCCCCCTCTAAGAACACATCCTTACATTGTGACTTAATCAAAAGCTGTAAATGGGAAGCGTAATAACAATCCTCCAAATTACCCTTCTTGAGTATGCCGTATGTAGGTAACGTCAGAGTAGTAGTATTTGTAGGAGTTGGAGAATAAGAAGCAGACATACCTGAGTTTTCTGAATGTTGTTGATGGTGGTAGTGGTGTGGTGGTGGATCTGAAGTGGGTTTAGTTGATTTAGGGCTTGTGGGTTTTGATCACGGGGAGGCCGGGTGTTGTGGTGGTGGTGATGGTGGAGAGTGGAAAGGAATAAAAAAAGGACAGGAAATGTGGAGAGTGATAATGCACGGAGAACTTAGCAAAAACTGAAAGAAAAAAAAACTTTTAAAGGGTTATAAAAAATATAAATATAATCCTGTAATATTAAAAATATTTTATTAATACCCTAAACTTTCTTTCTTTCTTTCTTCTCCAACGCACGAGTTATTCTTCTTATCCAAAATACCACTCAATCTACTCTCTCGATTACAAACACTACACGCTATAATATTTTAAGTGTAAAAATTTTAAACACAAATGCATCAAATGATAAAACATAGGAACTTCATCTGATTTTTGGGTTTCACGACTATTTGATTTGGCTACTCTTAGAACAGACTGTATTGCTATAATTTCTCTGTTCTTTCTTGGAAAAATTGAATTAATTCATTATAAAAATGAAGAATTTTTTATAATCAAGAAGTTACATGGTCTTGATTATGTACGAGAGACTATTACTCCTTCTCTTTTTAAAAATTGGAGAAGGGGAGGGGGATTTTCTATTTTTAAAAAGTTGGGGGTTAAAAAAATAATTATATTTAATTTTTTTATTACTAGGAAATATCTGTTTTATCCCTGCCATATTATTATTTAACATCAAAATTAACGTTATGTACTAACAAAAGACAAAAAAAACGAAATGTTAGGTACTTGTATATCTACTTCAGAAACTTTAGGTAGGTATTTGTCCACAAACCAAAATAAATAGATACTTGAAAGGTTTTCTTTCCCTTTTTTGAAACACATGGTATAATTACGTATTTTAATTAAGCACACAAGAACTAAAAAGGCCTAATGATTCTCTAAAACTTATACTAATTGCTAAGCTTGAGCAAAATAAAACCAAAAACTAAACCAACCCCGAAAACCGACAAAAGTATTCGGTTATTTATGCTAAACCGACCGAAAAAATGTCACTAATTTTTTAAATTTTAATGACCCCTACCCCTACTTCCTTTTTTGATATTTTTAAAAAACATTATGATAAAGAGATAGAATTTTAAGTAAAATTTGAAAAGAATTTTTTTCACAAAAAACACTTTAAGATATCATAATGTGTAAAATATACATAAAATCATTAACAATATTGCATATTAAGATAAGATAAAATTGTACCAATACAATAATTCTTATATGATTTTCTACTTCCATGGATAATTGGTCACATTTATGATAAGTGAGATTGATCTTAAAGTATTTGTTACTTCCATGGATAATTTATTCTTTTTTTTTATTACTTGCAAATTTTATATATTATAAAATAATTTGGATAAGATCGTACCAATTTTAATACATCAAATTTCATCAAAACTTGACAATTAAACATGTTTAAAATATTATAAAACTAGAATAGATGACTAGATAAAAAAGAAAAAGGATTGACGATTATAATTTACAATATATTCCTGATTTTGTCTAACTTTAAAGAAACTTATTTTGCCTCTGATAGGTTGAAGAGTCGGGAGACCGAGCTAAGTCAGCTAGGGGTTAGGACTTACGTTGAGAGTTTGGTGTTAAAGAAGGTTGGACTAATGTTAAGGAAAGCTAGATTTAAAAAAGAGCAAGATCGAAAGAATCTGTAATAAATATTTAGGATTTTTTAAGGCATCATCCCTTACTTGAATAATATTTATTTACCTAATATGTTTCTAAAAATTTATTTACCCTTAATAAATATTGTGTTTTACCTTTACTAAAATATTATTTTTTTGACAAATGTCCTAATTACCATCTTGAATATATTTATAAAACCTTAATTTATAATGTTATCTTCTTTTCTTTCTCCTTCTGTACATATCTTTTTTTAATTTTTGGCCATCACAAGCCACCAATCATGATGAAACCACATCGATCTATCTCATCTTACCATACAAAATTATCGATACCAAATTTTAATGCAATATATTGATTAAAAAAAATGCAACTCGGCGTTTTCTTCGTCAAAAAATTATAGCTTTGAATAAATATGATTAGCAATATCATACATGAACGAGAAGAGTATATGGATACATATTATTGATTACGTAATGTATGTTAAATAATACTTTTATACATGTTCATAAAAGTACTCTTTAAGTTCTAGTTTAAAAGTAGCGTGAACTACCAAATACCTCCATTTTGGTTTAACTAAGGGTAAAAAACGCTTATAGTTTTAAAAGGAACAAATATCACATATAATTTTTTAATTTGTGACAACTCAGTTCGGTCCGGTTCGTAACGTATTTGTGCCTTACCGGACCGTTACGGTCTACCAGTCCTGCTCCTTATCGGACCGGTCCGGTCCAGATCCGTGTGGAGAATGGTGAGATTTGAACCGGTAAGTGGAACCAGTTGAGCCGGTTCCGGTCCGGTTCTTATCGGGTCTAAACCGGTTTTGACTTTAACCTCTTTTTTAAGTCTTTATTTGAGTTAACTGTTTTTCTTTTTAATTTACTTTAGTTTAGTTAAAAAAAATAGTTATAGTTTGATTTGGTTTACTTGATATTCTAAAATGTGATGGTTTGTTTAAAAAATACTTTTTGATATACTTCATATTATTGCTTTAATAGTTTGTTTAAAAAATACTTTTTGGTTTGATATACAAACTTAGTTGTTTAAGATGTAAATTTTTTCTAAGAGACGCAACCAAATTTATAATCGACCTTATAATTTGTTAAAACAAAATAAACAAGATAGAGAATATGTGTAAATTTAAAAATAAAAAACTAGAGAAATAAAATAATTATTACAAACTATTTAAAATAATTTAAATAATTGAAATCATCAACTTGTGTATACCTGCCAAACTATTCATAACACATTAAGTCTTTAGAAAATGAAAATAAAAACCCCTTAAATAATTTCACAAATCAGAAAATTATCTCCAAAGTTTTTTTCCAAACATTTCAAATAACACACCTTGGCAAGTAATTAGCCCCAAAGGTTTAATAGATGTCGGAGGGTTTGGTGTTGAAGGATTATTTTTGGTGGTGTAATCAGAAGATGAGTTGGGTAGAAGATGGGTTTTTTGTGTTAAATGGATAGGAGAGAAATGATGTGGGTGAATTGGTGTGGGCTTTTCAAGAGACCCAAAAGTAATAGAGTTTGGGTTGTTTTGTGTTATTGGGTTGAGTTTTAATTTTACTGGGGTTGAACAAATACTTGTTTGAGGAATATACCTTTTGAGGCCTAAAATTCAAAAAAGAGAATTTTAAGGGCCTAGTTAGATCTTATGTTTTTTAAGGGCCTAACTAGATTTTTTGGCTGGTTAGGGTCACGTTTTAGGGGGTTCGCACCCGCTGTTTTTTTATTTTTTGGGGGATATATCCCCCTATTTTATTTTTTAGGGGGCACACGCCCACCATTTTTAAGTTAATTCCATTTTTTAGTTAAGTCCTTTAAGTCCATATTGTCCAAAATAACGGGCTAGTCCAAAACAGGAGGTATATACCCCCTAAAATATCATTTTTACCCCCTAAAAATCATGTTTACCCCCCAAAAATCATGTTTACCCCCTCAATTAACTGGTTACCCCCTAAAATAACAAAACAGGGGGTATATACCCCCTGAATATCTTAATTTCCAAAAAACACCCCTGCAAAAAAAAATTAAAAAATACAAAAAACAAAGTAAACAATCAGATCTGAGATTCGTTTTGGTGGGTGTTGACTTAGCTGAGATGGGTGGTGTTGAGTGGTTTGGTGGGGTGTTGCTAGTGAGGTTGGGAAGCTCGCTGGTAGGGTTTAAAAGGTCGCTGGTGGGTGGTGGTGCGCTGGTGGTGGGGCGTTGGTGGTGGGGCGCAGCGGAGTGGGAATGTTGGCGGTGGATCTGAGTCTCGACGGAGGTAGAAGACGTCGCCAGTGAACGCGGTGGTGTGGTGGGCCCTCGAACGTGGTGGTGGCCTCGAACATGGTGGTGGGTCTTGAACGCGGTGGTGATGGTGGCCTCGAACGTGGTGGTCGTGGGTCTCGAATGCGGTCGTGGTGGTTTTCGAACGTGGTGGTGGCCTCGATCTGGTTGGTGGTGGGTCTCGAACGTGGTGGTGGCGTCGACCTGGTTGGTGGTGGGTCTCGAACGTGGTGGTGGCGTCGATCTGGTCGGGATTTAGAAGATAGCAGATCTGGTGGCGGTTGAAGGAGGTGTAGGTGTCGTGGTGGTGGCTTGATCGGGGTTGGCTCGCTGGTTCGTGGCAGTGAGGATGGTGGCAAGAAGGTGGGAAGCTGCGGGGAAATGAGGTGGTGGCTCGGCGAGATTTGCTGCAAATGGGGAGGGGGGCGAGATTTGCTGCAAATGGGGAGGGGGGCGAGTTTTGCTGTCGAGAGATGAATGGGGTGGGTGGGTAGGGTTTTATTGCTTTTTTTTAGTTGGATCCTAACTAGATAGTTGGTATCCAATCTGGGCCCTTTTTTAAAAAACTAAGGTTATTTTAGGCCCTAAAACATAGTTTACCCTACTCGTTTTGGCTTTAGAAATAATGTCGGCCTAATTTTTTGTGGGGCCAAAAGATGTGGTATTTTGGACAGATGAGTTAATAGAATTGAGAATTCTATTTCGAGTCTTTGTCAGAACTGAAGGAACGCTGCCAGAGTTCAGTTTCCCCTTTCGTGAAGATGCTCCATCCTTCATTAATGGATTAGCTGTTTTTTTGCGCCTCGAAGACAGGTAATTTTGGGTTTTGAACCTTTGAATCTGAATTTGGTTTTGGTTGGTTGTTGTGCTGATTGAGTTGACTCGGTTTTCCCTTTGTCGAGTTAGGGTTTTCAGTTGATTTGTAGAAGGGTTTACCGGTATCTTTTTTATCAGTGAATTTTGGTTCAAATCCATTGATGTTTTTGGTGAATTTGTATTTGATACATTTCTCTTCCTCATGATCAAGAAATCCGCAGGAGAAGCAAAAATCGCATAACTTCTCGAATTTCAACTGTCCTTTGATTGTATGACCATCTTCAAGAAAGATAGAGTAGTTGCTCGATAAAGGCTTGAAGATATTCCAATTGACTCTTGCTCAATCTGCTTTGAATTCGTTGAAATTATTAACAGGTGGTAAAATGATTTGTTCCACCTTTCTAAGTTGACTAGCAATTTTTTGTGCATTGTCATCATTGATGAGCGTAGATGAAATACCATGAATTTGAATGGAGAAAGGGGTAGTGTTGAGCTGTTCTTCAGTAAGACCTTTAGAAGAATCCCATTTCTGAAGTAGAATGTGTTTTCCAAAAACATTCCAAGGACGGTTATTCCACACAGTTTCAAGATCTTGAGCATTTTCGAAAGTAATGAGGCAAGCGTTGAAACCTCTTTTTTCCGTGTGACATTTTCTAGCAATTCCTCATGATGTGTTTATGATTTTTCGTAGGTAGTTGAAGATAATGTCTTCATTGTTGATGATTTTTGCGAAAAGTTTGGGACCCTCAAATTGTGCATAGACTGAATTTGAGTCAAGAGTGAGAGTAAATGCTTCATCTTTGCTATTTGGGTGGGTTTTTGTGTAAAATTCCATGAGTAAATGAAGTTGTGAAGCAGTAGGTGAGGGGAGAAAAGGAGAATTAAATGTAACAAAAATAGATAAAGCTTGTAATAAATAGTAAATTTTAGAAAATGAGAGTGAGAGTGGAGTTTATATGCACGATATGTTAATATGTAAATAATGAAATTTAGCAATTTAAAGAAAAATGAAGGTGATGGACATGATTTGGTTGTGTTGATAATTTAGTGGTGGTGGTGGTGGAGGAGGAATTTGGAGGTGGTGGTAGTGGAAAATTCAACTGCTTACCTACCTTGGGGTTGTGCCTGAGAGAAAAGAGGCATAGGAAGAATCATAATACTATGATTAGTATTGATATAAAGGTGAACGGTTTGATATTTATACGGCGGACTCTTGAGCCATTAAAATTTTCGACAAAAAAAGACCATTAAAATTGGATTTTCATTTCTACCATAAGTCTCTAATTAGATTTGGTGACTTTTACCATAAATTTCATTAGAGGACCAGGCCTGTATATTAGTTGATAGGAGTACAACATAAAGAGTGCTCAACCACCATTCATTACCGGATTAACTTCCAAACTATCTCAATGTATCAACAAGATTTTCCGTTATTTAATCTGATTTCAAGCACACATCGAAACACGTATAAAGTCTAGAGATAGTCACATTTAAATTAAAATTAAAATTAAAAATGAAAAGGTTATAAATAGAATAACCGAACCGAATAAAATCTCATGGATAGGTATAATCAACATCACGATCCTATCAATACATTTCCTAAGGACTGCAAATATTCAATTGACAACCCTTTAATTTTGCATCCTCAATTATAAACTAGTCACAGAAATATGGAAGCATGAGACTTTGAATAATCTGATAATCATAAAGTAATCATAATTCATAATCACCCACTTTTAATCACAATAAAGAAGAGATCTAAAGAACACAACTCAATCACCTACTCCTTTTAAAAAAGAGTTATTAGCAGCCTCAGCTGCAATTCTTTTAATGGTTTGAGGAGACATAACAGTGTTTGAAGGAAGATGTGCAATGGAGGATACCTTTGGAAAGTTAAGCTTCTCTTTTGAACGTTTAAGGCATAGGTGTGCAGCATCGTAAGCCCTAGCAGCTGCTTCTGGACTTGGATATGTTCCTAAACATATTACTCTTTTTAGTTTTGCTGATTCTATCTTAGATGACCATGAGTTTAAGCTTGTTTTCTGAACTCCGAAGAACTTCTTTTTTGATTTAGATTTTGATTGAATCCTTAATTTCTTATTACTACCACCTTCATCATCTTCTTTACTTATTGTTACTTCAGGAATTTCTATACTCTTTTTACTGCACTTTGCAAGTGTCTCCGTTTCCACTAAGGCTTTTTCAGGAAGATCAAATATTTTCTTGCATTCTTCAACTACTTTATGCATTTCCTCTAAGGCTTCTTTGTAACGCTCCACAAGTTCCCTGTTTTCAGACAACTCATGCTCAAGACGAACAATCTTTTCATCCTTTTTCTTCATTTCTTCACGGCAAGTCTTATGCATTACACTTTCCCAATTCTTGGACTCTCCTACTAAGAACACCTCCTCACATTGCGACTTAATTAAAAGCTGTAAATGGGAAGCGTAATAACAATTCTTCAAATTAACCCCTCTACTCAACTCATTCTCCACCATGAACCAAAGAAGCCCGGCCCAATCCAACTTCTCGTGATGCCCATCTTCAATCGCTTTTACCCAATTCAACACCTCATCCGGTAACAACCATGTATCACCGTGCAAAAGTACCCAATTTAACACAAAATCTACAATAAATTCCACCGAATCTTCCTTCAAATCCAACTCTGCCACATCATTCTTCTTCAGATGCAACTTCATTGCCCTAGCTAAATCGGCCCTATTGACTGTAATTCTAGTCCCTTTTACGTAACTGCACTGTAATTTTGGATCATAACTAGCTACCAACTCAGCAATCAAATCCTTTCTGACACCCGTATCAAACTCTATTTGAGAAAAATCCCACAAACCCAAAATTTTCAAAATGCTTTCATGTTTTGAAAAGTCGATATTTTTTGAAGGCACAAATGGTACAGGGTTAAACTTTTCCATAACAACTTGACATTTTCTTTCTATAGCTTGTTGTTTTTCAACAACAATGTTACACTTCTTAAGTATGTTGTGTGAGCTACCCGTTAAGGTAGAGTATGTGGGTAACGTCAGGGGTGCATTAATAACAGATTCAGGAGGTGGAAAATACGAAGCAGCCATACCTGAGTTTTCTGAATGTTGTAACACTTAATATATGTAAAAAACTAAATAGACAAACATTAGTAATAACTAATAGAGAAAATAACTAATATCACTTACTCTTTTTTTATTTTGGACTTTATATGAGATTTTGGACTTTATATGGAACACTAAGGGTGAGCATGGTTCGGTTCGTCTCGGTTTTTGGCCAAAACCGGAACCGAACCGAATATTTCGGTTTTTTTATAATTTAATAACCAAACCGGGTGGGTCGCATTTGGTTCCACATTCGGTTTTTGGTTCCGATTTGGTTCGTTTTGGTTCGGTTTTGGTTCGCTTCGAATTCGGATGCTTGGTCAATAATATTTTCACCCATTTCTTGAAATACATTGTCCAATAGAGACTATTATTCTAATACAATTATGTACTATTACTTGTCCATGTGGGTTATTAATACATCAATTAAATATAAACTTATAATCTAACCATACTTATCTTAATTTACAATACTACAATAAATTAAAGGGTAAAACCCTCGTCTGACCCACTAACTATGCCTAAAGTGCGCGGACCGCCCCTGATCTTTAAAGTTACCCTTTTACGCCCCATATCTTCACCTTTTGTGACACCGTTAGCCCTTTTTTCATTTTTTTGTCAGTTGACCGTTAGTCAACGCCACTTGGCGCCACCTCAGCGCCAACCGTCTTCGTCAGCATCGTCCCTAACTTTAAAAAAAAATTGTTTGAAGGTTTGAATCCTTCAAACCTTCAACAATGGAGGATTCATTAAAACAAACAAAAAAAGATTACACAATCAGCAATGTTGTTTAATCAAAAGCAGAAGAAATGAGGCCCATTAAACAATCGATTAAACAATTCAAACAATCCATCCAAACAATCAACAAATCAGAAATTTTTCTCTCCATATTTCCAAAGATCTTTTCCATGAACATCTTCAAACGGAGCCATAGATGAAGAAGATGATACGCGTGCATGGAGACCAAGCCATGGGGCAACCATGACTGAACTAGTCGCTAACATCCACTGTGAAGGAATTGCTTCCTCTGCACCTGCTGATTCATCGAGAAATTGTGAATTTTAAGTTAAATCGGTTTCACTTATAAACCAAATTGAGCATGAATTAACTGATATTAATAATTATGTAACAATAATGGTGGTGGCTTCGGTTGAACTATTTCTGTTGTTTGTATTCATTTAATGAATTATTATTTCTTTGATATATATGGTGGGTATCCTATTAATTGATTACTCTTTTATGAACTATTTTTTTCTTTTCTTTCTTTACTAAGCTCTTGCGCAACCCACGGTATCTGGTTCAATGGGATTGTAAGGAGCAGGTTTTTTACGTCATTGGAAATGTGTAAATTCCACAGCATAGTTTGTTTTGGATTAATCTTAATGAAAAATCGAAAATCCATCTTAGTAAAGTTCGATTTGGTAAAAATAATATGAAAGAGAATCAATCGAACAATTGTTGTGTGTGCAGAGTTGCTTTGATTTCTGTTGCTCTGCGTATCTCAATTGTGCAAATTATGGCCTTATGGAGGAGCTGATGACTCTCCTCTATGGGCATACCCACTCTTGGGAGCTTAAGGAGTTTGTGAAGATAATGGGCGGACATATTGAATTGGAATAAATCACATTTACAGGGAGGGGTATGTGGAAACTCCAGATGGATCATTTGATTTTTTCTTGAGGTATTGAAGAAACGAGATTCAAGAAACGAGAAAGAATCAATTATGAAATTGGGACCGATATATATTTGATTATTGGACTAAATCGATTAAGAAAATACCTAATTCAACTATTGGGTGGATTGAAGAGGAAGCGGAATCACTATGTTGAAGGTGGTGATGCTTAATTGATTTGAATTTTTTGATTTTTCCTCCATTGTTGAAGGTTCGAAGCATTCAAACCTTCAAAGTTTTTTTTTTAAAATAAGTTAGGGACGATGATGACGAAGGCGGGTGGTGCTGAGTTGGCGTTGAGGTGGCACTGACGTGGCGCCATGTGGCGTTGACTAACGGTCAACTGACAGAAAAATGAAAAAAGGGCTAACGGTGTCACAAAAGGTGAAGATATGGGGCGTAAAAGGGTAATTTTGAAGATCAGGGGCGGACCGCGCACTTTAGGCATAGTTAGAGGGCCAGACGAGAGCTTTACCCTAAATTAAAATCTATTACTTTCTGACTTTATACCATCATGATTTATAAACTCAATCAATTAATGGATACTTATAATTTTAAGTACTATAAAAAAAATCACTAATAGCACCATCGAATAGTATAACTAAAATTTCATGTAGACGATAAATTTTCAAAAAAAGTTTCTCCCACATAATTCTTATAAAAAAAGTTCACACATTCCCCATTTCTTTCCTTCATTAGTTTGGTTTTTGTTCGTTTTTTTTGGTTCGGTTTTTGCGTAGTAAACCGAACCGAACCAAAATATTCGGTTTTTGACAAATTAAAAACCGAACCATTTGATTATTCAGTTTTTGGTTTTTTGCTTTGTTTTTTTTTTCGATTTTTTGGTTCGATTTGATTTTCTGGTTCTCATTTGTTCACCCCTATGGAACACCCACAATCATATTCGATCGAGACCATCATTATTAGAGCATCCCAAGTACTGAAATCATCACTATCAACACGTTCAGCATCATCAAATCATCTCCATCCAAAAAATTTCTTAACAAAATTTGCAACAATCCCAAATATAATTATTTAAGATATATTCAATATTTTTTTTATCTATATTCTGTATTTACTTTTTCTTAATTAGCTGTAAAAATAGTACTAATAGTGTTGTGTACCAACGAACAAAAAGGACAAAAAGGACATAATTGTTATACCATTTTTGGTGATACGCCATGCATTGTGAATTGGTGATGCCTTACAACTTTTCCTGAAGAAGGAAACAACGACTCCTCTTTACACTCTCAACCACCAACCCTTTCATTCTCTCACATTTTCTTCATTTTCAAATCAACAATGTCTTCTTCTCCCTCCTCTCAACATCTTCACCTCAACATTTCCTGTCCTTTCAACACTTCACCACCACCACCACCACTACTGCAACAACATTCCACCCCCACTCCGACCAACAATGATCAAAACCCACAAACCCCAAATCAAGAAAACCCACTTGAAATTCAGCAGCAACCACAACTCAGCATTCACTACCATCACCAAAAACATCAACTATCAGAAATTTCAAGTACGGCTGCTCCTTCTTTTCCAGCTCCTGCCTCTGTTACCACTCACGATGTTCCTCCGAGCACCGAATTTAACACCCCACCAACGTTATACTCTCTCTATGAAAACATAAGGTGTAACCTTGATGTTGAAAAACAACAAGCTATTGATAAAAAGTTTCAGATTTTAATGGAAAAGCTTAATCCTTTACCATTTGTGCCTTCAAGAAATCTCGATTTTTCAGAACATGAAAAGGTGTTGAAGAGGTTGGGCTTGTGGGATTTTGTTCGTACAGAGTTTGATAGGAATGTTAGGACAGATTTGATAGCTGAAATGGTAGCTAGTTATGATCCAAAATCAGGGTGCAGTTATGTTAATGGTACTAGAATCGGAGTAAGTAGGGCTGATTTAGCTCGTGCAATGAAGTTGCCTGTGAAGAATAAGGGCGTGATGGATTTGGATGTGGAGTTATTGGAGGATTCCACATCATTTATCGTGGATTTTCTGTCAAATTGGGTGCTTTTGCACGGAGGTACGTGGTTTTCAGTACCCACTGAGTTGTTGATTTGGATGAGTGTGATATTGGATGGGCATCCCGAGAAGGTTGATTGGGCTGCGTTGCTTTGGTTCATGGTAGAGAAAGAGTTGACTCAAGGAGAACATTTGGTAGATTGTTATTACACATCGCATTTACAGTGTTTGATTAAATCACAGTGCGAGGAGGTGTTTTTAAAGGGAGATACTGAGAAGATGGAGTTAGATGGTGAGATAAGGGAAGAAGGGGAGGATAATAGAGAGAAGAGTGTTGCTTTAAACGGGTCAGATTTTGAGGTGAATTTGGAAGATAATGTTGATGAATCTACAATGGAGGTTTTAACATCTAAGAGTGATATGTGTAATGCTAGTTCAGCAGGTCCATCACATTATGAAAATGGTGGTAAGAGAGTGATTAGGGATGAGGATCATATTCCCAATCAATCTCTAAATGCAAGCAACAAGAAATCAAAATTTATGAAGAATATGAGGAAACAATAAAGAAAAGAGACGAAGAGATAGAAAAAAGGGAGAAAGAGATAGTTAGTCTTAAATGTGAGATATATAGAAAAGAAAAGGTTGCAGAGGCTTACAGAGAAGCCTTAGAGGAAAGCGAGAAGCTAAAGTGTGAATACAAAAACAAGTTGAAAAGAAATTCAATGGAAACAAGAAGTTCAGTTGCAGAAGATGGTAGTAATGAGAGTTTAGAGATTCATGAAGAAATCTTAGAGGAAATAGAGACAGTTGCAGAAGAAGATAGTAATAAGAATTCAGAGATTCCTGAAAAAGACTTAGAGGAAAAAGAAACAGTTGCAAAAGAAGGGAGTAATAAGAGTTCAGAAATTCCTGAATGTAAAAAGAAGTTGATTGGAATTTATGAAACAAGGCCAGGGTCATGGAGGAGTCTGATATATTCATCAAAACTAAAAAAAGTAATACATTTAGGGTATAATCCAAGTAAAGAAGAAGCTGCAAGAGCCTTTGATGCTGCAAGCTTATACCTTCACGGTTCAAAAGCAAAACTCAATTTTCCAAAATCGTCCTCAATTGAATATCTTCCTCCTTTTGATACTTTTGTTTCTATTGAAAACATCAAAAGAGTTGCAGCTGCGGCTGCTAAAGACACTTCTTTTCTTGAAGAAGAGTAGGTCATTATTGGTTATTGCTTTTTAAATCACTTCTTATGTGTGAATTGAAAGTTGGTGATATTATTTATATTTTCTTTGACTGAGTGAAATTAAAGATTAATTGAATGTTTGTATGACACTTTATTGTGTTTAATTATTTGATTGTATAATATTTAATTTTTAATCCTAATTCAACCGAGAATGTTGACTTCTTCAACATGCCTACAGATTTGGTGTTTAATTCTCCAATCACTTTGATGTTTACAACTTCACTGGAAAGTCTGATTCTTAATGAAGATTTATGGTGAACAGGAAAAACCAATTTCAGTTAAGAGTCTCCAAAAGTAGGGGTGGAAATCGGCCGGATCGGATCGGAAAATGTATTGTTCGGAAATTTCCAATTTTTTTTCGGAAGAGCAAAATCTGATCCGATTCCAATCCAAAAAAAATCGGAATTCAAAATTTCGTTCCGATTTCGGAACACCTGGAAATTTTCGGAATTTCGGAAGTTTCGGAACTTCTCTTTTTTTTTATTTTTAAGATACAAAAATAAAAAAAAAAAAAAATTATTTTTTGCAAAAGTGAAAAGACAAGGCTTGCACTCCTTTACCATGCATTGAGTTAGCAACTATCATTTTATTCCAAGCAATTGTATCCTTTCTTTTTTATTAAAACGAAAACTTTACAAGATTTACCCAAATCACCACATTTCGCATACATGAACATCGAAGAAGTAAGGGCGGTTATGTCTTCCAAGAATAAATTCCTAAAAACATACCCGTGAATCTCTTTTCCACCCTTTAAACTTTAAATTCGTACAAGCGGGTAGAAGATTTGAAAAAAAGAAGAAGTGAAAAGACAAGTTTTGCTTTTAGTCCATATCACTAGTGGCACCCTTACCTTTTCTGCTGATGGAGTGGAATGCTGATGGCGTGGAATGATGATGGCGTCATTGCGTGTGATAATATGTGTCTTATATAAGAAGGGGTCGCCGCCGATAGAGTTTTTTGTATGGGCCCAAAAAAACTTGGGGTTTAGGTTTACCTAGGGTTATAGTTATCTATTTTAAAATTTACATATATATATATATATATATTATATATTAATATATATAAATATTTCAAAATATAAATATTATTTAGGAAAATATTCGGAAAAATAATTGGAAAAAACCGGAAAAAAACCGGAAATAGAAATCAGATCGGATTTCGGAAATTCCAAATTTTCAAGATGTAATTCCAATTCCAATCCAAAAAATGTCGGAAAAATCGGAATTCGGAAATTCGGAAATCGGAAAGTAAAAAAACAATTCCAAATACGGAATTTTCGGATCGGAATCGCTCGGAAATCGGAAATTTCCGTTCCAATTCCACCCCTACCCAAAAGTGATGATTTTCTTGGGTGGACAATTTTATTTCACAAATACAAGTTGTGATAATAAATATAACTTAGTAACTTCATATACACTCAAATAATTGCTTGTTGACCACTTAATATATTGTGGATTTTATTGACGATTATTTTACGACAAAAAATTAACTATTTTCCATGATGTTTTGCATCCTTTTCTTCGTCATGACAAATCTAACACACCATGGGTATTGATTTATTTTATGTAACTAGGATATTTACGTTTTCTAAGTCCAAATTTTTTTTTCTTTTTTAAATTCTAACAATACATTAAAAAACAAAAGCAGAAACAAATTAATAATTCTACATAATTTTGTTGAAAATTAACGAAATGATTAGAGACAAGTGTAACATGATTCGTACCCTACAGAACGAACAAATAAAAAAATGGTGCTATACAGCTATACAATATGTAGTACGAGCATAACAATTTCATTTTCCGTTCTTTTTTTCTCCTGAAACTTTCTTCACCCTCTCTTACTGCTTCTCTCTCTCTTTCTCTCTCTCTCTCTCTATCTCTGAATAAAGTAGCTCAGTGAAGAACCTTTCGTCGGACCTTTATCCAGCAAAATGTGAGTCAAAATCTCTGATTTTAAATGGTTTCGCCACTATTTTACATTTTATTGCATGTTTAGTTATTTGTTTTTATGATTAGTAAAACAAAAAGTTATTTTAAATTTGTATTTACTTCTTTGATCTTTAGGTCTGATATTAAGATACTTACACTTTGTTTTCATTAACTTGGACCATCTCAACATTGTTGTATTTTTCTATGGATGAGCTTCCTACATTTTTTTTACTAGAACCTTAACGGAATTTTACAGTGTATGTGTGTGAGCTACCAGAGGCAGATCTAGTGGGTAACTACTGATCCCAGGATGCTAATTTGCCCGAAATTTCAGGGAAAAAAAGGATTAAAAAAAGATATTAACCCACTAGAGAATTGCTTACCTTTTTTGTCATGTATTTGAATTAATTACAGTATAAGTCCTATATTATACAAAACAACCTATATCTTATCATAAAACAGCAAAAAAATCGAAGCCTAAAAAGATAATTATAAAAAGTTTAGGGGTGTCACGTGAAAATTCTAAAATCTTTAGGGGACCCATAAAATATATTTATAATTTTATTTTATGAGGTTTTTGAAAACGTAGGGGTCGACTGACTAATACTTAGTGTTGTTTCCTTGGGCTTTAAAGTCCTTATATTTTCATAATATAAGGGACGTATAGTATAATTAACTTAAAATAAAATTGATATAGGGACCTATAGTGCAATTTTTTTTATAATATAAGAACCTATAGAGCAATTATCTCAAAAAAGAAAATGAAAATCGGTCGTTGCCCCCTACAAAAATTCCTCGTATGCCCCTGTCACTCGTACATTAGTATTCAGTGAACAGCCAGAAAATGTATAGCAGCTACACTTTATTGTAAACAAGTTATTTATTTATTTTGGTCATGTAAAGAAGTTATTAGAACAAGACAATTATATAGTAGTTTATAAGCTCATATATATATACATAAGTTGTTTTCAGGGTGATGACACGGAAGAGTTCCGAAGATAAGCATTCGGAAAAATTAGATCGTGCCATGAAAATTGACAACAAGGTTAAGTATAAATGTATAATTATGATTCAGAGTTTCTTTTTTTTGCTTGATATTTGTTTCTAATCCTAATTTGATTTGGTAATGCAGAAGAAACTGAAGGTCACAAAAAGGAAAGGGAAAAGGACAGTCTTGCTTGGCACTGAGGAAAAAAATGAGGAGTTGGACTGTGTTGAGACACAAACACGATTATCAAAAATTGAAATGCATGTTTCTGAGTTCAAGTGTGAAATTAATGATGTTAAGAAAGATTTATCTGAGATGAAAGATCTGCTTCACTTGATTTTGGATTCTCAAAGAGAAAAAACAAGTGATGGCGATGAAGAGACCGGTGATAAATGTGGGCCCACAGTTGGTGATGAGAACGAATTGGTAGATGTAGGACCCACTGATGGTGTAGAAAAAAACAATGAGCATATTCAACAACAGTCCAAGGTGTATGATCAGATGTTACCAAATGAGGTGAAGAAATTGGAAAGTGATATGAATGAGTTGCAAAAGAGTAAGCTTGAAGAAATCGAGAAAAGAGACGAAAAAATAGTTCGTCTTGAAAGTGAAATTAATGAGTTGCGTGAGAAAAACCGTGAAGGAATGGAGAAAAGAGATGAAGTGATTGTTAGTCTTGAAAGCGAGCTTTGTGGAAAAGAGCATCTTATTCAGTGTTACAGAGAAGCTTTTAAGGAAATGCATAAGGATTTTTCTGAAGAACCGATAAGTAAGGATGTTGCAGGCACTACTAACTATAACACTCTCACTGATGCTAAAATAGAGAGTCAACAATGTATGAAGCAGGAAAAAGATCGTTGAATATTCAATTGTTTCTTTTGGATATGATAACAAACTTTGAGGCTATTTATGAAATTATTGCAGAATTAAACTATTCAGAAGATTGTTCTATTAATTCTCGTATACTTAAATTCACTGTGATTTGGTTTATTTATTATCTGTCGTTTTACCTTTTGTTTGTTATTGAAGATATTGCACATTTTAGAAGATGTCCCATACAATCTTCCATTGTGTATTACCCAATGTAATCTGCTACTAAAAACTCCAATCCCCTCTTTTTCCAAGGCCATGCAAATTTGTGAATCCTTTGATTGTGTCATGTAATGTAAAATGCTGATACTGAAGTAATTATGCTAAAAAACACGAATGCTAATCAGAGTGAAGTCAATAAGTAGTTTCCATCTGAGCATAACAATTAGAGTCATATTTCTTTTTTAACTATGGAAGATACATACACCCTTCTTTTTTGGGTTTTTACATAGTATGACACTCTAATTATCACTTTCTTGGAACGATCGAGCATGGCCGACTAAATATCGTCCACTATTGTGCTAAAATCAAAATTGTCTTGTCAGATTGAAATGAAATACTTGAGCTCTCTATTTTTATTTCTAAGTATTGAAGTGGCTTAGGTTATCTTCTCTCTTAACTCAACTATGTAACTGTAGTTATTGAGCGTTGCTTGACTTATTTTGAAATTAAAAACTAAACTCGCCCCTCCCACAAATTGAGCCCAATTAATTAATACACTTTTGAACTTTGAGCAAAAATATACAGGAAAAAAAATTTGAGGTTGAGTTTCCGAAGGTTTCATGGCTTTCTCATTATCTTCTGTGTATCATCTCCACAAGCAAGAGAATATCTCAATATCTAGATGGTTTGGAAAAGTTTGAAGGTTAGCTGAAAAAAAGGAGTATTTCTCAAGTCTGTAGTGCTCAAATTAAACAGGGATCACCACTTATCACCACTTATTTGGATTTGTCTCAACTTAATCATAAAACCAAATAGAATCGAGTACATATACAATTTTAGAACTCGATCGCCACTTACTTTCCGTAACGTCTTTATATTTTTGCTTGAGGTATTCTGAGTTTTTTGCTGAGTAAAAATTATATTTATGAAGTAAAAGGAATTCTATCTAATTCACTAATTCGTGCGAAGATGTTGAACTTTTGTATTTGAAAAATGAAATAAGTTAGCTTAACCGCTTTGATATATTCGCATTATAGCTTCAACTATGTAATCCGTTAAAAAGTAACAAGTTGACTTACTATTCTTCTAATCAACACTCTCAACTTTCACATATTCAAAACACAATACTTTATAAAGAAAAATCAACCTGTAATCTTACGACAACTGCTACTTTATTTTACAAATGTATCGATTACTGATTGGGTTGAATACAATTATATCAAGAATAATACATCTGATCTCATCATAACTGTAAAATTAAACATGTGTGGGAGAAAAAATGAGATTGAAAAGTATAATAAAAAAAAATTGGCCTAATCTTGACTAACCTTAAAAAAACCTTGTTTTTTCCAAATAGAATTGGGGGCCTTATTGGTGGTGGTAGAGATTAGGGTCAAAAAAGGATGAATTATAATTGGATTTTTGAAGATTAGACATCACGATTAATTAAAGTTCAAATCGAAGATCATAGAATTGAATAACTGAACCAAATAAAGTCAAATAAATAAACATGATCATGACACTACATTCTATAAGAACGCAGATCGAAGAAGGTATTAAGAACCCCCCCCATTTGATAAATAACCATTCTAATAATTCTTTGTTCAATTTTTCACTTAATTAACTAAACTAGAAATTGTGAGACTTTGCACAATAATGAGTAATCAGTAATCATCAGCTACTCTTCTTCCAGATTCACCTTTTTTTTCGTCCACGCTTAGATGATTCTCCATTTTTGATAAAAGAAGTGTTTTTTGCTGCAGCAGCTGCAACTTTTTTGATTGTTTGAGCAGACATAATTGTATCTTCGGAAGGAAGAAGATGAGCAATTGAGGAAGATGAGTTTCGAAAGTTGAATTTCGCTTTTGAGCGTTTAAGGCATAAGAGTGCAGCATCGTAAGCTCTAGCAGCTGCTTCTTGAGTTGGATAAGATCCTAAATATATTTTTTTTTTTCGTTTTGATATCTCAGACCACCATTTCCGCCCTGTTTTATTAACTCCTATGAACTTCTTTTTGTGTTGAGATTTCGATTCGATCCTTCTTAACCTCTTATTACTAGTATCACACTCACCATCCTTACAAGTTGCTAATTCTTTAGGAATTCTTAACCTCTTCTTGTTACTAATGCCATCTTTAGGAACCTCATTACCTTGCATGCACTCTGCACGAGTTTCTGTTTCCTCTAAGGCTTCTTCAACTATCTCTAAACTCTCATTACTATCATCTTCTGCAACTGTCTCGGTTTCCTTTGAATTTCTTTTCATTTTGTTTTTGCATTCACACTTTAGCTTCTCACTTTCCACTAAGGCTTCTCTGTAAGCCTCTGCAACCTTTTCTTTTCTATATATCTCACATTTAAGACTAACTATCTCTTTCTCCCTTTTTTCTATCTCTTCGTCTCTTTTCTTTATTGTTTCCTCAAATTCTTCATAAATTTTGTCCATAAATGTTTGAATATCTGAGGCTTTATCATCACATTTCTCATCAATCTTTGATTTCTTGTTGCTTGCATTTAGAGATTGATTAGGAATATGATTCTCATCCCTAATCACTCTTTTACCACCATTCTCATAATGTGATGGACCTGCTGAATTAACATTACACATATCACTCTTAAATGCTAAAACCTCCATTGAAGATTTCCCCAGAGTTATGTATTCCTTCTCTCCACCACCTTGACCCAAATTCAACTCAAAATCCGACCCGTTTAAAGCAACACTCTTCTCTCCATTACCTTTCTCTTCTTCCCTTACCTCACCATCCAACTCCATCTTCTCAGTATCTCCCTTTAAAAATATCTCCTCACATTGTGATTTAATCAAACATTGTAAATGCGATGCATAATAACAATACACCAAATGTTCTCCTTGAGTCAACTCTTTCTCTACCATGAACCAAAGCAACCCGGCCCAATCCACCTTCTCGGGATGCCCATCCATTATCACACTCACCCATATCAACAACTCAGTGGGTATCGAAAACCATGTACCTCCGTGCAAAAGCACCCAATTTGACAAAAAATCCACAAGAAATGATGTGGAATCCTCCAATAACTCCACATCCAAATCCATCACACCCTTATTCTTCACAGGCAATTTCATTGCACGAGCTAAATCAGCCCTACTTACTCCGATTCTAGTACCATTAACATAACTGCACCCTGATTTTGGATCATAACTAGCTACCATTTCAGCAATCAAATCTGCCCTAACGCTCCTATCAAACTCTGTACGAACAAAATCCCACAAGCCCAGACTTTTCAACAACTTTTCATGTTCTGAAAAATTAAGATTCCTTAAAGGCACAAATGGTAAAGGATTAAGCTTTTCCATTAAAATCTGACACTTCTTCTCAATAGCTTGTCGTTTTTCAACATCAATGTTACACCTTATGTTTTCATAGAGAGTGTATAACGTCGGATGGGTTGTAGAGTCGATGCTTGGGGGAGCATCGTTAGTGGTAATAGAGGCAGGCGCTGGAAAAGAAGGATCAGCCGTACTCGAGTTTTGTGAAAGTTGATGTTGTTGGTGATGGTAGTGGGTCATGAGTTGTGGTTTCTGTTGAATTTGAAGTGGGTTTTCTTGATTTGGGGTTTGTTGGTTTGGATCATTGCTGGTCGGAGTGGCGTTGGGGTGTTGTTGCGGTGGTGGTGTTGGTGATAGTGGTGGTGGTGGTGGTGGAGAGTGGAAAGGACAGGAAATATTGAGGTGAAGATGGTGAGAGGAGGGAGAAGAAGACATTGTTGACTTGAAAATGAAGAAATATGAGAGAATGAAAGGGTTGGTGGTGGAGAGTGGAAAGAGTCGTTGTTTCCTTCTTCTGGAAAAAGCTGTAAGGCATCACCAATGCACAATGCATGGTATAACCAAAAATGGTATAACAAATATGTCCTTTTTGTCTTTTTGTTCACCTCTTTTAATCGTACTTTTTTGATACACAACACTACCAACTATAATTGTAACAGCTAATTAGATAGATGTTATTACAAACTCGGATTGAAAACAAAATAAAATGGAGAGTTACTTAAATAGATGTTATTACATTTCAATTACTAAAAAATGTTATTGCCGACACAAAAGAAATACTAAAAAATGTTATACTTTTTTTTTCAAAGTGCAATAATATAAAATGCAATAAGAGTTATTACAAGCAAAATAAATCTCATCAATCAATACGACTAGATATTGGAAAGTAAGGTTACTTAGCGAATTGGAGGGGAGGGTTGGAAATCCAGTTACATGGCAAAATACCCAACAACTTTTGCTTTGCAGCTTGTTGTTTTTCAAAAATTGATGCAACAGTTGGATAATAGGAAGCATCCATACCTGAGTTTTCTGAATGATGTTGTCGGTGGTGGTAGTGGTAGTGGTGGACTAGTGATGGTGGTAGATTTGAAGTGGGATTAGTTCATTTAGGGTTTGTGGGTAGAGGAGGTGAGGGTGATGTGGTGATGGAGAGTACTATAGTTTCCTTCTACAGAAAAAGTTGCAAGCTAGAGAGTACTGTTACTACGCAATTATGCATGGAGACGAGACCAAAAATTGAACAAAAATAGTCAACTTTAGACTTTGACCCAGCAACCAACCCACTCAGACTGAAAATAAAATAAAATGGAGAGATTTTTTTGTTCTAAACGCTTTTAAAAAATACAAATTGAGGTCAACTTTTGGCCTTAATTATATTTTAAAGCCAAACTAAAAAAATCCTATTTAAGTCTTGTTTTTAATTTTTTTGTTTCGTTCTTGACTTTTTTACCCTTACCTAATCTGACCTTTTTTACCCACGAGACTAATATCACCATTTTTTCCGTAAACTAACCTTTCATGGGTCCAGACCTATTACGCAATACAACTCATGTGCAATAGCCCCAATTTTTGGGTTGTACCCATCATGACTAAAACTAAAAAATAAAACAATTCACAGCCCAAAAAACAATAAAAAAATTATCTCAGCGCACTCGCAATATACAATCAAAGTGAACAACAACTCATGATGGTCAGACGCAATATACGAACAAAAAACAACAAGATTTTTTACGCAATAACCCCTTTATGAACAAGAAACAAGAAATCTAAAACTATTTGAACAAAGAAGAAAAACAAAATTAGCCTTTACAGGCTGCACCATTCGAACAAATTTGATTATGCGGGGCTGTACCCACGGTGCTGATATTGCTGGGGCTGGACCCTGGTGTCGATAGGCCTGCACTCACGGGCTGGACCCATGGTGTAGATGGGAGGTCTTCAACGATGGGGGTTGTACCCATGGCAGAATGTTCTTCTTTTTGTGGGCTGGACCCATGGTGTGGATGGGAGGGTCTTCAACGGCGGGGCTGTACCGTGAAGGTGATGGCTGTGATGGTAGGATCTACACACGGTAGTGGGATTTCTTTTTCAGCGAAGATAGTTTTTTTTGGTTTCGAATGGTGGATTTCAATGTTGGCCTTCAATGGTGGAGAATGGAAGGTCAGATCGGGGGGGTTCTGTTGGTGATGGTGGGGGTCCAGATCAAGTGGAGAAGAGAGAAGGGTCACGCATAGGGGAGAGGGGTTTCAGCTCCATTCGAACGTGGAGGAGAGGGTAATGATGTCGGTGATGAAGATGATTATGATATAGAGAAGCGGCTGCTTGGGATCCCAGGTGGCGGTGTAGTTTGAACTCGCCATATTTCTTGTGCTGGACCCATGGCAGGGGGTAATTGGTGGAGAAGAGCGGCTTGGTGGGTGGATCTGCTGGTGATGAAGATGATGGTGGATCTGGGTAGACTGGGCTGGTCAGAAGGGATGGAAGGTAGATCGGTGTGATGGTGATGGTGAGGGAGGGCTGGGTGTGAATAGAGAGAGAGAGTGGTAATAATGGTAGTGAGGAAAGTTGGGAATCTGCAGAGCGAGAGAGAAGTCGCAGTGAAGAAAAGAGAGGGGAGGGGTAGTTGTTTACTGGGGTTGGGGTTTGGGTTTTTCAATTTTCTCTGTGTGTAATAGGGGGTGGGGTTGTTTTGGGTTTTTAGCTCCTTTTGTTGGCCTTCTAACTGATAGTTGGAAACGGGCTTTATATTATAAAAGGGAAATAAGTTGTTGGCCTTAGAAAGTTTATACCCCTTTTCAATGGAGAGTTGCCTTTTTTTTGGACTAGAATGGAGAGTTACTTATGGTTTACAAACTAAACTAACTAATTATAAACAAAACATTAAAAAACAAATTATCTTCAAAATATATAAGTTTTAAAACATATAATCTGGTTTTACATTACTTAACACACACACACCCTCCCTAAAACACGTTGCGGCAACGAATTTCCAGATGGAAGCTCCTTATCGAGGTTCGAAAAATAGAAACTTTGCAACAATGCTGGCTAGTGAAAGTGTTAGACATAACTTCCATACCTGACTTAGAATATCTAGAATAAGGGGGTTTAAAATAGTAAATTAATATTTTTATGTTTTAATTTTGGATAGATTTATAGTTCAAATAAATAAAGTTATATGTATTTTTTTTGTTTTAGGTGGGCTTAAAGCCACCTTTTGTTGGCTTTAAATCTACGACTGTTTCCATAAAAGTTACAAGTATATTGTTTCAGTGGAAGTTAATATGGACGATAGACTTTAGATTATCGTCGTTCTTCGATAATAAAAAAGGAAAAATAATAACAAATTGGATGTGTGGATTGTTGGGAAGTAAATTTTTTCGGGATGAGTTGTGTGAATTTTTTGGACGGTAGACCTAATTGTTCCTCGAGTATGTAACAATTAATGCATCGAGTATATATAGAGTGATTGGGAACGTGTGATAACTTTCATGTGATACAGTCGTGCAACTTATTGTTATTCTTTGAGGAAACACCAACCATCATCTTTTCCGTCGCAAGGTACGAAAAGAATACGTAATATGATTATAAATAATTTTGACCTTTGAACAAATAACCTCAACCTTCTGTCAAACTAGTACACGTACACATTTTTAACGGTCGTTATAAGTGTTATCCCTTTCTGAAGACTCATTACTTTATGGAGAGCGCAAAAGTCAAACATCCCATCACACTGTGATAATATTAAGGTAATTGGTACTCATTTTACTACTAAAAATTTGATAGAACCAATGAGATTAATAACCGTAAGCTTAGTAGCCACAAAAAGATGAGCCGAAACTAACACCACAACTCAATTTTAACTACCTAGCGCACTTGTATAAAAATCACTAAAAAAACCAAGAGATTTAAAGCAAAAGTACAAAGACAATTAAGCAATAAAAACAATAGGAAGAAAACCCCATGTCCCAATATGTTCAACCATCTTCGGTTTTTAGAAAAATATGTATGGAATTAAGAGACAAATAAAACTACATGGGATTACATAGTACATACATATATAGGATTTAGTTTAAGACCCTTTTTTTACTGAAAATCTTCATGAATAAGGCGTAAAACTTCTCCAATTACACCACCCATTTAGTAAACTACACCAACCCAGTTAATGTTTACTTTTCCGTGCGAAGCTACTATACACCGAACCTTATCAATGACATTATTAGAAGCATTCTACGGCTCATTACTTCAAGTCCAGCAACTACTCTGAGTACAAATACATCTACTGGCACTATAATTTTATATTTGTTAAGGGGATGTTTTGCAATTTGATAAAAATACATGTGTGAAACTTACTGATTGCCCCCGAACCTTACAGAAAAGTTAAAAAAATCTATAAAGAAAAATTGTTTTTGTTAAATAAAATAAACAATTATTTAATTAGGAACTTGTTAGACCAAAGTCATTTCATTAAACTATATCATTAAGAAGTGTATGTTGGTAACATTACATACTTAAATATTACGTGAATTTTATGGGCAGATGATGATTTATTTTTCTTTTACGGTGATTGATTTATGTGGTTTTGGAGACAAATTTCATGGCATATAGAAAACTTGTTGATAGATTTTCTTCCAAAAGAGGCCACACCAATACTAAAGTACTATAATATGCTCAAATAAATATAAAAAATATAAGAAGAGAAAAAATAAGTGTCAAGATTTATATAAAGACAAAAAACAAGTGGACCACCGAATAATTGAGTATCACTATTCATTTTTGGGCACCACTTTCGAGCAACACCGACGCCACCACCAGAAATTATCTGAGTAGCGGAAAAATTCTCTGAGTATGATATCGTAAAAATTCATTGAGTATAATCATAAAAAACTCTGAGTATTATTTGAAAATCACTGAGTATTTACACAAAAATCACTGAGTACTAACATAAAATAACTAAGTTTTCGAGAATACATTGAGTATTTCCGTAAAAAATACTGAACACAAAAACAGGTAATAAATTCATTCTATTGTTAAAAAAATATTATTACAACACTTAATTAGAAAAAAATAATAATTTCACACAAAAAAACCTATTACAAAAAATAAAAAAAAACATTTCATAAAACATTACCTTTTACTTTCGTATACAGAAAAAAATCCCTACTGCTGTGGTTAGCATGACGTCAGATGGATTATTGAGTACAACAACTTATTAAGTAAGCTATAAAAAGGTTGTTTTGGTGAGTATGTGAGCTTTGCTTTAATGAGTACAATAGTAAAGCCGGGGATCGGAGCCAGGATATCAGATTTGTTCTTCGCCGGTGATCTTCACCATTAACGTCGTGATCCTCTTCTCAACCACACCTAATCATCACTGGAGCTGTTTGTGGGTTATAAGAGGGAAAGAGGATCGATGGATGTTTACATCATCTGGAGCTTCATCTAGTGGAAGGTAGCTTTCATGGCCGCCATATCTAGCAAAAGCCATTAACGGCTGGAAAGAGATTCACTACTACTTCCATGGCAAAACTTGAAGGAAGTTTCATTACTTCATTGCCATCAAAGCTTGAATAGAGAGAGGGGAGGGGATAAAGAGAGGGGAGAGAATGAGTGGGGAATGATATATATTTAGATTTTGGGTATATGTATATATATATATGGCTATTCAAAACCCGTTAGGTAAAATATTCTTGATTTACGTGAAAATAGTCAATTTAGAAAAAAGTCTAAATAGTCACTACAATATTCTTGAGTTTACTGTGGATCTTTTTGTTGAACTGGGTGCTTTTGCAAGGTGATAAGTGTTTGTTGCTGGGTGAGGTACTGAATTGGGTGAAGGCGATAAAGGATAAGCATCCTGAGAATTTGGACTGCGTCGGGCTTCTTTGGTTCATGGTGGAGAAGGAGTTGGCTCAAGGGGTTGATTTGGGCGATATCTATTACGTATCACCTTTACAGCTTTTGATTAAGTCACAATGTGAGGATGTGTTTTTAGACAGAGAGGCCAAGAATTGTGAGAGAGTAACTAATGACTTGCATAGGAAATATCTTGAAGAAATCAAAAAAAAGGATGAAGAAGAGATACTCAGTCTTGAGTGCGAACTGTTTGAAAACAGGAAGACATACTGTGAAGAAATCAAGAAGAGGAATGAATAAATACTCAACCTTGAGCATGAAATGTCTGAAAATAAGAAAGCTTACCATAAAGAAATAAAAAAAGGGATAAAGAGATGCTTTGACTTGAGCGTGAGTTGTCTGGATATAAGAAGTTTATAGAGGGTTTTAAGGTTCCTATAGAAGTCTTAGAGGAAACCGAGGCACTTGCGAATTGTAGTAACAAGATTTTAAAGATTCCTGAAGAAGCAATACATAAATTCCAATGAACGTACCTACTCTTGGAACTTCATCATTCTCTATATTTAAGTTTTTATCTTCGCTTTGTAAACTTGATTTCTTTGCAGATGTAAATTCATTCTCGTCAAAACTAATTTTTTGAATTTCAGTTGAATCCTGAAATTTATATATCAATCATAATATGTAAACACAAATTGTAAAAATTAAACATATGTATATATATATATATATGAAATGGAATAAATAAATACCTGACACATTGATTTGGTAGGAGTATTCACCAACACAGTTTCCATCGCTTGAAAATCTATTAAATTTTTTTCACCAATTGTATTCATGTCAAAAAATAAGAAGAAGAAGAAGAAGAATCAGATAAATAGTTTATGAGAGCGTTTCATATATATTTTTTAAAGCTATCTGGGTGAAAGAAAAGTTTATAAAAATCTATAATGAGAAAATAAAGAGTCGTACTTTGATACAGTAACAATGGAGAAAAAGAAGATTAAGAAGAAAGAGAAAATATAATAATAATAAAAAAAGCGTGCGTGCATTGAGAAGATAAAATAACAGAAAAAAGTTTAAAAAAAAGTTTAAAATAAAATTGAGTTGGCATTGCCACATCAGCTTCCACCTAAGGGGTGATATATGGGTGAAGCTTTTAGGGGTGATATATAGCATTACTCTATTTCTTACTATCATTAATTAGGGGTACGTTCTAACGGTTACCCACTCTTTTTAAAGGAGTTTTGTTGCAGCTTCTTATTCTAGGCTTTCCAATCTAATTTTGAATTAGTTTAACCAATTTTTACTAAACTATACCTAACAGTCTATATAAGATTTAATACACAAAAAAGAAAATATCATCCTACATAACCAAAACACAAAACAATACAAACAAACATCAGTCAACAATTATATCGGACCTAAAGAATTATTTAAAAAATATATGGACCAATTTTACTTAACTGTCTATAAGCTTTAACACAAAAAAAAATCCTATCCTACAAAACAGAAATCAATAGACAATTTTAGTTTTCTGCAGTTATGCAAACTAAATTATATCTGAAGAATCTGAACATTTTTTCCAAAATCTAAGACTCTAAAATCTTAGAATATAAAGGATTTCTTGAAGATCGCATTGAGGAATTTATAGCGCTTTGCAAAAATAAAATTGGAACAAAGATAAAGTCTGTTCTAATTTTGATTTTTTAATTTTAAACTTAGTCGAATAGTAATTTTTACCGGTTTATATGCATGATTTTAGCAATACTAGATAGGATTTTTCATTTATTTGTAGGATTTTATGGGGGGTTTTGTACTAATTAGATTTTGAAATGTGATATGATTTTTTTAACATGTAGTGTATGTTGATAAAAATGTTTTTCGTATTCTATTTGGTATTAAAATTGAAATATTTTGCACTCATGAGATTAATCTGGTAAATAATGTATATGGAGTTTTATGTAGATAATTCAGTATTATTGTTTCTTCTGTCTTGGCAGGGCAATTAAAGAGAATGCAATTAAATAAATAAATAAGTTATGAATTTTATTTTTTGGTTTGTTTTGTTGTAGGAACATAACGGATGTTCGTATACTTCCATTGTACCAAGGTTTACGGGCAAAGAACTTCCAATCCTTTATTTCTTCAATTACCTACTTGGTTAAAGGCTTCTTTAACCGAATCGAAAATATCTAATCTTACCCGGTGGATAATATATATGTTTTATGAGGGGTAAAAAACCAAGTTGAAGCAGTAGATTTTGATGGAGGAACAAGTACCTTATCCACATGATCAAACATTAGTACATCATCATATAAACATATACGAATATCGGGAATGTCTTGATCATCTTGTGGAGCTTTTGAGAATGGAAGCTTTTTCTTTTCGACATTAGACACAGTATCATATGAAAAATAAACAACCCATCCACCTAATCAATGTAAACTCGTAGTGTTGGGAACTCATGTGACTCACCGTGTTTCTCATCCAAAAAATGGAACGTGTTGGACTCTTCTTTAGTTCGGAGGGTCACGGTTCCCTCATAAACATCGATTATGCAGCGACTTATCCCCAAGAATGGACGTTTAAGTATAAAAGGGACGTGTTGACCTGAAACACGATGAAGAACACAAAAAGCAGTAGGTATAGCTAATGTACCTATATGGAGAAGCACACCCTTGATGATTCCCCATGGCTTTATCGTGGAGTGATCTAGGAACCGTATGGTGACAGTTGTTCTTTTGGCATCTCCAATGCCTAACTTCTCAAACATATTCTTAGGCATGATATTTTTAACCGAATCTATGTCACACATCACTTTAGTTTCGAAGTTACCACCTATATTGATTTGGAGGTGGAAAGCTCCAGGATCTTGAATATCTGGTTGTAGCTTCCTAGGAACTCTTATCAAACTTTCTTTAGTATGATTCATAGTCTCGACCTCGACATTGACCTCTACCTTTTTACTCTTCTCGGAGGGAATCTCTTCAAATTTTTTGGGTGTTGTAGGTTATTTATCAATTACCTCGAGTACGGTAAGTTTATTTCTTCTGGGCTTGACATCTCTAGTACCGTATCGGACTTGGTATCACCACCGTGATATGTAATTATTAGTATAAATGGTGGTGATACAAGCAATTGTGGAGGCGGAACCTCTGAATTAATCTTCTTTTGCATACTTGTGCGTCAGCTAACTTTTTTCCAACCTCTTTAACCTTATCTTTGATTGTCACCTTGTCTAAGATAAGCTTTGTGGGTTATTATATTGTTTGGAGCTCCATCTCACTTGTTTCAACTCTATCTTCCACCTCATCCTCACTACCCTAATCTTCGATTGTTACCTCGTCTATGTGAAACTTGATTGTTCTTTCTCTTTCGGAATCACGATTACTTGAGTGTTGATTCTTGCTTCACTCAACGTCTCTACAATCTTTTGTACTTGACATAGTTCACCTTCATTGGAAGTGGTGGTGATGATGGATGTGTAGACGGTGACTCCGCCTTACTCTCTTCTTCTTACACTTTTGGTGCAACTATCTCTTCTTTCTCATTCTATTTTTCAATTGTTTTCTCAACCTCTCTAACCAAAGGCTCGAACTCTTTCTCAACCTCTTTCTCCACCTTTTTCGCCTTATAGCTCAACCCTAAAATCCACTAGTTATTTTAAATATATGCGCTTATTGCTGGTCTAAAAAGTCGAATAACTAGTGAAATTTTGGGGTGGTCTAAAAGTCTAAACATTTTTCCTAGATGAGATAATATATATATATCGGGAAGACAAGTTATTTTTTGTTAACTTTTTCATAAGAATTATACACTTAAAACAAAATATTTATATAATTTATTAATATTATTAGTATTATTAT
This sequence comes from Nemophila menziesii, assembly GCA_029959085.1. Lineage (NCBI taxonomy): Eukaryota > Viridiplantae > Streptophyta > Magnoliopsida > Boraginales > Hydrophyllaceae > Nemophila > Nemophila menziesii. The sequence continues at coordinate 107,285,480 of JARWIR010000001.1, forward strand.
TATAAGAATAATATATAACGATAATAAGAATGATAGATTTTTTTTAAAATCATATAATAAAAAATAACATACATCTTTATGTATTAATAAGATAATTAAATTAAGTATGTTATACAAAATTACTAATAGTAGATTAGTTTTAATAAAAGTTTATTAATAAAAAATTAATCATAATTAGGGAAGTTGAAAAAAACTTGAGAAGGTTAAGCAAAGATGGATAATGGAGATAATAGGGGTGCACAGTGGTGAATTCAGAAATACAAGTAACGGTAGGCTTCAAGTATAGCTATGACCGTTTCTTGCATTTTCAGTGATAAACAGGGCCACATTTTGAAAGGAAAAACATAGAAGTTTAGAACTAACTCAGCTGAAGAAGCAGATACCATCGGAATTAGAAATTCCATTTTCGAAGCAACTGCTTATCCTAGTAGAAAACATTTTTTATGAATGGTTGGATTAACCTCATGAAGTCTCTAAAGAATCGCGCTAAGTTTGAAAATCGTCAACTTTTTCATATTTTTTAAAATATCCAAACATTATCGCGATCACTTAACATTAGCTTTCTTTTTGTTACTCGAAAGCTTAATCAAGCAATAGATTGGGTTGCAAAGAAAGCGAATGCAATTTCCCTTCCAAACAAATGGACAGTTTCTCGCCCCCGCCCCTACTTTTTTGAACTTTATTCACTTGATCTTGTAGCTTATAGTATTGGTTAACGAACAATACGAACTTATTGTATGTTTCTATATTTGAATTTTATTAGTCTAAATTAATTATCCCTCCCCCCTCTTCACAGTGTTTAAATATTACTTTTTGAGTCTAAATCTTACCCTTTTCTGAATTAGTAGTAACTTTTAGCCTTCATGTATTACATATTAACCTCAACAAAGTATTTTTGCTCGATACTCTATATTTAAATTTAAAATAATTTTTAACATAGATATATTGGATTTGAATTAATAGAATTGGATGAATAAGTAAAGTCTGAAAAATTTAAGGTAAAAAATATGTAACATTTAGTTATAAGTTTTTTTTTTAAATACATTTGTACTTAAGAGGACTACTTGTAGAAAACTCAAAAAATTTGCAAAGTTTTTATTTAAGTAGTCGTGATAAACCACGGCGAAAAAACATAAATTTATTATTTTGGTGTATATACAGATTTACTACTTTGGTGTATGATTTAAATACATACACAAAGTAGGAGTGGTAGACTCCACATTTAACCTTTTGTATTTCAAATTTCTTAAGACATATACGAAACCACAACTAATAATGTAGGTCATTAATATTTAAGGTGTAATTTGACTTTTTGGAAATAGTTTTCTTTTACTATCTTTAATTCGATATTGCATGGTAACAAGCTGAACCTTTGTCTATAACTTGAAACCTATATTTTGTGTATAGAAATGGTTCAATGATCTTACCAAAAGAATTCTATAGACCTAATTTGATTATTTGTTAAGTTTTTCTACACTTGGAAAATTTGTTATACACTTTACATATTGGAATCTGCAAGTTAAGTCCAGATTTAAACCCATGCCAGTTTAATCATATCCAGCAATGCTGATTGACGGAAAAAAAATCCACCAATGGTGTTTATTTTTTGTAGAGCTTACAGACTAGTTTAAGATACTCCTTTTCTATACCTCGAAACAAATGGTAAATATTACAATATTTTTCCAAATTTTATTGTATTGATTGTGCCTGGTTAATTACCATCTATTTAATGATAAGGTGGTGGAAATGGAATTCATTTTGGAACTAGTCCAATTAACTCAAATTTTAACAACTAGTTCTACTATTATTTAATTGAGACAGAAGTGTGTAAAATAAGAAGTAAACGGAGTTTTAGTGCAATTAACTTTAAACTATTCTTCTATGTTTTCATCAAGCTATAGTATTCAGCAAGCGCATGCAGTTTTGATCTCGCTGCCTTTCTTAATTTAGAAATCTAGTTAAATACTAAAACCATTATTATGTAAATTTAACATTCATTACACCATGAAATAATCAAAAAGGAGAGATGAAATCAATAATAAGTTAAACCATTATTATTAAGGTCGTCTAAAAGCTAAAACGAAGTCGTCAAAAGCTTGATTTCCTGTTGTGTATGTATCCCAACCTGAACCCACATGAGATACAAAGAAGAGCTCAGACAGACCACGAGTTGACTAGAATCCGGGAATCCATCCAAGAATGCCGGAGATCAATCCGACAAAACGTCATTGAACGAGAAAGGATCGACCCCGGTTATTGTTGAAAACATCCTCATTAAACTCTCTAATTGTTTTTTTTTGCCTTCAATAATCTTATTTATAAAAAAATGCCTAATGAAGTAATTATTTATAGAAAACATCCCCTTTATATTTTCTATACCTTTACTACCCTTATTATTAAATATATTATTTTATTTTAATACAATATTAATTTTTAAATATTAAACAAATAATAGGGTACTTCTTTTTCCTCCTCCACCACCACCACCACCACCACCACCACCACAACCACCACAACCACCACCACAACCACCATGTATGTAACCACTACTACATCCACCACAACCAGCACCACCTCCACCACCACCACCACCACCACCACCACCACCTACTACTACTAATTCCATCGCACGCGCGCGTCCGTGAATTTTTTTTTAAAATCGTCATAACTAATTCAAAAAAATCAGAAAATTAAAAAAATTGTATTTTTGAATAAAGCAAATTAATATTTACGTCTATGAATGTTTTTGATTTTTTTTGAATTTTTTGATTTTTTTGATTTTTTTTTTCGCAGACACGGATTTTCATGTTTTAAACATGGAATTCCATGTTTTAAACATGAAATTCCATGTTTTAAACCGTGAAATAAACATGAAATTCCATGTTTAAAACATGTAATTTCGTGTCTGCGAAAAAAAAAATTAAAAAAAATCAAAAAAATCAAAAAATTCAGAAAATTCTGAAAAAAATCATAGACGTAAATATTAATTTGATTTATCCAAATATAATTTTTTTTTATTTTTTTGATTTTTTTTTTAATTAGTTATGACGATTTTAAAAAAATTTCACGGACGTGCGCGTGTGATTATTAGTTTTTTTCTTATTTTTTAATTGTTAATTATAAGGGTAATTTTGGGATGGGGCTGTTTTCAATAAATATTTTTTCCTAGGCACCTTTTTCTAAATAAGTTTTTTAATAGGCATCAATCAACAATTGACTCTTATATTTTTTGGTAATTTAGATAGGTTCAAAAAAAAAAGGATGGTAAATAAAAAATATTTATAGTAATGGCCTGTTTTTATAAGAAATATTTATAGTAAAAGCCCACTCTTAAAAGAAAGGTGTGGGATAATTTGTAAATAATAGTCTACTCTTCAGAAAGGGGACATCGTAATGTTAAGTTGTAGTATTTTTAACAACTGGTTAATGGGGTGTGGGGGAAAAAAAGTCGCCAAATGTCATATTTCTTGTTGTGACTAAAAGTTGTTTGTCAGTTCTGATTATAATCGAAATTGAAGTAGACGCAATGTAGATGTATTGCGAGGGATCTTTGTGTCTGGATAAGCTGGTATACATTCCTGTTGGGTAATTTAGTAATTTGACAATGGATTTTTCAGATACATAAGAGAAATGGTTCTGAATCATCTTAGAAACTTATTACTTCCTCTGTCCCAAAAATAATGTCCACGTTATTAAATATGTCGTCCCAAAAATAATGTCCACTTACCATTTCAAGGCAACTTTTTCTACTTTTTTCCCTAATTACCCTTACTTTTCTTTTAATTTATAATTATTCAAATTATTATTTTATAGGGGATTACATTTTTTTAGGCATAGAAATAGGTGTGCATTGTCATTAATGATGACATTTATTAGGGGTATTTTTGTATATGTAGAGTTCAATAATGACATTTCTTAATCTGTGTGAAAATGCTAAATGGACATCATTTTTGGGACGAAAAAAGTAAAAGGCAATAAAATAAAAACATTTAAACATCGTACTATCCATCTTTACGTCTTCATGTGAAGATCAATTACTGTTAGAATGTCGATCTAAAGGAAAATGAATTGTTTAGTTATTCTTTTTGTTCCAAATATGTTTAATAAATTTTGAAGTATATATATCTTTGTCATAAAATAATAAGAGGGTGTTTATTTCTACTTCTTATGCAGTGTTATGCCTTCTCGAATTTTTTATAATCAATGTATTTGTCTATTTCGAAAGTGTGCAGACTCCATAAGTGCATGAATATATTCTCGGTCACGTTATTTTTGTCTGTCCGTCTTTCTATATAATAGTGGATTAAAGTGTAAATTAAGCTCAGATATAGTAATTTGACACATCACTTTTAATCAAAATATACTTGTAGAATTATCTAAAACTAAGAGACTTCCCAAATTTAATAGGGATTCTAGGCAAACGAAGTATGGAAAAGTCGCCACTAGTCGAAATTAATCGTGTTATTGTGCATTTACTGGAATTTGCAATAATTTGAAGAATTTAAGGCAAAGGTAATAAAGAAAAACCCCGTGCTGTGCTGTGATAACTGTGGTTGAAGAGTAGATTAAACCATATAAGCTAGCAGGCTAGAAAGAAGAAATGAGTGTTTCTGATTTTGGTTCTTATGAACGGCATATCACATACAATTAGATATAGGACCTCGTAATTTTAATTAAACACCACTAAAACCTACAAATTTATCCAACCAAACTAATTCACAACAACAATTAATCAACTAAAGTCAATATACAGAAACTAACAATGGGCCTTCACTTGCTTCATTGTTACATGACCATCTCTCTCACATTATAGAAACTAAAATCTCCTTGTAACCATGATCATCCAAACATTCTAAATCCCGAATAAAATCTTTCTTTAACGAGGATTGGACAGTAAATATCAGTGATTTCAGATTGGTACAACCATAAAGAGACCGTTGATTTTTTTAAAAGTTTGCATCTGTTGAATCATATCAAGAAGCTTAGGATGTTTATATATGATTTCATAAGTACTTGCATCCACTCAAGGCTCTTCACTCGGCTCACAAAGTTTTTCCCTCCTAAAAACCTATTAAACAACTCTACACACATGACCACCTTTGAAGAGACAGCTTAATACTGCAAAACCCATATTTTTTTTTTAAAGATCAGTAACAATTTATAGCTATATTCATTGTGTAATCATTGACAGGAGCCCATAAAATACGCATTTTTCTAAATAAAGAAAGAGCGTAAGGGTAATTTTTCGTCTTCACAACAGTAACCAATAGTGTAGCCTATAACAGTAAGCTTAGGTCGTGTTTGGATCATTTCGTTCATAGTAAAACGAGCATCATTAAAAGATAAAATCGAAGAAAAAAAGATTGAGTCCACCGTTACAAAATGTACAAGATTGGTTTTCGTATTAGTTTTTAGTATGTAATCGAAGTAGTACTTTTTTTTACTAATTATAGATATATGGAGGATTAAATTCATCGGTTAATCAAGGAAAAGAAAGCCTCTTGACCCCTAGATGAACTTATACGGAAATGAAGTTTGACCAATGAGCTAAATAAATACTAGGTTGAAGTTGTTTGAATAAAGCAGAGTACTAACTACTAAGGTTCAAATATGATAGATACTACTAGTAATGGTCTTAGTACCAATCCCATTGGGGTGCCTTGTAATTTGAGATACTTAAGGTAGTAAGTAATATATCTTACTCATAGTTGAGTTTGTATAGTGTTAACCTTATACATTTTACTCTGTTTTTTGTTTCCAGATAGTGTGAAAATCACATATTCATTCGTGTTGCTTCTTCTCTAGGATAAAAATAGTCCAGCTTGATCATTTCTTCAAATATGCAGTAACACTCGAGAGCCTTTAAAAATAGTGCATTTTGATAAAAAATAGTGCATTTTGATAAAAATAGTGCATCTTGAAAACAAATGACATAGTATTTGTATCAGAAAAATTTACATATAGTGTCACCGTGAAATTGCAAATTAGAAATAAGGTTTGTGATTTTTCTCGAATTTGGGGTAAAAAATGGTTGAACGTGTCACAAGACTGGCCATAAATCAGCTAATAAAGAAGACAAAGCCATCATAGTGAAATTAAATATTGATGAAAACTTCAGTGAAATGAAAAGAGTAACAGAAATAGAGGGATTTTTCAAAGATAATGAAGGAATATTCATGTTTGGTTTTGCATGGCTGTATGTAATGGAATTTTCTTTTCATTATAAACCCGTAGCACTTACTGAAGGTTGAGATGGTTGTAAGAACAAGGAATATTCGACGTGTGTATTGAAATTTAGAACTTATTAAAACCTCATACATATGGGAAAACATATTGCACTCGTTCAAATCTATTCTTATAGATTAAACGACATCCCTAATTACTCAAATTGTTTGGAAACAACTCAAATAGAAATTAATATTTATGTTTGACTTGTCCAAATTCTGTCTACTAGAAAATTAAAGTGGATGTGAATATTGAATAATATAATAGTAGTAGACTAGTATGAATGCTAATAATGATATTGTAATAACAATAAATAATAAAATTAATCATAAACATGCAGTTGCTCGTACAATTGACCAGATATTGCATTCTCCATGATGTATTCTGGGTTTAAAGCTCCACCTTCTTCCAAGAATAGAGTGAGAAGCTTCTTAGAAAATCCATCAATAAAAGTCACACCATTACCATTCTGTGTAATTCTAACATAAAACGAGTCTCTTAGATCCCAAAAACACAACCTCAGGAACTTTCACAAATCCTTTGTCCTTGAATTTCTTCTGAATCTCCTCATAATCTCTCTCCCATGGAGTAAGAGATGCTTGATCAAATTCCATGCTACTAAACACAAACACCCTCTTTATCATTTTATCTTGATCACTACACTCCAATAATATCTTATCAAACGCCTTTTGAAAATCAAAATCACCCTTTTTCATTTTCTTAGATTCCATTTGTCTTATAAAATCAGTTTTCTCAATTAGAGTTTGCCCTTGAATTACTTTTACTTGAGGATTCGTGCTGAAAGTGATCAACTTTCCTTTCCATGGTGGTTTGCTTAGCTCTGAGATTAGCAACCCTAAACTCACTGAAACCTTCATTGATACATCAGTAATTGCAACACAATCTATAAACTTTTCTTCCTTTATAAAATCATTAACCATCGATTTCCATTGCAAATCACACACTATTTCATGTGGAAGCAAAGAGGGTACCACCTCAGGAGGTAAATTTTGCCTATATGTTGCAACGATTAATGGGAGAATCACTTCATGGTGTAGTCTTGATTTCAACACATCTTCCTCATTCTCATCTGGAAAAATCCTGGAGGCTACACCTATATATACTAATGCTAATGCATCACTTTCGGTTGTAGAAAAAATAACCGGGGAACCTCTAGAAGCTCTTGTTATATTCTCGGTTTCACCAGACATCAAAAAAATCAAATCGGATTTTAAAGATTTAACATAAACCTAATGATCGCATCAACCAATAATTTATATTCCGCATCAAAATAGTACCTTCCTTTAGCCTTTTTATCACCTTGGAGTGCATCCATGGCAACCATTTTTTAGACTTCTCTTACTCTTTTACGGGCCATTCCCCGCTGACGTGGCATTTTTCTTACACCCAGACCCAGTTTCCTCCTCGATTCTACTTCTGTAAGGTGGTTTTCCTTTTTAGCTGCACAAAATTCTCTCATTGTTACCCTTAATTCTATCTCTCTAGCCTTGTATCCTTCAGAAATCCAGAGTAGAATATGTGTCAAGTCCTCAAAGTATCCAAATTTTGCAAAGTTTTCAACATTGGAAGTTAGTGTTTTGGGGTGATTTTCATACAACCAAAGAGCTGAAGTTAAGAAGAAATCTTTTTCAAAACCAACAAACCTACCCGAGTTGAATATAAGTTTTAAAGTAATTGAAGGGTTTTGTGTCCAAGATTGTTGTAGAAGTTGTACAAGTTGATGAGTTAATTGTTGATCAGAGGGTGGTAAATCTTGTAAAACGGTTTGGAAAAACAGTTCAAGGCATGGATTTTGGTTTTTTGTTGTTGACTCAAGGCCCGGTTCGGCGGTGTAGTCCATGGCATCACCACCGTCCAAGGCCAACGATTCTGACCACATGTTGATTTTTCTTTGGTTGCAGCAAAGTTAGAAATTTATATATATATATATATACAATGAGATATGAAACCCTAGCTTTTCTGCACCAATTTCCCAGTCCGCCTTAAAATATAGTGAGATATAAACCCTAGCCTTTCTGGCCCAACTCCCCACAGTCCTGAATAATGGTGAGTATATAATTTTATAATTTGCTAATTTAAATTGAAAGATATACTTAGTAAGATATTAAGTCCGTACACGCATCATATGATGTTGGGTAATTTGGTAATTTGACAATGGATTTTTCAAAGCTCATGTGATTACAAATGTTAATTGTTCAAGTTTTGCCTTTGAAGCCATAAATCTTGGTACGAATTTCACTCCAGCAATGGTGGAAGATGGAAATAAGATGAGTGGTGAGTTACGAAGAATTGAGGATGGTTTTGTGACATCTGCATAATTTCAAATGGAGAGTGTTTACAGATTCTGGACGGGACTATTTATTGCAGGCAAGCTTCTTAATTATTAATTTTTTATTAATTTTTTAAATGTTTGCATGTTAGTACATGAATTTTCATCCTCCGTATTTTTGTGTAAGGTGTTGAAGGTTGTTTATTGGCTGAACTAGTTTATGTTATAAGGTTTAATTGGGTTTTTGTTAGGAAGAAAGAGGCTATGATTCTTTGTGTATTGAAACGGATTTGGAGGAACTCCATGCGCTAGTGAAGGGCGGTGGGAGTTCATATACAAATATTCATGACTCGGGGGAACTCCACGCGCTAGTGAAGGGCGGTGGGAGTTCAGGTGGTCATTACGTTTCATTAGCACGTGATTGTCGTAAAATATGCCAAAATTATCCGAAAATAGAAGTATTACATATCACTACAAGAAATAGTAGCATTAGCGGGGAAGCTATTGCGGCAACAACTAAAATGGCCTCTAATAGTAGCATTAGCGGGAAAGCTATTGCGGCAACAATTAAAATGACCTCTAATTATATTTTTAGCGGCAAACAAAAACAAATAATTTGCTACTAAAGGTATCTTTAGCGAGAAAGATATAGAGGCGACAAATAAAGACTATTAGCGGCAAAATTAAGATTTTTAGTTTTAAATTTTTTGCCGCTAAAGATACTATTTCTTGTAGTGCATGTTTATCGTGAAGCAAATTCTTGTGCAGACAAATTGGCAAAGGAAGGAGCATCTATGAGCGAACAAGTTTTCATCTTTGATGATTCTCCGGACTATTTATGGTATTATATCACAAGAGATAATAGCGAGCGAGCAACTGCTAGATTTGTGTTAGAAACCCAATAAGAACTGTTTGTTCACTTTGTAATTCCAATTTCTTAACGGCTTTTTAAGCCTCTCATGTATGGGAAAAAAAAAGAGTTTTGTTACCCAATCAGCAATTTTTTATTCAATTACATCCATCAATCTGAGGCGATCGGCCACCACATCGATTTGCAGAGGCCCAATCAAAAGCCCAGAAAAATACGAATTATTAATTTGTCCCTCAACTTTTGTTGGGCAGATATGAATTATTTGTCCCAATCCAAGGAAAATCAGAGAAATTAGCTTGGGTATTTGTTAAACCATTTGTGGCACATTTAAAAGTAGCAGAAGAACAAGTATTCATAAAGCTTAATGTTGAAAAACAAAGAAACGGTACTGTAACATGGTTGAGTAAAAGAACACTCGAAAGGTAGTTTAAACGTACATCTTGGTTACCAAAATTGTAAGTTATATTATTTTAGTATAGATCCTTTATATGGCAGTATTGATATTAATTTTAGTCTAAATTTTCCATCTAAAAGCATATAATCTTTATTTATGGTATAGACAAAATTTTGTAGAAATAAAAATTTAGAATTTTTTTTATTAGTTTCAAAATAACGAAAAGGTTAATATTACATTATTTAATTAACTTCAAAAATATTTTTTTATGAAATATTTTCAACTGTGATAGAAAGAAACAAACAAAACAATTTAAATACTAAATAGCTAAATAAAAGGTATTATAGTCTTGTATGATTATCATTAGTTATTATATTTTTATTTAATTTACTAAATTGTTTAATCGTAATTAATAATTTATTGGTGATCTTCCCTTAAATGATTATATAAGATTATTTTTGTTAAAATTTATTTTTAATAAAAAAAATTATCAACAGTTATTTTTAACAATTTTTTAATGAATTGCTTTCCATTAATAGTTATTTTTAATTGTAGATAAATAGAAATAATTTTTCTTTCCTTTTAACCAATGCACTTGAGCCGGATTTGGGAAGGTGGGCCAGAAAGGTTAGGGTTTCATATCTCAATATATAAATATAATATATAATATTATAGATTGCAACCATTTCTGTGACCGAGAAAAAGGTGAAAAACGTTGTCGGAATCCTTGAGCAAAACTACCTTAGACGGTGCTAGTGCCATAGACTACACCACCCTTTCTTTTGCCAATTTGGGTCTTGAGTCAACAACAAAAAACCAAAATCCATGCATTGAACTGTTTTTCCAAACAGTATTACAAGATTCACGACCCTCTGATCAACAATTGTCTCAACTTGTACAACTTCTACACCAATCTTGGACACAAAACCCTTCAACTACCTTAAAACTTATATTCAACTCAGGGAGGTTTGTAGGTTTCGAAAAAGATTTTTTCTTAACTTCAGCCCTTTGGTTGTATGAAAATCATCCCAAAACACTAGCTTCTAATGTGAAAAACTTTGCGAAATTTGGATACTTTGAGGTTTTGTCACCTATTCTAGTTTGGATTGCTAAAGGTGCTGGGGAAACAGAATCAGTTGTAGCAATGAGAGAATCATGTGCAGCAAAAAAGGAAGGCTTCCGTAAAGAAGTAGAGAAACGTAAAGAAATAGAAATGAAGAGAAGACTTGGTCTCCGTAAAGGGGTAAAAAGAGTCTCGAAAATTGCCATGCATGCACTCCACAAATCTTTAGCTGACATGAAATTGATTGAAGGTGCTAAAAACGCTAAAGAAAGGTACTATTTTAATGCACAATGTAAATTTTTGTTGGGGTTATTGTTGAAAACATCCTCATAAAACTCTCTAATTGTTTTTTTGTGCCTTCAATAATCTTATTTATAAAAAAATGCCTAATGAAGTAATTATTTATAGAAAACATCCCCTTTATATTTTCTATACCTTTACTACCCTTATTATTAAATATATTATTTTATTTTAATACAATATTAATTTTTAAATATTAAACAAATAATAGGGTACTTCTTTTTCCTCCACCACCACCACCACCACCACCACCACCACCACCACAACCACCACAACCACCACCACAACCACCATGTATGTAACCACTACTACATCCACCACAACCATCACCACCTCCACCACAACCACCACCACCACCACCACCTACTACTACTAATTCCATCGCACACGCGCGTCCGTGAAATTTTTTTTAAAATCGTCATAACTAATTCAAAAAAAATCAGAAAATTAAAAAAATTGTATTTTTGAATAAAGCAAATTAATATTTACGTCTATGAATTTTTTTTGATTTTTTTTTTAATTTTTTGATTTTTTTGATTTTTTTTGATTTTTTTTTTCGCAGACACGGATTTTCATGTTTTAAACATGGAATTCCATGTTTTAAACATGAAATTCCATGTTTTAAACCGTGAAATAAACATGAAATTCCATGTTTAAAACATGAATTTCCATGTTTATAACTTGAAATTCCATGTTTAAAACATGTAATTTCGTGTCTGCGAAAAAAAAAAATTAAAAAAAATCAAAAAAATCAAAAAATTCCGAAAATTCCGAAAAAAATCATAGACGTAAATATTAATTTTATTTATCCAAATATAATTTTTTTTGATTTTTTTGATTTTTTTTGAATTAGTTATGACGATTTTAAAAAAATTTCACGGACGCGCGCGTGTGATTATTAGTTTTTTTCTTATTTTTTAATTGTTAATTTAAGGGTAATTTTGGGATGGGGCTGTTTTCAATAAATATTTTTTCCTAGGCACCTTTTTCTAAATAAGTTTTTTAATAGGCATCAATCAACAATTGGCTCATTTTTGTTTGATGAGATCATTGATTTATTTGTGAAAGCTTTAAAATCCGATATGATGTGTTTAATTTTGGGTGAAACCGAGAAAATCACCCTAGCTGCTAGAGGGTTTCCGAATGTTCATTCTCAAATTGAAATTGTTGCATTGTTCTGTATAAGTATAGCCTCCAGGTTTTTTCCAGATGTGAATGAGGAAAATATGTTGAAATTTAGAATACAAAAAGAAGTGATTGACCCATTGACTAAAGTAATTTATTGGCGAAGATTACCTTATGAAGTGGTACCCTCTTTGCTTCCACATGAAATAATGGATGATTTGCAATCGAAATCGATGGTTAATGATTTGATAACGAAGAAAAAGTTTATAGATTGTGTTGCAATTACTGATGTATCAATGGAGGTTTCAGTGAGTCTAGGGTTGTTAATCTCAGAGCTAAGCAATTTTCCACCATGGAAAGGGAAGTTAATCACTTTCAGCACGAATCTCAAGTAAAAGTAATTCAAGGGGAAACCCTAATTGAGAAAACTGATTTTATAAGAAAGATTGGTATGGATTCTGGAATGAAAAAGGTTAATTATCAAAAGGCTTTTGATAAGATTTTATTGGAAGATGAGATGATAAAGAAGGTGTTTGTATTTAGTGACATGGAATTTAATGAGTCATCTTTTACTCCATGGGAGAGGGATTATGAAGTGATTCAGAAGAAATTCAAGGACAAAGGATTTATCAAAGTTCCTGAGATTGTGTTTTGAAATCTAAAAGACTCGTTTTCTGTTAGAATTACAAAGAATGGTAATGGTGTGACTTTGATTAATGGCTTTTCAAAGAATCTTCTCACTCTCTTCTTAGAGGAAGGTGGAGCTGTGGATCCAGAATCTGCCATGGAGTCTGCAATATCTGATGAGTTGTACCAGCAATTGTGTGTTTATGATTGATTTATTATTATTATTATTATTAGACACTGCAAAAAAAGAAAAAACGAGTTAATTACTACAATAAAGCAACATTATCAGTAAAGTGAACGTGTAAGAGAATTAATGGGGCATTTGGTGCGATTAACTTAAAACTTAAAAAAAACAAAACGGGGTCATGTATATAATAAGCTTATAATCCATTGTATCTACAAAGTATAGGAATCTAGTATGATGCCTTGATTCCACATAAATTTAATCACAACGTAACCTTTAGATATCATTTGTTGAAAAACCTTTTGTTACACTAAAGCTGCATTAGTAATTTACTAATTTATACAATCTTATCACATTTAAGGTTTAATCAAAAGTTACACACAATTTAACAGTAATGGCTCCCTAGCTTTCTAAAAATAAGATTTTGACCCTAAACAAAAAATTATATTACTCATACCACCACCCTGGACTACATTGGCAATTAACAAACACAAAATCAACCAAAATTTATGATAAATAATGCGCTGAAAGAAAATCAAGTTACTAAATAATAGCATGTTGAGATCACTTCTAACGATTAATTATCATAAGAAAAGGCTCCATTAAATTTATGTCTTGTGGCATCTTATATAGTATTCTCAACCATTATACAAGCAAAACCTCTGAAATCTAATCAGTTATGATTCTGAGACATTCTATATTTGAGCAACACAGGAAACTAGACCAAGCTAAGAGTACAAATTACCTCATTTCGTTGGGAGTTATCTATGCAGGACTTAAGGTTCCTCCCTTTTTGCTTCCAGAACGATTAGAATTCACTAAAACCGCTTGACTATTAGAAATTAGATCAACTAAAAACATAACTTGTTGATATTTGGTAAAGTCAACAATTTTGGGGTCAAAGATGAGTTGGCAGCTTATCTGGAGAAACACTTCAGCATTAGAAGTATTATACTTTCTCGGGTTATATTTTGCACCGACTTACCTACGTGGCTTGATCTTATGCGTTGATTGATTAAACACCTTAAACGGTCCAGATTAAAACCCTTATGGGGTCATATAAAAGGGACGAGTCTTCAGCCTTGGTCAGATTTACTCTCTCGTCTTTTGACTCTTCGCTCTCTTCTCTCTCGTGTTCTTCAGATATACTTTTAGGGTTTCTTGTAAACATTAACAATCTAACCTATAAAGATTGTTAATTAGAATAGTTTAGATCAATCCTATTGCTTGAAGATTGAGTAGATTTCTCGATTGATTCTTAGGGTTTCACGCTGAAACTCTTGTGGTTCTATTCTTGTAATCCTATAACTGATCTGAAGTGTAACCGTGTTCTTATAGTGTGCGAAGCATCATCTGAGGGTGGCTTCAACGTGGATGTAGGCATTATTGCTGAACCACGATATATCTTGTGTTCTTTACTTTTCTGCAAATTCTTTTTCTGGGTTTGATTAGTTTTTCAACCTTAGATCTTTTGATCTATTTTTCGCCAAAGATTTATTACGTTTTACTAAGTGTTTTTACAACAGTGGTATCAGAGCTTTGTTCGGTTGATCTTTAAAAACGTTTTAAGAAAAGATTTGTTACTAATCTTTACAGATCTGTGTTTTGGCGTCTTAAAATTTTCTGAAAATCTTTTCTTAACAATACAATTTCTTTATCTTGTATTGTAACTCACAGATCTAATATTCTTTAGGGTTTTCGAAACTTAAAAATCCTTGAATAAATTTTTCTAGGGTTTTTTTCGATTTTATCTAACCCTAACAGTTGTTGCATGTGTTGTTCCTTTTGTTCTTGTATACAGTTGTATTAAGAAATGGCAACAACCAGGCAAGAAGTATCTGTGTTCGATGGGAAAGGCGATTTCAGTGTGTGGAAAAAGAAAATGAAGGTTTTGCTGTCGCATAACAAAGTCTTAAGCGCTCTTGAACCAAATATGGATCATTGGTCTGAAGAAGCAAGAAAGAGGGTAAATGAAGTAAAGGAAGAAGCCTATAATCTCTTGTTCTTAAATCTTTCTGATAACGTAATACGAAAAGTGGATGGAGTAGAAACTGCACTTGATTTGTGGGGTAAGTTAGAATCTCTTTACTCTTCTCAATCTGCTCCCAATTTGGCCTTCTTGAAAGGAAATTTATTTTCGTATAAAATGGATTCTTCAAAAACTATTGATGAATATGTTGATGAGTTTTTAAAACTTAATCTTGTTCTTAAAGGTTCTGATATGGCTTTAGATGAGACCTCTAAATGCATGATCCTTTTAAATGCTATTCCTGATTCTTATCAAGTTGTGAAAGATGCTTTTCAATATTCTACTATGATTCCTACTTTTGATCAAATAGTTGCCTCTCTGAAAACTAGGGAACTTGAATTAAAAAACAATAAACGTGTGGGAAACAATTTGTTTGTGAATCATAAGCATGAAACTCATGAGCCTGTTAAAAATACTAAGAATAAGAAAAAGTATAAGGGAAATAAAAATAAAGAAACTCGAAAATGTTATCACTGTGGTAAACCTGGCCATATTAAGAAGAATTGCTATGCGCTTAAGAACAAAAATAACAATAGTAACAATGAAACCAATATTGCATGTATGTCCCATAAGATTGATGATACTTGTGAGGTATTAAATGTTTCAGACATTGCTTGTAAGTCTAATTGGATTTTAGATTCTGGATGCACTTTTCACATGAGCCCTAATAAAGACTGGTATGTGGACTTAGTTGAATCAAATGTTGAAACTGTGTATATGGGTAATAATAATACATGTCAGGTAGCTGGTATTGGTAAAATTAACTTGAGACTGAACAATGGTAAAATTGTGACCCTTACTGATGTTAGGTGGATTCCTGACCTAAAAAGAAACCTTATTTCTTTAGGTGTTTTAGATGATTTGGGTTGTGTGTATAAAGTCTCTAATGGTGTGATTAATGTGTTTAAAAATGATAAACTTGTTTTATGTGGAAAGAAAATATCTGGTTTATATATTCTTGATGGTACTTGTATAAAAAATCATATGAATTATGTTAGTACTAACCTTGAGAATGCAGCTACTGTAAAGTGGCACTTGAGACTTGGCCATATGAGCCAATTAGGCTTAAATGTGCTAAGTAAAGAGGGAATGTTTGGTAAGGATACTATCTCTAATCTTTCTTTTTGCGAGCCTTGTGTGTTAGCTAAACAACATAGAATGAAATTTAATGTGGGTGTTCATATGTCTAAATCTATACTTGAATATATACATGCTGATTTGTGGGGTCCTGATAAGTATGAAACACATGGAGGTAGAAAATATTTCTTGTCCCTAGTAGATGATTATTCTAGGCGTGTTTGGACTTTTTTGTTGAAAAATAAAAGTGACACTTTTGAAACAATAAAAGAATGGCTTATCTTACATGAAAACCAAACTGGCAAGCATGTTAAAACTTTTAGAACTGATAATGGCCTTGAATTTTGTAATGAAGAATTTGATAATTTTTGTAAATTGCAAGGCATATTAAGACATAGAACTGTTAGGAAAACACCACAACAAAATGGTGTTGCAGAAAGAATGAATAGAACCTTATTAGAAAAGGTTAGATGCCTCTTGTTTACATCTGGTATGCCTAAATCATTTTGGGGTGAAGCCCTGTACACTGCCACTTACCTTATAAATAGAAGCCCAAATAGGTAAATCAATATGAAATGTCCCATGGAACTTTGGAACAATAAAAAACCTGATTTATCTGATTTGCGTATATTTGGTTGTGCTGCATATGCTCATAATAGGGAAGGAAAATTGGATCCTAGATCTCTTAAATGTGTTTTCTTGGGTTATCAAACAATGCATGGTACTAAGGTCTATAGATTGTGGGATAAAAATTCTAGAGGAATAAAAATTATTATCAGTAGAGATGTAATTTTTTATGAAACTAACTTTCCTTGCAAGAATGATTCTGTGATTTCAGGTATTGATTCTAATAAGACAGATACTATACCTGAGAATGTCACAATTGAGGTGGAGCCCCTATCAACTGCTGGAGGTGATGAAGTTGACCAAAGTCAACCTGATCCAGCACAAGAAGATGACCCTGAAGGAGTCCAGAACCCAGAGCAGCCAGCTGGAACTGAGCATACCACTGAGACTGAGACTCCTCAGGAGTCACTTCAGGAGAGCTTAACCAATTATCAGTTGACTAGAGATAGAGAAAAGCGGGACCCTAAACCATCTACAAGGTATTCCTATGCTGAGCTGGTTTATACAGCTTTAGTTGCAGCTTCTGAGGTAAGTAAGGCTGAACCTGAGTGTCATAGTGAAGCTATGAAATCTGAGTTTAAGGATAGTTGGATTAAAACTATGAAAGATGAAATGAATTCATTGCATGTTAATAAAACTTGGGTTTTGGTTAAACCACCTGTAGACTGTAAAATAATTGAATGTAGGTGGCTTTTTAAACTTAAAGAAGGTATAACTGATAGTGATCCACCTAGGTTTAAAGCTAGACTGGTAGCTAAAGGATATACACAAAAAGAAGGCATTGATTTTCATGAAATTATTGCTCCAGTAGTTAAATTTAAAACCATAAGAATGATGCTTGCATATGTTGCCTGTTATGGCTTGGAATTAGAACAGTTAGATGTAAAAACTGCATTTTTACATGGTGAACTTGACGAAAACATATATATGCATCAACTTGAAGGATTTGTTGATTCAAAACACTCTGATTATGTATGTTTATTGAAAAAAATCCTTATATGGCTTAAAACAGTCCCCTAAACAGTGGTATAAAAGATTTGATACATTTGTCTTAAGTCTTGGTTTTAAAAGGAGTGAATATGACAATTGTTTGTACATGAGATTTGAGCCTAATGTTATGCTATTTCTTTTACTATATGTGGATGATATGCTTTTAATAAGTAACTCAGTGCAGAGAATTAATAAACTCAAAACTGACCTTAGTTCTGAGTTTGATATGAAGGATTTGGGCCATGTTAAAAAGATACTTGGTATTTGTATTGAAAGAAATAGAAAGGTATGTTCTCTAAGACTTCATCAAAGACCATATCTGCAGAAATTGGTTGAAAAATATGGTAACTTGGATGGTAAGCATGTTGAAATGCCTTTAGCTGGTCATTTTATCCTTAGTAAGAATCAATGTCCTAAAACTGTTTCTGAGAAAGTGAAAATGAGCTATGTACCTTATTCAAATGTTATAGGCTCACTTATGTTTGCTATGATTAGTACCAGGCCTGATTTAGCTTATTCAATATCTTTATTAAGTAGATATATGTCTAATCCTGGACTTGAACATTGGCATGCTTTAAAATGGGTTGTATCTTACATTAACAGTACTTTAGAGGTTGGATTATGTTATGGAAACTGGAATGTACCTTTTGAATTGGTAGGTTATGTAGATGCAGATTTTGCTGCTGATAGAGATAGTAGGAAATCAACATAACAAGAATTTATGGGTTTACTCTTCGCCACTGATCTTTCATTCAACTACAATCTCAAGTCTACTCTATCGCTCTCGCTGCAATTAACACAGAAACCATAATTTTAAGGTATGGATTTTCTCTAAGAAAATATGTGTTGTAATACGTTTTTGTCAATAAACCACGTTACTAATTGTATATTTCAACAAATCAAGTTCTTGTACTTTTTGGTAACTAGTTTCTGTTGTTGTTTTACTGCGACCCATCAAATGCTTCAGTCAACCCACTTATATTACACGCACACTCCACTATTTTTTATCTCGTTGTTTTATGTAACCAATCAATATATTCACGTAACCCACTAAAATTACTCGCACACACCACTAATTGTAGACAAAGCATTTTTACTGCAAACCATCAAATGCTTCAGTCAACCCACTTATATTACACGCACACACCACTATTTTTTATCTTAGTGTTTTATGTAACCCCCAATATATTCACGTAACCCACTAAAATTACTCGCACACACCACCAATTGTAGACAAAGCATTTTTGCGCTCACATACACATTCAGATTATTTCACTCATATGCACCTTCATATTATTGCACTAACACATGCTTTGTACTGATATGCATTTTCAGGTTGTAAATGGATACAAAATCTCATCGGTGAATTGCGTCATCT
Organism: Nemophila menziesii; assembly: GCA_029959085.1. NCBI lineage: Eukaryota > Viridiplantae > Streptophyta > Magnoliopsida > Boraginales > Hydrophyllaceae > Nemophila > Nemophila menziesii. Next base: position 107,304,660 of record JARWIR010000001.1, read on the forward strand.
TCTTTTTCTTCGTTCGAACCAGACCTTCTTCAACGTCGTTGGGTTGCTGTTGTCCCTTTGTCTTCGTCATTGTAGTTTTTCCGGTGGTGTATTGATTTGTCGGTAGGGTTTGTTAGTTTAGAGGGAAGGAGACGATGGGTTGCTTAATTTCTAATTTTTGTTTTGACGCTTTGTTTGTTTATTTATTTATTATTAGTTGATTATTTTTGTATAAAATCAGGGAATTTTGTTATGGTAACTTAACAGACATTCAATGGTATAAGGAGGGTAACTCAGACTTTTGGGGTGGGTTGGACCTGATGGGCAACTGACTAAAGTCCATGGACTCTAATAGTAAATCATCCTTAATTTTATGCATGTTTTTAGATACAATTATATTATTTTTATATATTTGTTATATATTTAACTGAACCCACTTAAACATACAAGCAAAATTTGAAAACAAAACTCGAAATGAAAAATTATTAGGAATGGGTTCGTCAAATAAAAAAGTTCAGTTGTTCTACTATTATTCTATCAATTATCATGGTTCACGAACAAGAATTTGGTCATGCTATATTGTCGATTGAGCAAAACATGGTAGACGAATTTAAACACGAAAGTTTAATCAATAACTTTGAATCACAAAAAGCAAAAAAGATGTTTTAGAGTGAATTTAGCAAATTCTTAGATATTTTTCTTAAAACGCTTTTTATATAATCGTATCAAATATAATATCTTAATTTATTTAAATTGTTTATTTCATGAATTTTATTAATAAATTCTTTTATATGATTTATTTGATCAAAATAGGATAATTTTTTTATTAAACTGTAAAAGACCCTATTTTTTTCTCGACTTAGGTACCCAAGATACTTGGCCAGCCGTGCTATAAATCATCATTCCTTTCCACCAATAAAAGCTGGCAGGTTCTTTCAAATTCAATATTCAACTACATAAATTCATTTTAATAAATACAACATATAGATAATGTGACATTTACTTATAAACTTTTCGTAATGAATTGTGAGCAAAATACCAACTCATCACATGCAGGCCCGACCCCATAAGGAAGCCCACTACGCAGCAGCGTAGGCCCCCCCAAAAAAAAAGCAACTTTAAGGGTCCTTTTACCTATATTTAATAACCCAAATAATATAAAAATAGCCCAATTCCCAAACCCAATCATAATTGTTTTGTTATTATTTGACAAACACAAAGCCCAATGGCCAATGAACCCATTAACTCAATCGTGTATTGTGTTCAGGCCTTATCTTTGTTTTTTTCTTTAATCACTACTCTTAATCTCTTATTTCTATAATTCTTTTCCTATTCAAATTCCTATTCCTATTCCTATTCCTAATCATATTCTAATATTTTCTACCTCTATTTAATAAACCTCAAGGCAAAAGAAAAATAGCAAAACAACACACACTTCTTTGATTAAAAAAAAGGAGAAGCAATTCACAAAAGACTACCTTCAATTTTTTATCACGGTTAGTTTTTTTTTTGGTTATATTTCATTACTTCTAATACTTGACAAAAAAAAAATTAATTCTAATAAAATAATGTTGCACAATAGATAGTATATTATTATTTAAACTTTTCTTTTATTTTTTGTCATCATAATATATTTATTTCTGTTAACTGCAATTGAAATTTTTTTTCTTCAAAAATAATATAGATGAATTATATTATAATGTTATTACTTATAATTTATGTTGTGTATTATTTTAAAAAAAAAAATCATTTATGAATTAATTTATTTGTTTCTTATATAATATAATTTATTTATTTATGGCAATTAATGATAATAAAAATTAATTTTTTTTCAGCAAATTATTTTAATGGGTCTAAGAAAATATCTTTCTGGACATGAGAAAAGGAAAAAAAACAAAAGACGGGTGAATTAGTTCAATCGCAAGCTGGCGATACTTTAAATTTTTTTCCAAGTAATAAACAATCAGAGGATTTAGTCTATAGCGAGAATTCGATGAATGAAGAGTATACCTCAACTGAACATTTGGTGAATGATAATCATGACATGGTTGAAGATGTGGAAAATGAACAACATATGGCTCAAAAAGATATTGAAAATACATATGATGAGATAAAAGATTTGGAGAACGAAAAATATCATCAAGGTCTAGATACAGAAGGTCAATATAAACACATTGATGGAGTTTTTTGGCCTTTAAACATATATGATTCAAGTAATTGAGCATAATTGATCAAAAATTGAGAGATTTATTAGTAGAGAAAGGTCCCATAAGATATTGATAAATACCCACTTAATGATCAAAAAAGGCGTTTTTCACCTGCATGCTACATTCGACGTCTACCAAATGGTGAGACACATGATAGAAAATGGCTTATATATTCAAGTAAAGCTGATAAAGTATTTTGCATTTGTTGTAAGTTGTTTAAAAACGAAAGAGTTGCTACTCAGTTTGATAATGATGGGTTAGATGATTGGAGCAATATTGTAAAGAGGATTAAGAGTCATGAAATGAGTAATGAATATGTTATCTGTATAGGAAAATGGGTTGAACTCAATATGAGATTAAAGAAAAATGAAACTATTGATAAACATGTGCAAGAACAAGTCAACCGAGACAGAGAGCATTGGAGACAATTATTACTAAGAATATTTTATGTGGTGAAAACTCTTTCAAAAAACAATTTAGCATTTCGTGGAGATAATGAAAAGATTTATCAAGGAAGTAATAGAATTTTTTTAGGCCTTATTGAAATGATTGCTGAATTTGATCCAGTGATGCAAGAGCATATTCGACGTATTGAAAATAAAGAAATTCAATATCACTATCTTGGACATAAAGTTCAAAATGAATTAATACAAATGTTAGCATATGAGATCAAGAGTATGGTTCTTAAAAGAATCAAAGAAGTAAAGTATTTTTCAGTCATACTCGATTGTACTCCTGATATAAGTCACGAGGAACAAATGACTCTCATTATACGAATTGTAGATATAACGACATCTCCGGTACAAGTAGAAGAGTTTTTTTTAGAATTTCTTAAGGTGGATGATACTTCAGGGCTTGGTTTATTTAGTGAACTTAAAAAAGTATTGGATTCTCTTCATCTTGATATTAATGATGTAAGAGGACAAGGTTATGATAATGGCGCAAACATGAAAGGAAAACACGTAGGAGTGCAAAAAAGACTACTTGAAATAAATCCCCGAGCTTTTTACACGCCGTGTGGTTGTCATAGTTTGAACCTTGCACTTTGTGATATGGCCAACTCCTGTCCTAAAGCTAGATCTTTTTTTGGAGTAGTTCAACGTCTATATTCACTATTTTCTGGTTCCACAAAGCGTTGGAAAATTTTCAAAGATAAAGTGAAAGGTCCCACACTTAAGCCATTATCGCAAACACATTGGGAAAGTCATGTAGAAAGTGTAAAGGCAATAATTAATCAAACTCCACAAATTAGAGATGCTCTAGTTGAGTTGGCGAATACTACTAGTGATCCTAAAACAATGAGTGATGCTGGATCTTTAGCAAAATATGATATCCAAGATTTTGAATTTTTGTTGAGCATGGTAATCTGGCACACAATTTTGGCTACGTTTAATAATGTTAGTAAAGCATTTCAAGCCAAAAATATGCAGATTGATGTAGCTATTCAACTATTAAAAGGACTCATATCTTTTTTCGAGGAGTATAGAGAAACGGGTTTCAAAAAATCTATGACTGAAGCTAAAAAAATTGCAAGTGTAATGAAAATTGAACTGGTATTCCATGAAAAACGCATCACTCAAGGAAATAAAAAGTTTGATGAAAATTTGCATAACAAGGTGACACTGTCTGGTCAATAATCCTTTCGAGTTGATTACTTTTTGTATATAATTGATCAAGCTCTCGGGTCACTTAGGAATAGATTTGAACAATTCAAGGTATATGAAGAAAAATTTGGCTTCTTATTTAATTTAGAGAAGTTTGTTTCTGACGATAATGATAGTTTGAGGAGTCATTGCACAAAACTAGCAAGTGTTTTGAAACATGACATGCTTTCAGATATTGATGGAGACGACTTATATTCTGAATTGATTTTGTTGCGAGAAATATTACCAAAAGAGACAAAAAAACCGATTGAAGTGCTTAATTATTTGCAAGCAATGGAAGGTTGTTTTCCTAATTCGTGGATTGCGTATAGAATATTGCTGACAATACCAGTTACAGTTGCATCTGCGGAAAGAAGTTTTTCAAAATTAAAATTGATTAAATCATACCTTCGGCCGACAATGTCACAAGAAAGATTAAGCGGATTGGCTACTTTATCTATTGAAAAAGATATGCTAAAAAATAGATTATTCAAAATTAATTAGTGATTCTGCATCAAAAAATGAAAGAAGAATAATATTCAAGTGATACGTTTTTTATATTATTTATGTTATAAATAGAGAGAATAGAGAGTGTATTAAGTATATCGAGAGTCTGATTACATAGTAAAGAGTCCTATTTATAGAGAATAGGTAAACCTAACCCTAGTGTTCATGGGCTTGACTACTAGCCTATGGGATGGAATGAATATCCACTAAGTGGGTTTATAACACTCCCCCTTGGATATTCAGTTCCTAAGAATATGCCTCGTTAAAACTTTCCTAGAAAAAACCTAGTAGGAAAAAATCTAGTGAAAGAAAAAGAGTACATTTCTTTATACGTTTCCTAAAACTACCTCATTAAAAACCTTTATCAGGAAAACCTATTAGGACAAAACCGTGATGAAGGAAAAGAGTGTAGTGCGAATTTTGTCTCCCCCTCTTGTCAGCCTCTTAAGAAAGATCTTGAATCCTTGCATGTTAATCTTGTGTATAAATTTCTTGAACGTAGACTAAGGTAATGATGCCTTTGTAAATAAATCGTCCAAATTTTCACTTGAGCGAATTTGATGACTATCTATTTCATATTTCTTCAAGAGTTCATGTCTAAAGGATAACTTTGGAGAGATATGTTTGGTTCGGTCACCTTTGATGTAGCCTCCTTTGTTTTGAGCGATACAAGTAGCATAGTGTTGGACTTTGTTTACTTGTTGAAAGATTGCATTCCCCGTAAATATTTAGTTTTTAGAATATGCCTCATTAAAACCTTTCTAAGAAAATCCCGATGGGACAAAATCTTAGTAAAGGAAAAAGAGTACAGTGTTATTTTATACGCTTATATAAATTGCCTCATGAAAAACCTTACAAGGAAAAATCAAGTGGGAAAAAAAACCTATGCTAAGGAAAAAGAGTGCATTGCGTAAATGTCTCCCCCTGATGTAAGTATAACACAATGGTGTATAACTTGAGACATTTAATAGGAGTAATAAATAGTACGACATAAATTTGATCGACGCTTCATTCATATATAATGATTTAAAGTGGTCGACATAGGACTTATATGAAGTCTTTTCATAAGAAATCATAGCAAATAAAAGTGCATCCACCACCGGAGACTATATCTCTTTAATAAGTATATTACGTGTGCTACAACATACTATCGTATATAGTGACTCCCCCTTGTAGCACATTCGTTGATAATTGTGAAAATTTCACGTCATACAAGTGAAATTAAAAAATATTTGCTTTATTTATGTCTTCTACTGATGGCCAGTCAGTTTATTTAGACATTTTAATTAAAATAATCCTCGATTTCATTCATATATTAATAGTTATTACGCATATATATAAATATTCGATCATGATCAATTTTTAGTTAGGTTCCAATAATTTAAAGTAGTAAAATAACTGAATGAGATCTCAATATATAATCAGGTACCTGGTGTGGCCTAAGGTGTGATAAAAAGATGTATAAAATAAGTGCAAATACACACCCTAAACTAACAATGTACTGCAAGTATTACAGGACGTATGCAAGTTTTAATGATAAGAAGATTCGTTCCTCAGGGACTAACGAAAGTTAGAGAGAACTTATGCAAATTATCAAGTGCAGATATTAAAGATAGGACAGATAATACGCAAGAGAAAGAAAAGATAGACAAATATTTATTTGGTTTTCTAATAAATAAACTAAACTAATAAACTAAAGACAGAAAATAAATAAAAGAAAAGAAGATAGTATGAAAGTCTAGCTTGAGTAATTAGCATGCAATCCCCACTAGTTTTGCCGTTCTAAACATGTAAGGGTAAATTATGTAGTATTTCCCTAATAGGTCCCAATATGCTATCGGTAGTTTAAAATAGGATTTACCTGTGTCAATAAGGCTTCCTAAGCAAGCTTTTCCTGTAATTGGTAAAGAGTCACAAGACTCAACCATAGTGATTATCTAGCTAGGTTGGGTTGTCAGATCAAACCTAAAACTAAACGTTATGTGCTAAACATGCAATTGAACACCGTTGTCAATGGTATCCTAATTACTAGATGGTAATTCTAATGACCGCGGTTCCACCAGAACACAGAATATAAATCCAAACACATAAACAGAGAATAAAAACTATAATTCAATTTAAAACATTAAGTTCCCAAATTAGATAGATGTCAATCAAAACTAGGGTTCATACATATATGCTAAACACTCAAACTAAAAGGAATTAATTCATACTAAGAAGAGAAGAGAAAAGAGTTACAAAATAAGAGGTTGAAGGAGACATAGTTGTTGTACAGCTCCTTCCAGACTTCTTCTCTTGTGTTGTAGCTTCCTCTTGGCCTTAGGGTCTGGCCAAGGATGATTTAAGAGTGTTAAGAGGCTGTATTTATAAGGCATAGGAAGACCTAATTCGTTTTCTTGAAGGAGAAGGAAAGTAATAGACTCCTAGTCCAACTCAAATTCGTATGGAAATAAAGATAAACACTGCTGGACCGTTTTGAGCATATCTTCTTCTTTATTGGTCGGATTGAGCTCCATAAGATACCAAAAGAATCGCAACAGAATTATCTAGGACCTGTAGAAGGAAATTACCAAATTCGGCCTATTTATTAGGTAAAAACACCAATCTTTAGACGTGTGTGCAGAATCCCAGATTTAGGCAGCTTTTCCTTTTCCATCTTTTTAGCAATTGTTTCCTTATCTCCAATTTCCATGCAAATCTCTTTCCATAAGTTGTAGTCTTTGACTTGAACTCTAATTAATCTCCATAATTATCTTTAAAGTTTCACACTAAATAAACAATTAAACCCAATATGCTCTAAAAATAATAATTCTACAAATCAAGACTCAAAATAGGAAAGTGCACTAAATTAAGCTAAGATCGACCTATAAACTAATAAATAAGCCTAAAATGATGTCTCATGAGTATATTTTATTATCACAAATGAGGAGACATCAAGACCCCCAACTCAAAGTTGTATCGTCCCGATACAATAAAAGTAAAGAACAGTAGGGTAGTCAAGAAGAAGAAGTAGGAGGAGAATAAGAACAGAACATAATGAATGATCCTAAAGCAAAATATCTAAAAAGTCTCATGTAGTAATGCTCAAGAAATAATGCACAAATATGCTTAATATACATGTAATCAACAATCCATAAATTCAAGTCCAGATTAATTTCGCAATGCCAGAAGGAGAGGATGATAACTTAGTTCAGGTTAATGGCTATAGGTTGTTCATAGGTCCCAAATGAAGCATCCAATGGTCCACTTACCTACTACCTAATAGCTCAATTGTTTCTCCATCTAGTAGTTAGAAATCCTAAGGTCTTGGATTATAACTTGGCTTAAGGACGAGTGTGGTATATTTAGATAATGAAAAGTGAGCTTTTGGCTCTCTCCTCACTAGCCATCAACGAATCGCCCTAGAGCTTGAGTTTTCACTCGAAGATGTATCTCTCTCAACCCAATTTATTGATGCTTTTGATTTGCATCCCCAATAATCCCAAATAAAACCTTTTATGATGATATACAAATTCCACTTTGCCGGTCCGAATATATATTCTTTTCATATCACTTTATCTTTTATATAGCTATGACTCTCTTTTTGATGTTCGAGATATCACACTATTTTTTTCATATATATATTCTTTCTTTTTATGCCCTTGTTGGCAAATTTAGCTCGTAGCTTCTTTTCCATTCACTATTACCCCGGCAAAGGGTTACAATAATAACAATTCATCATCCATAAAATCACAATTACAATTTCCAAATCCCAATGATGAAACCCACCACCCCAAACTCAAGGTCTAAAACGAGTGTCTCAGGTTTTGCGATTCGAGTGCAGGTCATATAGATGAGTCCTAAAACTAGGGTATGGATTATAATGTGTTTCAATAAAGGCTTTAGAAAGGCTCAGAGGGGCTAAGACGGATAATAATAACAAATCTCTAATAAAAGGGTGAGAAAGTCTAAAGGCTTCAAGTGTTTTATCATGAAAGAACTGCCTTAGTCATTTTTCTAACTACCTGATTTTGTTACTTTTTCACTATTAGTTTATAGAAAAGTGGGTTCTCAACTAATTTTAAACCTCACGTTCTACACACCAAATAACTCTCCCTAAGTTTCAACATACTTCTTAGCATTGCTCATTAACTTTTCTTATCTTTTATTTGCTGTTTTCATACATGCATCTAAACAAACTTATAACATCTTTCAAAAACACACTACCTACTATCATTAACTTAATAAAATCTCTATGCCTAATTCAACCCAAAAAAATTTAAATTTTATGAAAAACAAAAAGGAAGATGAGGACAACGAATCCCCACCCCCAACTCAAAAATGAGCCGTGTCCCCACGACTCGAAAAAGACTCAGAAAAATAAAATTTAAAATTAGCATACATATTGCACATAAAGAAATGGTAGGGAAGAAAGAAAACATACTCTTTGAGGCTTTTACCTTGCCTTGTTGATACTCGGATTAATTTCTAATGTATCTTCTTCACCCAACTTCTTATTCGCTTTTTGTTCAGGACACGTGATCATAATAGGATATTGCATTAAATAACGACATGGGAGAGATCGAACATTCGTATCACCTCCTCATAGATCAACTGTGCCACATCTTCTTCTTCTCCTCACAAAATACAATTCACAAACAACCCAAGCATTCCAAATCTCCACGAATCTCCATGTATTCTCCTTCAACTTCTTCTTCAAATACTTTCTTATAAGAAAAAGGTAGTTCCTTTAATTGTTTCCATGGAGAAGCTATCAGGGCCCTTGAAGCTTTCTCTTTTTCTCTTGGGTATAAGGTCTTTGATCTAGAGAGGTCGTGTTGTCTTCTTCACTAAATTCGGAATCTTTTTGCTCATTGAATCAAACACAGCTAGCTAACCTCTCTTCTCTTGACTTGTTTTACCCATTGAATTGGAACTAGGACTTGTCTCACTTGATTTCTTCTCAATTAAATCCAACACCTTGATTTATTCATCTCCCATACAGTAGATAATGTTCATGTTCTCTTAATCATCTCAATTGACCCCCAACTCAAAGCTTTGACCACTCTTGAAATTTGAAACTCTTGATTATTGGTTGTACAAGCTTTATTTGGGTTAGGAGAGGTGATTGGATGATGATTCTCTATGTGGGTAAGATGGATCCTTCATGGATTGGCTTGGATTAAGAAATTGTAGGATGAATTTTTGAAATTTAAGCTTTTGATTCTTGGATTCAAGGTGTTTTGGGATGATATAGGTGGTTAATATTCCTTGTAATGATGTGGAGAATGAATTGGATGTGTTTTCATGGTGATTGGGTAGTGTTTTGATGATTGGTGAAGGTTTTTATGAGCTCTAATGGAGTTGGGAGAGTTTTGGAGAGAAGAAAGAGGTTTAAGGTTTAATAAATTCGGAATAATAAGCTTTAGATCTTCATATAGCCTTGAAACCCTTTATTTTCTCTCTCTGGCGGCTCGTGCGGACTACCCCTGCGGACCATGGGGTGCACCGCGGGGTACACCGCGACATCTGATGCTCGAAAATTTTTGCTCACTGGTTAAAACCCGTGGTAGGACCCCGTGGTACGTGTTTCTGAGCTGCGGACCAGGGTGCGGTGCACCGCGGGGGTGCTCCGCGCCTCCTACGTCAAAATACCCGTGGTAGGACCCCGTGGTACGTGTTTGTGCGGTGCCTGGCGCGGTATAGGGTCCGGTATACCGGACCCATCAGCTATTTTTTTTTCGTTTCTGTACACAACACGTGGTAGGACCCCGTGGCACGGGTTTTTACCGTGCGGTGCACCGCGGCTGAGGTCCGGTGTACCGTACGTGGCAAAAACCTCCCCATCAGCTAGATCTCGAAAAGTTATGCAGTTTAGGCTCAAAGATCACCTGATTCCGATATCCGAGCGCAAAGATATGACTTGCTGAAGTTTCTCCGTTCCGAAAACTTTGCTCGCTTCCCTAACTCGATTTCTCCAATACCTAATCATCAAAAACACTAATACCTTCCTCAAATATGCAATATCAACTAAAATTAACTAATCTAAACATAAATTAAAACTAAAAACGTAAAAACATAAAAGAAATTTACGGGTTGTCTCCCGTACAGCACTTTTGTTTAACGTCTTTCAAAGTTAGACGTGTTACCTCGATTAAGGATGACGAAATTTCCACCCTTTGCCTTTAATTCCCACGAACTTTTCAGCTCGATTCTTAATAATCATGGATGGTGCCATCCAAGTTGTCATGGGAAGTGGTGTTTCTGGTGGTAACTCGATTTCAAGTGTAGCATTACACTCCTCTGGTGACCCATTCATCTTGAATTTTCGTTTGTTAGAAAGAATGTCCTTCATGAATTGACCGTATTTTGACATTCTGGTGAGAGCTTCTACAAACGGGCTGCTGATCTTTAACTTGTTCATCATGTCAACGAACTTCTTGAATTCCAGGTCATTGTCCTTTCTGACATGTGAAGGGAATGGTGGAGGAGGACATGTGTTGGTTACCACTGGGCTCTCTTTCTTTTCTGATGTCATCTCTTGGACACTTCTTTGTTCAACTACCTCCTCTGTTGTTTCTTTTCCCCCCGTTTCTGGAATAGGGACTGGTTCTGGTTCTGGTCTTGGTGGAGGTAGTTGTTTTCCACTTCCTAATTCAACTGCATGACAGACTTTGTTTTCTGGAGCAGTAGTATCACTTCGGAGTTGCCTTTCTGCAAGGATTTTAGTTTTCTCCACCATTCGTGACACTGCCTGCACCCTCTCCATAAGCGCACTCTGTGAGTCTTGGGATTCTTGCTGGTGACTCTCTATATTTTCAATTGTTTGCATCAGTCGAACCAAACTTGAATTCATACTCGAAGGTTGCTCCTGTATGGTTTGTTGCATTGAATAAGGAGGTGGTTCTTGATAAGCGTTATTATAAATCGGCGCTTCTTGATAGATAGGTTGTGGAGGATAATAAGCTTGTGGTCGTGGTTGATAATAATCATCATGATAATGGTTATCATAATGACACGGTTGTTGATCTCCGACCCAATTGTAACTCTGTAGGGGTTGATAGTCAGCGTAATTTCCTTGAGATTGATAAATACCATCATGATAATGGTTTCTTGGATAAGGCATGAAGGAAATTGAGGCTGGATTGTTCATGCAATGTCCGCACGAGTGATCTCTTGCTCCACAACTAGGACATGAAGGTGAGGCATGTACTAGATTCCTCTGAGCTAGTTGTTGCGATTGTTCTCGTAATTCCTCAAGTTGTCGGCTTAACTCCTTGAGCTTTAGAGAATCCATCTTGAATTAGCTTCTTCAGGATCTAATAACACGAAACCTTTATCTCCTAATAAATCTGCTTCCGCCTAAAAAAAATCTGTAAAACAAAAACTAAAAAGAAAAGCGTAAAATAGAACTAACTAAAATAAAAGCACAAGATAATTGCACAAGGACTAACGATGTAGTCCCCGGCAGCGGCGCCAAAAACTTGGTGTGGCCTAAGGTGTGATAAAAAGATGTATAAAATAAGTGCAAATACACACCCTAAACTAACAATGTACTGCAAGTATTACAGGACGTATGCAAGTTTTAATGATAAGAAGATTCGTTCCTCAGGGACTAACGAAAGTTAGAGAGAACTTATGCAAATTATCAAGTGCAGATATTAAAGATAGGACAGATAATACGCAAGAGAAAGAAAAGATAGACAAATATTTATTTGGTTTTCTAATAAATAAACTAAACTAATAAACTAAAGACAGAAAATAAATAAAAGAAAAGAAGATAGTATGAAAGTCTAGCTTGAGTAATTAGCATGCAATCCCCACTAGTTTTGCCGTTCTAAACATGTAAGGGTAAATTATGTAGTATTTCTCTAATAGGTCCCAATATGCTATCGGTAGTTTAAAATAGGATTTACTTGTGTCAATAAGGCTTCCTAAGCAAACTTTTCCTGTAATTGGTAAAGAGTCACAAGACTCAACCATAGTGATTATCTAGCTAGGTTGGGTTGTCAGATCAAACCTAAAACTAAACGTTATGTGCTAAACATGCAATTGAACACCGTTGTCAATGGTATCCGAATTACTAGATGGTAATTCTAATGGCCGCGGTTCCACCAGAACACAGAATATAAATCCAAACACATAAACAGAGAATAAAAACTATAATTCAATTTAAAACATTAAGTTCCCAAATTAGATAGATGTCAATCAAAACTAGGGTTCATACATATATGCTAAACACTCAAACTAAAAGGAATTAATTCATACTAAGAAGAGAAGAGAAAAGAGTTACAAAATAAGAGGTTGAAGGAGACATAGTTGTTGTACAGCTCCTTCCAGACTTCTTCTCTTGTGTTGTAGCTTCCTCTTGGCCTTAGGGTCTGGCCAAGGATGATTTAAGAGTGTTAAGAGGCTGTATTTATAGGGCATAGGAAGACCTAATTCGTTTTCTTGAAGGAGAAGGAAAGTAATAGACTCCTAGTCCAACTCAAATTCGTATGGAAATAAAGATAAACACTGCTGGACCGTTTTGAGCATATCTTCTTCTTTATTGGTCGGATTGAGCTCCATAAGATACCAAAAGAATCGCAACAGAATTATCTAGGACCTTTAGAAGGAAATTACCAAATTCGGCCTATTTCTTAGGTAAAAACACCAATCTTTAGACGTGTGTGCAGAATCCCAGATTTAGGCAGCTTTTCCTTTTCCATCTTTTTAGCAATTGTTTCCTTATCTCCAATTTCCATGCAAATCTCTTTCCATAAGTTGTAGTCTTTGACTTGAACTCTAATTAATCTCCATAATTATCTTTAAAGCTTCACACTAAATAAACAATTAAACCCAATATGCTCTAAAAATAATAATTCTACAAATCAAGACTCAAAATAGGAAAGTGCACTAAATTAAGCTAAGATCGACCTATAAACTAATAAATAAGCCTAAAATGATGTCTCATGAGTATATTTTATTATCACAAATGAGGAGACATCAGTACCTAAGGAGTATTTTAATTCTCAGTTATATACACTACTTTAATGTCAAAAGTCTCATAATTAACAACTTGCTCATGTTGTTGCTCCTTTATGCTATCTTTGGAACCAAATAGATCTATTGCGCTTTAAGCGTACAATAGTCTAATTTTAATAGATAGCTCTTTTGAGACATTAATTAGGAGCACTGATAACTGGTTACTGCGACTTAATCGCTACACCTTTACAATTCATAATTATTTGTATGATTGTACGAGGATCAATATAAATGGTGTATTCTTATATTCCAGTTGTTATTTCCCCTATTCTTGAGAATATCATATATAACATGTTCTCATAATCCATCTTTGTGCACGGTGGTGGAGCAGTTGTTATAGAAATTGCACAATCAGATTATCTTGATGGATATAATTTTTTGGTCTTTTACCAATAGGGGGTATATTAATGAGCCACGCTCATAGCAATTCGTCATAGACGATTCAGTAAATGAATGTGCTAAACTCGTATTTATTCCTTGATTTTGTGTAAAAAAATTCGTTAAAGAAAAATTGTAAAATTTACAATTTATTCATTATAATACAAATAAATTAAAAGAAATTAAAGGATATTTTTTTTTAAATAAAGAAAGAGGAAGAAGAAAAAAAATATGACATTTCCTTTTTCGTCAGATTTTTTTTTTTTTGGTTAAAACTTTTCTATAGCTTGTCATGTTGATTTTTTTTATCGTATATTGCTATAAATAAAATTTAAGTCAACAGTCAAAGCATAAAATAAAGAATTACTTATCTCAGCTTGCATATTGTGTTCGTGCTTCATTCTTCACAATAAAATCAAGATATGAGCTATTGTTTGCTCTTGTGTGGAAGGTAGAGACGATCGTGTTGATAACGTGTTATAAATAGAGAGAATAGAGATTGTATTAAGTATATCGAGAGTCTGATTACATAGTAAAGAGTCCTATTTATAGAGAATAGGTAAACCTAACCCTAGTGTTCATGGGTTTGACTACTAGCCCATGGGCTGGAATGAATATCCACTAAGTGAGTTTATAACAATTTATAAAATTTAGTTAGTTATGTTTTTATTAATATTTAATTTTTTTATTTTTATTATTAAATTTATAAAACAAAAATTATATAAAAAGGCCTCATTTTAAATATTTGCTTAGGGCCCCCAAAATATCAGAATCGGCCCTGATCACGTGCCTATAAACTTTTCTTAATATACATCCGTGATCTATCATTTTTGATAATTTTCTTTTAAAAACTCAGCATCTCTCAGAATCAGCTTGTAAAACCACATCATTTATTTTGTTGAAATAAGTGTTCTTTTTTATCATTGAAGCAATTTTACGGTCAACGTTCATGCCACGAATGTGCTACAACCATTTATTATTATATCAAAAACCAAACAAAAAATACATTTTAGCTTTTACGCGCAAACAAAATAAAATACAATGTTCTTAAATGCCCATTTTAAAATAAGTTAATAGACCACTACAGTTATATATTTACCTTAATGAAAATTAAACGTAGATTCTGCAAATTCATATTTCTTTGCTATAGGGACCAACCCAACTCAATCTGCATGTATATATATATACATCAAAACAACAATCATTAACAAAAAATTTAGATGGATAGAAAAAAAATTACTTTGAAGAAGGCACATACAATAATTTTACAGAAATATTAATATAACTTCAGTTTTATTTGAACTGAACATGGGTAGTTGTAACATGTGACATCATATTACTTTCAATAGAACCGTTGTTATTTTTGAAACAATGTTGTGAAGGTCCTTCTTCAAAGGAATTTTCTTTTCTATCCTTTGTTTTCTTACCACGATTACTTTCGACCACCTGGACATTTAAAAAATGATTGAGATAAGATGAATATATGAGTATTTGAAATATGGGTTTATTGGATATAAAGATTCGACGATGCATAGAAATAGATGTTTCAAGTATCTTGTAATGGTAATGAAGTTACTATATCGGTGTTTATAATTTATACATATGCAAAGTAAAAGTGGGAGAGGGAGAGGGAGAAAGAGTGGGTTAGTTAGGTTTGGTCCCCGCAATAATACAATAATAATGGAGTCATTAGTATTATTTCAGTGTATATAATATATGTTTTATTATATCCCGTCAAAGTCCACCCGGACCCAAGGCAACCAAGGCGGTCTCTTTGGGCCCCAAATTTTTGAGGGACCCTCTAAATAGTATTAGATTTTAGTGTAATGGAAATAGGAGTATTTTTTGAGTAGTTGATCGTGAGTTCGAATCCCGTATGCCAAGTACTAGAAGTCAATTAAAAAAACATCTTCATGGAAAGAAAAATATAACTAAGTTTTTCTCTATTTTTTATACGAATAAGTGTAATAATATTTATCATTTTTTCGGTTTACCATTATATCACTTTTTACGTGGAGGTTTTGAACACTAATCAGAGAGTCTTATAAAATTTATTATATTTAATTTTATACATGTTTTTAGATAAAATTATATTATTTATATACATTTGTCAGATGTTTAATTGAACCCACTTAAACGTACAACCAAAATTTGAAAACAAAACTCGAAATGAACAATTATTAGGAATGAGTTCGTCAAATAAAAAAAATCCAGTTGTTCTACTATTATTCTATCAATTATCATGATTCGCAAACAAAAATTTGGTCATGCTATATTGTCGATTACACAAAAACATGGTAGACGAATTTAAACACGAAAATTTAATCAATAACTTTGAATCACAAAAAGTAAAAAAGATGTGAATTAGTAAATTCTTAGATATTTTTCTTAACACGTTTTTTATATAATCGTATCAAATATAATATCTTAATTTATTTAAATTGTTTATTTCATGAATTTTATTAATAAGTTCTTTTATATGATTTGTTTTGTCAAAATAGGATAAAAAAATTTATTATGCTGTAAAAGGCCCTATTTTTTTCTCGCCTTAGGTATCCAAGACGCTCGGACCGGCCATGCTATAGATCATCATTCTTTTCCATCAATAAAAAGCTGGCAGGTTGCTTTCAAATTCAATATTCAACTACATAACTTCATTTTGATAAATACAACATATAGATAATGTGACATTTACTCATAAATTTTTCTTAATGAATTGTGAGAAAAATACCAGTTGATCACATGCCTATAAACTTTTCTTAATATATATGTGATCTATAATTTTTGATAATTTTCCCTTAAAAACTAAGCATCTGTCAGAATCAGCTTGTAAAAGCACATCATTCATTTTGTCAAAATAAGTGTTCCTTTTGATCATTGAAGCAATTTAACAGTCAACGTTCATGCCACGAATGTGCTACAACCATTTATTATTATATCACAAACCAAACAAAAAAATACATTTTAACTTTTACGCGCAAACAAAATAAAATACAATGTTCTTAAATGCCTATTTAAAATAAGTTAATGGACTACAGTTATATATTTACCTTAACAAAAATCAAAAGTAGATTCTGCAAATTCATATCTCTTTGTTGTAGGAACCAACCCAACTCAATCTGCATGTATATGTATATACATCAAAATAGCAATCAAAAAAAAATTAGATGGATAAAAAATAAAATTACTTTGAAGAAGTCACATACAATAATTTTGCAAAAATGTTAATATAACTACAGTTTTATTTGAACTGGACATGGGTAGTTGTAACACGTGACATCACATTACTTTGAATAGAACTGCTGTTATTTCTGGAACAATGTTGTGCAGGTCCTTCTTCAAAGAAATTTTCTTTTCTATCCTTTGTTTTCTTACCACGATTAATTTCGACTAGTTGGCCATTTAAAACATGATTGAGATAGGATGAATGTATAAATATTTGGAAGATGGGTGTATGAGATATAAAGATTTGACGATGCATATGGTGTGGCCTAAGGTGTGATAAAAAGATAATATACTTTAGATGCAAATAAACACCCTAACCTAACACGGACTGCAAGTATTACAGGACGTATGCAAGTTTTAATGATAAGAAGATCCGTTCCTCAGAGACTGGCGAAAGTTAGAGAGAACTTATGCAAATTATCAAGTGCAGATATTAAAGATAGAACAGATAATACACAAGTAGAAAGAAGAGAAATATAGATTTTTAAATAATAAAACTAAACTACTAAATCTAAAGACAGAAAATAAATAAAAGAAAAGAAAAGAAGATAGTATGAAAGTTAGCTTGAGTAAATAACATGCAATCCCCACTAATTTTGCCGTTCTAAACATGTAAGGGTGAATTATGTAGTATTTCAATAATCGGTTCCAATTCGCTATCAGTAGTTTTAAATAGGATTTACCTGTGTCGATAAGGCTTCCTAAGTAAATTTTCCTGTAATTGGTAAATAGTCACAAGAACTAAACCATAGTGATTATCTAGTTAGGTTGGGTTGTCAGATCAAACCTTGTACTAGACGTTATGTGCTAAACATGTAATTAAACACCGTTGTCAATGGTGACCTAATTACTAGATGGTAATTCTATATGGGTGCACTTCCATAAGAACACAGAATATAAATCCAAACACATAAATATAGAATAAAAACTATAATTCAATTTAAAACATACAATTCCCAAATTAGATAGATGTCAATCAAAACTAGGGTTCATACATATATTCTAAAACTCAATCTAATAGAATTAATTCATACAAAGAAAAGAAGAGAAAAGAATTACAGAATTAGAGGTTGAAGGAGACATGATTGATGCACAACTCCTTCCAGACTTCTCTTCTTGTGTTGCAGCTTCCTCTTGGCCTTAGGGTCTGGCCAAGGATGATTTTCTAATGTTAAGAGGCTGTATTTATAGTGTATAGGTTGACCTAATTCGTTTTCTTGAAGGAGAAGTAAGTGGTGGACTCCAAACCCAACTCAAATTCGTATAGAAATAAAGATAATTACTGCTGAACTGTTTTGAGCATATCTTCTTCGTTATTGGTCAGTTTTTGCTCCATAATATACCAAAAGAATCCTCACAGAATTATCTACGTCCCTCTAAAAGGAATTTACCAAAATCGGCTTCCTTGTTGGAGTTATCGCCACTTCTTTAGGCGTGTGCTGCAGAATTCAGATTTAGGCAACTTTTCCTTTTCCTAATTGAACTCTGTTTCCTTCTATCTCCAATTACCATGCATATCTCTTTCCATATCTTGTAGTCTTTGACTTGGACTCTAATTGATCTCCATAATTATCTTTAAAGCTTCACACTAAATAAATAACTAAACCCAATATGCTCTAAAAATATTATGTTACTAAATCAAGACTCAAAATAGGAAAGTGCCCTAACTTAAGCTAAAATCGACCTATAAACTAATAAATACGCCTAAAATGATGTCTCGGAAATATATTTAATTATCAAAAATGAGGAGACATCAAGACCCCCAACTCAAAGTTGTATCGTCCCGATACAATAAAAGTAAAGAACAGTAGGGTAGTCAAGAAGAAGAAGTATGAGGAGAATAACATAATGAATGATCCTAGAGCATAACATCTAAAAAGTCTCATGTAGTAATGCTCAAGTAATAATGCACATATATGCTTAATATACATGTAATCAACAATCCATAAATTCAAGTCAAGATTAATTTCGCAATGCCAGAAGGAGAGGATGATAACTTAGTTCAGGTTAATGGCTATAGGTTGTTCATAGGTCCTAAATACAGCATCCAATGGTCCACTTACTTATTACCTAATAGCTCAATTGTTTCTCCATCTAGTAGTTAGAAATCCTAAGGTCTTGGGTTATAACTTGGCTTAGGGACGGGTGTGGTATATTTGGATAATGAAAAGTGAGCTTTTGGCTCTCTCCTCACTAGCCATCAACTAATCGCACTAGAGCTTGAGTTTTCACTCGAAGATGTTCTCACTCAACCCAATTTATTGATGCTTTTGATTTGCATCCCCAATAAATCCCAAATAAAACCTTTAGTGATGATATACATAATCCACTTTGCCGGTCCGAATATATATTTTCATTCAAATCAATTTTTTTTCTTTTGTATAGTCATGACTCTCTTTTTGATGTTGAGATATCATACTATTTTTTTCATGTATATATTCTTTTTATGCCCTTGTTGGCAAATTTAGCTCGTAGCTTCTTTTCCATTCACTATTACCCCGGCAAAGGGTTACAATAAAAACTTTTCCATCATCAAATAAAATCACAATTATAATTTCCAAACCCAATGTTCCCTAATAACCCCAAACTCAAGCTCTAAAACGAGTTGTCTCAGGTTTTGCGATTCGAGTGTGGGTCATATAGATAAGTCCTACAAACTAAGGGTATGGATTATAATGTGTTTCAATAAAAGGCTTTAGAAAGGCTCAGAGGGGCTAAGACGGATAAATAACAATAATCAAATAAAGGGTGAGAAGGTACAAAGGCTTCAAGTGTTTTAATCATGAAAGAACCACCTTATTCATTTTTCTAACTACCGGATTTTGTTACTTTTTCATTATTAGTTCATAGATAAGAGGGTTTTCAACTAACTTCAAACCTCACGTTCTACACACCAAATAACTCTCCCTAAGTTTCAACGCAAATTCTTAGCATTGCTCATTAACTTTCCTATCTTTTATTTCCTGTTTTCATACATGCATCTAAACAATTTGTAACATCTTTCAAAAACATACTACTTACTATCATTAACTTAATTAAATAATGCTCAATAGGTATATTCAAAGATATTCTATGCCTAATTAAACCCAAAAAAAAATTAAATTTTATGAAACAAAACAAAAAGGAAGATGAGGACAACGAATCCCCACCCCCAACTCAAAATTGAGTCGTGTCCCCACGACTCGAAAAAGACTCAAGAAAGAATAAAATTTAAAATTAGCACACATATTGCACATAAAGAAATGGTAGGGAAGAAAGAAAACATACTCTTCGAGGCTATTACCTCGCCTTAATGACATCCAAGATAGGATTTTGCTGGATTTTTCTTTGATTGCTCGAGGAGTGTTATGATGTACTCCTTTTCTTCTTTTGAAAGTTGCGTAATTACTCTCAAAACTTTAATGATCCAAGCATTGTCAATATTGTTATTCATCTCAACTCACGTGTTTCTTCTTCACCCAACTTCTTATTCGCTTTCCGATCAAGACACGTGATCATAGTAGGATATTGCATTAAATAACGATATGAGAGAGATTGAAAATTCGTATCACCGCCTCATAGATCAATTGTGCCACATCTTCTTCTTCTTCTCACAATATACAATTCACAAAAAGAACGTCTTACCATGAGCGTAGACCAACCTAATCTTTCCAAATCTCCACGAATCTTCATGTATTCTCCTTCAACTTCTTCTTCAAATACTTTCTTATAAGAAAAAGGTAGTTCCTTTAATTGTTTCCTTGGAGAAGCTATCATGGCCATTGAAGCTTTCTCTTTTTCTTCGGGTGTAGAGTCTTCGATCTATAGAGGTTGTGTTGTTTTCTTCACTAAATTTAGAACCTTTTTTATCACTGAATCAACACAGCATGCTAACCTCTCTTCTCTTGACTTGTTTTACCCTTTGAATTAGAACTAGGACTTTTCTCACTTGATTTCTTCTCAATTAAATCCAATACCTTGCTTTCTTCATCTCCCTTACAGTAGATAATGTTCATGTTCTCTTAATCATCTCAATTGACCCCCAACTCAAAGCTTTAACCACTCTTGAAATTTGAAACTCTTGATGATTGGTTGTACAAGCTTTATTTGGGTTAGTAAAGGTGTTTTGATGATGATTCTCTATGTGGGTAAGATGGATTCTTCATGGATTGGCTTGGATTTAAGAAAATGTAGGATGAATTTTGAAAATTTAAGCTTTTGATTCTTGGATTTGTGTGTTTAGGTATGATATAGGTGGTTAAATCTTCTTTGTAATGATGTGGAGAATGAATTGGATGTGTTTTCATGGTGATTGGGTAGTGTTTTGATGATTAGGGAAGCTTTGTATGAGCTTTAATGGAGTTGGGAGAGTTTTGGAGAAGAGAAAGAGGCTTGAGCTTTATGAAATTCGGAATTAAAAGCTTTATACCTCTTTTATAACCTTAAACCCGTTTTTCTCTTTCTCTGGCGGCGTGTTGCGGTATACCGCGCATATGGTCCGGTATACCGCACCCATCAGCGTTCAAAATTTTCGCCTCGTCTTAAAACACGTGGTAGCAACCCGTGGCACGGGTTTTGGGCGTGCAGTGCATGGCGCGGTATAGGGTCCGGTATACCGGACCCATCAGCTTGATTTTTTTTCCTTCTCGGCATAAAACACGTGGCAGCTACCCGTGGTATGGGTTTTCTTTACCTGCGGTATACCGGGGATGAGGTCCGGTATACCGCACCCCTGCTTCAGTTTTTCCGAAATTTTTTGCTTCTCCAAATCCTAAACATCAAAAACACTAATACCTTTCTCAAATATGCAATATCAACTAAAAGTAACTAAACTAAACACAAATTAAAAACCTAGAAACGTAAAAACATGAAAGAAACTACGGGTTGTCTCCCGTATAGCGTTTAACGTCTTTTAAAGGTAGACGTGTTACCTCGATGACGAAATTTCTACCCTTTGCCTCTAATTCCCACGAACTTTTCAGCTCGATTCTTCATGATCATGGATGGTGCCATCCAAGATTTCGTGGGAATGGGTGTTTCTTGTGGTAACTCGATAGTATTACACTCCTCTGGTGATCCACTCATATCCTCAGTTTTGAATCTTCGTTTGTTAGAAAGAATGTCCTTCATGAATTTTATATATGTCGGCATTCTCTTGAGAGCTTCTACAAACGATATTTTAATCTCTAACTTGCTCACCATGTCAACGAACTTCTTGAATTCCAGGTCATTGTCCTTTTTTCCTGACACGTGAAGGGTATGGTGGTAGAGGACATGTGTTGGTTACCATTGGGCTCTCTTTCTTTTCTGGTGTCTTCTTTGGGACACTTTTTGATTCAACTACCTCTTCGACCTTATCTTCTGTTGTTTCTTCTCCCCCCTTTTCTGGAATAGGGACTGGTTCTGGTTCTGGTCTTGGTGGAGGTAGTTGTTTACCACTTCTTAATTCATCTGCATAACAAACTTTGTTTTCTGGAGCACTAGTATCACTTCGGAGTTGCCCTTCTGCAAAGATTTGCAGTTTATTCACCATTTGTGACACTGTATGCTCAATCTTCTTAAGCGCGTTGGATGAGTTTTGGATTCTTTGCTGGCTAATCTCCATCTTTTCAATTAAGTTCATTATCTTAGCCATGCTTGAATTCGAACTCGAAGGTTGTTCTTGTACGATTTGCTGCATTGAATAAGGAGGTGGTTCTTGATAAGCTTCATTATAAATCGGCGTTTCTTGATAGATAGGTTGTGGAGGATAGTAGGATTGTGGTCGTGGTTGATAATAATCATCATAATAATGGTTATTATGATAATAAGTCGGTTGATCTCCGACCCAATTGTAATTTTGTGGGGGCTGATAATCAGCGTAATTTCCTTGGGATTGATAATAATCATCATAATAATGGTTTCTTTGATAAGGTATGAAGGAAATTGAAGTTGGATTATTCATGCAATATTCCCACGAGTGATCTCTTGCTCCACAACTAGGGCATGAAGGTGATGTATGCACTGGATTTCCCCGAGCAAATTGTTCGCGTAATTCAGCCATTAGCTGGTTTATCTCGTTCATAGCTGCAGGATCTAGTAATACGAAACTTCCTTCTCCTAATAAATCTGCTCTCGCCTAGAAAAATTCTGTAAAACAAAAACTAAAAGAAAAGCGTAAAATAGAACTAACTAAAATATAAGCACAAGATAATTGCACAAGGACTAACGATGTAGTCCCGGCAGCGGCGCCAAAAACTTGGTGTGGCATAAGGTGTGATAAAAAGATGATATACTTTAGATGCAAATAAAGACCCTAAGCTAACACGGCACTGCAATTATTACATGACGTATGCAAGTTTTAATGATAAGAAGATTCGTTCCTCAGAGACTGACGAAAGTTAGAGAGAACTTATGCAAATTATCAAGTGCAGATATTAAAGATAGAACAGATAATACGCAAGTAGAAAGAAGAGAAAGATAGATTTTTAAATAATAAAACTAAACTACTAAATCTAAAGACAGAAAATAAATAAAAGAAAAGAAAAGAAGATAGTATGAAAGTTAGCTTGAGTAAATAGCATGCAATCCCCACTAGTTTTGCCGTTCTAAACATGTAATGGTGAATTATGTAGAATTTCAATAATCGGTTCCAATTCTCTATCGGTAGTTTTAAATAGGATTTATGGTGGGTCCTGGTGTGTTATAAAATTAAGTGCAAAAATAAAGGAACCACTTAACCGCAAGTGTACGGTTGTCCCAAGTAATATATGATAATCAAGTTCGTTCTCAGGGACAGATTAGGTTCAACCCAAATATTAATCAAGTAGAAGAATAATTGTTTAACAGAAAAATAAAAGATAATAATTTTTGTTTGGTTTTTGGAAATTAAAAGATGCAAATAAAATAAAGACTAAAATTAACTTAACAGAAAGGAAATAAAGCAAATAACGACTAACTTCAGATATGAGAGATACTTGAGTCTCGCAAAGGAATCCACTTAATCGATATAATCTATGCTATGTTTAAGGGTAGAATTGGAATTATAATATTAGTCGGGACTCTAATATCTCCTAGCCCCCTGTCGGGTGGACTTAGAAGCTATCCTAAAGTATCATAAACACCTGTATGGTCGAATATGGCTCTTCGGATGATATGATTTTACCTCTTTGGCTATGTAACTAGTTAAGCCTGTCGGTCAATAACGGACATTACACGGGTATTACCTAGATCTGTATTCAAACCCCCCTGTCGGATGATCACTTCGCCACTAAAGTGAATAGCCCAAATACTAACAGCTAATTCTAGTTGTTCCTAAAAGAATTAGTAATGAAAACAAAGTAATATCCAATACCTAAAACTCAATTCAGTTTAAATCTAAACAATCCCAAATTCAAAACATATAAAACAATTAATTAAGGTTCATCCCTTTAATGCGATTCTCAAGTATAAAGAAATTTAGCTCATGAAATTAAAGACTAACATAAAATAAAAGGAATTCATGTTCAAAATACAAAAGATAAATGAAAAACCTAAAGGGTAGAATGACTATGGTTGGAAGAACAGGATTCCTCCAGCTTCTAGCTTCTTCTCTCCTTCGTGCTCTGACTTGAAAACCTTAAGCCTCTTGTGTAATTCTCTGAAGTGTGTGAAAGTAGGAGGTTAAGGGGTGTAATTATAGGTGTTGGAGGACCCTAGGTCGAATTTTGCTTGGAGTGGAAGACAAGTTAAAGACTCTCAAATTCGTAGCTCTAAATTCTAGGAAAGGTAAGATTTGCTGCTGATTTGATTTGGTCATATCTTTTTCAATACTTATCCGTTTGAGAAGTTCCAATATATGAAACCACTTATCTTGGAAAGAGCTTTCTATTGGTGCAAACCACTCGTCCAGAATCCATGCCAATCTTTAATTATGATTTAATCTTTAAAACGTGGCTGGAATTTCAGATTCACAAGGCAGCTTTATCTTTTCCTTCTTTGAATAAATCTTTCCTAAATCTTCTTATTTCCATGTAAATATTCTTTCCTTTCATCTTTATCTTGACTTGATCTCTAAGTAATTACCATTTATCTTTTAAAGCTTCACATTAAATAAAATAATTAAACCGCATATGCTTAAAAAGAATAAATCAAGAAAACAAAATAGGAAAGTGTACTCTAAAAATAGAAACTCGAATAGAAATCATTTCCTAACACTCTAAAATACACTAAGACTTTATTCTCACTTCTTCTCCTTGGCTTGGTCTTTCATGAATTTCAAGAACCTATTAACTTTGCATTAAAAATAGTCAAATTTACGCACAAAAGCTCAGATTCTGCAAATAGTTAATTTCCAAGGGGAGAAAGTGAAATATGATCAAATAAGCCTAAAAGTCTATCAAATAAGTCATTTATTCACCTAAAAGGATGTCTCCAGTGGGCTAAGAATTAGAACAAATAGGGAGACATCAATTTACCTCTGTCAATAAGGCTTCCTAAGCAAACTTTTCCTGTAATTGGTAAATAGTCACAAGAACTAAACCATAGTGATTATCTAGTTAGGTTGGGTTGTCAGGTCAAACCTTGTATTAGACGTTATGTGCTAAACATGTAATTAAACACCGTTGTCAATGGTGACCTAAGTACTAGATGGTAATTCTATATGGGTGCACTTCCACAAGAACACAGAATATAAATTCAAACACATAAACAGAGAATAAAAACTATAATTCAATTTAAAACATACAATTCCCAAATTAGATAGATGTCAATCAAAACTAGGGTCCATACATATATGCTAAAACTCAAGCTAATATAATTAATTCATACAAAGAAAAGAAGAGAAAAGAATTACAAAATTAGAGGTTGAAGGAGACATGATTGATGCAAAGCTCCTTCCAGACTTCTCTTCTTGTGTTGCAGCTTCCTCTTGGCCTTAGGGTCTGGCCAAGGATGATTTTCTAATGTTAAGAGGCTGTATTTATAGTGTATAGGTTGACCTAATTCGTTTTCTTGAAGGAGAAGTAAGTGGTGGACTCCAAACCCAACTCAAATTCGTATGGAAATAAAGATAATTACTGCTGAACTGTTTTGAGCATATCTTCTTCGTTATTGGTCGGTTTTTGCTCCATAATATACCAAAAGAATCCTCACAGAATTATCTACGTCCCTATAAAAGGAATTTACCAAAATCGGCTTCCTTGTTGGATTTATCGCCACTTCTTTAGGCGTGTGCTGCAGAAATTCAGATTTAGGCAGCTTTTTCTTTTCCTAATTGAACTCTGTTTCCTTCTATCACCAATTACCATGCATATCTCTTTCCATATCTTGTAGTCTTTGACTTGTTAACTAATTAATCTCCATAATTATCTTTAAAGCTTCACACTAAATAAATAATTAAACCCAATATGCTCTAAAAATATTATGTTACTAAATCAAGACTCAAAATGGGAAAGTGCCCTAACTTAAGCTAAAATCTACCTATAAACTAATAAATACGCCTATAATAATGTCTCGGAAATAGATCTAATTATCACAAATGAAGAGACATCAGCATAGAAATAGATGTTTCAAGTATCTAGGTAATGGTAATGAAGTTGCTATATCGGTGTTTATAATTTATACATATGCAATGTAAAAGTGGGAGAGGGAGAGGGAGAGGGAGAGGGAGAGGGAGAAAGAGTGGGTTAGCTAGGTTTGGTCCCCACAATAATAGTACAGTAATAATGGAGTCATTAGTATTATTTTAGGTATATAATATATGTTTTATTATATTCACTCAGAGCCGGCCCGGGTCTAAGGCAACCAAGACGGTCTCTTTGGGCCCCAAATTTTTGAAGGGCCAAAAAAAATAGTATATATATTATATATAATATATAAATTAAGACTTACAATTCTAAATAGTATTAACTCTTAGCGTAATGGAAATAGGAGTACTTTTTAAGTAGTTGATCGTGTACTTCGTTTTGTTTTACTAATGTATATTTTCATATGCATGGCCAAGCAAAAAACCCCAACCTAAATAAATAATTCATGACAATTTAGAAGCCTCAACCCAAAACATACTAATGAAAGTCAATTAAAAAAACATCTCCGTGGAAAAAAAAAACATAACTAAGTTTTTCTCTATTTTTTATACGAATAAGTATAATAATATTTATCATTTTTTTTGTTTACCTTTATATCACTTTTTACATAGTTTTAAAAATTAATCAGAGAGTTTTGTAAAATTTATTATATTTAATTTTATACATGTTTTTAGATAAAATTATATTATTTTTATATATTTGTGACATATTTAATTGAACCCACTTAAACATACAAGCAAACTTTGAAAACAAAACACAAAATGAAAAATTATTTGGAATGAGTTTGTTAAATAAAAAAGTTCAGTTGTTCTACTATTATTCTATCAATTATCATTGTTCGCAAACAAGAATTTAGTTATGCTATATTGTCGACTGAACAAAACATGGTATACGAATTTAAATATGAAAATTTAATCAATAACTTTAAATCACAAAAAGCAAAAAGGATGTTTTTAAAGTGAATTTAGTAAATCCTTAGATATTTTTCTTAAAATGCTTTTTATACAATCGTATCGAATATAATATCTTAATTTATTTGAATGGTTCATTTCATGAATTTTATAAGTACATTATTTTATATGATTTGTTTAGTCAAAATAGGATAATTTTTTTATTATATTGTAAACGGTCCTATTTTTTTTCTCGCCTTAGGTACCCAAGGCGCTCGGGTCGGCCCTGCTATAGATCATCATGCTTTTCCATCAATAAAAGCTGGCAGGTTGCTTTCAAATTCAATATTCAACTACATAATTTCATTTTAATAAATACAACCTATATTTACTTATAAATTTTTCTTAATGACTTGTAAGCAAATTATCTGCTGATCACATGCCTATAAACTTTTCTTAATATATATGTGATCTATCATTTTTGATAATTTTCCCTTACAAACGCAACATCTCTCAAAATCAGCTTGTAAAACTACATAATTCATTTTGTCAAAATAAGCGTTCCTTTTGATCATTGAAGCAATTTAACGTCAACCTTCATGCCACGAATGTGCTACAACCATTTATTATTAAATCAAAAACCAAACAAAGAATACATTTTAGATTTTCGCGCAAACAAAATAAAATACAATGTTCTTAAATGCCCTTTCTAAAAGAAGTTAATGGACCACTACAGTTATATATTTACCTTAATAAAAATTAATAAAAATCAAATGTAGATTCTGCAAATTCATATATATTTGTTATAGGGACCAACCCAACTCAATCTGCATGTATATATATATACATCAAAATAGCAATCAAAAACAAAAAATTTAGATGGATAGAAAATAAAATTACTTTGAAGAAGGCACATACAATAATTTTGCAGAAATATTAATATAACTTTAGTTCTATTTGAACTGACATGGGTAGTTGTAACATGTGACATCACATTACTTTGAATAGAACTGTTGTTATTTCTGAAACAATGTTGTGCAGGTCCTTCTTTAAAGAAATTTTCTCTTCTATCCTTTGTTTTCTTACCATGATTACTTTCGACCAGCTGGACATTAAAAACATGATTGAGATAGGATGAATATATGAATACTTGGAAGATGGGTGTATCGGATATAAAGATTCGACGATGCATAGAAATAGATGTTTCAAGTATCTGGTAATGGTAATGAAGTTGCTATATCGGTGTTTATAATTTATACATATGAAAAGTAAAAGTGGAAGAGGGAGAGGGAGAGGGAGAGGGAGAAAAAGTGGGTTAGATAGGTTTGGTCCCACAATAATAATACAATAATAATGGAGTCATTTTATATAATATATGTTTCATTATATTAAGTTCAACTATGTTGTATTTAACTTTAGACTTATATCGTTATGAAATAGTAGTATTATTTATGTGTTCCAAATGTCCGTTATGATTAAGTCGTGACACTCCTTTGTAATCAGTAAATAAAATAAGATATGGACCTATCTAATGTTGTTGGAAAACTTAGAAGCCAGTCTTGATTATTTGTTGGAGATTCGACGAGATCTACCTTCCTACGATATTTTTCAAGTATTTTACTAGTTAAAAAGTGTGTCGAAACTTCGCCGAGATCATTTACTGAACAGTGAATTCAACAAAAAAATCATAGTTTTGTTTTAAAAATGCTAACATATTTCTTTACACTACACTTAAGACACTCAAATTTAGTCATGATTTTTTAGATTAAATTTTGACCAAGTACGTACAAAGTATGTAGTAGCTAGGGATTCTTAGTGGACAAAATTCAACCCTTACCGTCTCTAATTCTTATCAACAGTTGTAATTACCAGACTCTAATAAAAATATATGTGTGTTTTGCCGTATCTTCGAATATGGGGTATATTATAGCATCCTTAGCTTTATTATTTCGTGCATAATTAGTTTAGTTAATTTGGAAAACAAATCATCCATTCACTTTACTTGCTTTTAATCTAAATAGTTAAAACCACCTAATATAAATTTGAACACGAATCAGAGTAACTACTTAAATACATGAGAGCGAACACATATTATTTACTTATTAATTGAGATTCAGAAGGTGTTGCTTACAAGGCCAGGTTAAGCTACGCGGTCGTAACCACATCCGGTATTATAATGTAGCTAATGCGTTCACCAGTTTGGGGATGAAAATCGATGATCAAATCATACACGGAAGAGGCTCGTACATGCACATTCTTATCGTAAGGGCATAGACCTAAAGCTAAGACCGCATGTTCTTCGACCAATTCAAGACTGCTTGCTGAGACATAATCCAATACTAAAAAATATGAACAAGCTAATAATATATTGAGCCAAGGAAACTTGGCATCTCGCAATCTATTATAATTTTTCAAATTTATTTTATCCCATGTACCTTCAGGTACGAGGCATTTCTAGTATATATGTATACATATATTAGGCGGCCACTAATATATGCCTTAATCAAACCTTATCGAAGGGCACTTTGAAGAAGAATTACTATTATCTGAATAAAATACCTGTTGATATTCAGCCAGATATTTGGAAAAGATGCCGCGAGATGTGGGATGACATAGATAGTCAGGTATAAAAGTTAAATTCTATTGTAACTGTTATATATCATGTGTATTTAATATTTTAAAATTATACTGAAACAGAATCAGGCGAAGGTGAACAAGGAAAACCGAAAGAAGCTAAAAACCGAGTAAGGCTGGATCGAGAAATTTTTCCCAGACTCGGGATGTCATTTATAAGGTACAATTTTTCATAAAAAAATATTATTTATTAGTTACTTAAATTAATTAATTTAATATAATTATTATAAAATGTTATTGAACAGGGTAAGATGAAGAAACCAACGAAGGAGAAGTTGGTTTTTGTTGACGAGCAAACCCAAGAGGAGAGAGAAATTCCTCCTTTATGTGGTTTATTTGAGCATATGAGGTACGATGCGACGGAAGACGAGTACAAAAAAAGCGAACGTGCGTATTTTTCTTTACTTTCAAACTTTTAATTTATTTTATTTTTTATTTTAATTAAGTTTTAAGTAACTTTTATTGTCATCTAACAGGATATTTATCGAGAAAAGCTGAAGAGGAAGGTGGCCGAGACCCAGGCCGGGTCATCAGATAGGACCTCATCTACTGAAGTGCCGCTGAAAGATCAGAAAGACGCCTTGAAAGAGGCTGTTGAGGAAGGTATGGGCCCACCGAAGACGAATTGGGCAACCGGTGTTGGTCTCGTTTAGAAGAAAGCCCGTATTTCAGAGCCACCTCCTTTAGTTAAGCGGGATGAGGATCGACTCATCCTGATGATGACGGCTATAAATGAACTTCGCGCAGCTCAAGGCCTCCCCCTATCGATCCTACAATGACATCGACTGCCTCCACAACTAGCACGTCTCGCCCTCGTTACTCGGTGAACATTATAGACATGACTATGGAGGCGTTGAATAACCTGAGGGCCGCATAATGTCTTGACCCAATCTCCCCTGAATGAGAGAGAGAATATGAAGAGGAAGAACAAGAAGATGTCGATCGGTTATCCGATCCTTAACTTTTATTGATTTTGTTTGGGGATGTTTTTTGATTTTATTTCACATGTTTATTTCGACTTTTTATCTGACATTTTACTTAATTTCCGAGATTTGACTTGATTTTAATTTAATATTGCTTTTGATATATATTTGATGTTTTTTAAGTATTTATTAAATTTATTGGTATTAATATTAAAGAAAAAAAATTAAAATACAAATAGAAATACAAATTAAATTAAATTAAAAATATAAATGAAAAAAATAGAAATATAATTTAAAATTATAAATATAATTAAAAATTTGGATATTAGAAAAACCAATATTAACGACGACTTTTTCGTCGCAAAGAAGGTGAAAAATTTTGTCGCTAGTAATTCGTTCAACCAACGACGAAACCTTCTTTGTCACCCAAACAAATTGACAGCGATGGCACGACTTCGTCGCTAGTTGATTTGGATAGCGAAGAAAAGGTTTCGTTGCTATCGAAAGTCATTAGCGACGACTTTAGTTGTAGCAAATCAAACTCAATCGTTAGCGACAAAATCACTGATTTTCCTCGATAGAAATATTTCTAACGACGAAATTCTTGCGACGAAATATAAGTGACGAATCGTCGTCGCGAATGACTCAAACAGGTCTTTAGCGACAACTTAGCATATCACTAACGACGACACGGATCGTCGCTATTGTCATCGCATGTTGTAGTGTTGACTGTTAATGAGTTGAAGGTCTCAATCACGGTTTTAACCATTCATTAAATTCAACTTTAAGGATTCTTAAATCCTCACATTGAAGGTGGCAAGCAAGGTCGATACCTTCCAAAAATTTAAAAATCATCACTGGCTAAAAACTCGTTTTTATGCACATGTACATCATCAAGAAGAAAAACATTAACTCTATGAATAAAAATAAACTCGCTCGGGTTTCAAGGTGTTGGCTACACAGTTCATGATTTGAATGGCGTTCTTGACCTTGTATGTTGCATTGGATTTACATGGAAAATTTTCTATTAAACTATAAAGGTAACTAAGGGAATGTTTGCATTTGATAAATTTTGATTTGGTCATAAGATAATGAATTTTGGATGGTTATTTTATTTTAATGCAATATTTGCATTGACGCTGACTATTATTTTATAAAAATTGCTTAATTTTTCTTGAGTTTAATTCAAGAGTCAAACAAATCAAGCCATATAACCACCGAAAGTATTTCCGATAACTATAAAACTTTTTAAAATTAAAGCAAAGAGCCCAATGAAATAATAATAATTAATCAATTAATTAAATACCTGAGAGAGGTGATAAGAAGCGAGATCATCGGAATCCTCACCATCGATGGCGGCGCCACCTCTGTAAAAGTCATCATCGATAGTACTCAATGAAGTAGTGCATCATCAACTCGTCCGAGTGGCGGAAATTCTTCAATTGTTCATGGCGTGGCCAAGCCGGGTTGATAATGGTCTCCGAGCGGCGACGGTGAAAAGATTTCTTTTAGTGTTTTTTTATGTGTACATAATGCGTAAATGCCCATATCACAATTTTGACTACAAAGAAGTTTTGCGAACAGGAATCATTTTTAATTTTTTTGGTTTCTTTCTTTTGTTCATAAAAGCGGAAGATCGTGTAACACATAAATACTTAATCTTAATAACACATAAACATAACGATCATTAATTATAACATGAAAGTTAACACATAATTATAACGTTACAACGGAACACTGTTACACTTAATTTATATAAAAACATAACTAACATTAAAACGGACATTAATCATAACTCTAGAAGAAACACTTAATTCTAAACGACATTAGTACTTAAACTTAATTATAATAAAACATAAAATGAACGAACTTAATCACCATCTTCCCAAATACTTCATGATAACGCTATTTAACGCCTTAATAATCATCTGACTCGGGACTACTAACATAAGAAGCTTGGTCAACGTACTCAGATTCCACAACGAATGCTTTCTTATCCGGATCATATGTATGAACCAGACCATCCTTAGTATACTCACGAGGATATTCGATACCATCTAGAAAAACCGTATCAGAAGGAGCTGGCTTTGGTATTATTTTTTTGGCTGTAGTCTGTTTCTCTATTTTCTTCTGTTTCTCTATTTTCTTCTCCGGAGCTAGTTTTGAAACACCTTTTTTCTTCTCACCAGAATTACCAGCATTTGAAGCTTCTTTCTTTCCAGTACTAGAGCTCATGTTTGAAATATTATACTGAAGATATGAAAATCGAAGGTTGGTGAAGAGAGGTAAAGGATTAAGGAGGCTATATATAGATGAGAGTGGTGAAGGAGCTGGTATCGAACCCATGATGCTATCTCTGATAGATGAATTAATATGAGTTGTTATAAAATTGAATCATCACATTACTAAAAATTGAACTGTTGTTATTTCTGAACATATGTTTCTCAGGTCCTTCTTAAAGGTTATTTTAGCTGCAATATGATTTGAAAATATACGGAGGAAGATAGGTGTATGGGATATGTCATACTATAAGAAGGGTAGGGGATGCACAACAGGTTGTTTCAAGCGTCAAAATTAATTATGAAACAGGTTGGTCCCCCACCAAGATGATAATGAGGAACACACAAATTTAATTAGGAGAAGAGAGAGTGTAAGGTTATGTTAGGTCCCACTATGATATTGAAGCTATTGATCATTATAAAATGAATCATCACATTACTAAAAATCGAACTGTTGTTATTTCTGAACATATGTTTCTCAGGTCCTTCTTAAAGGTTATTTTAGCTGCAATATGATTTGAAAATATACGGAGGAAGATGGGTGTATGGGATAATATCATACTATAAGAAGGGTAGGGGATGCACAACAGGTTGTTTCAAGCGTCAAAGTTAATTATGAAACAGGTTGGTCCCCCACCAAGACGATAATGAGGAACACACAAATTTAATTAGGAGAAGAGAGAGTTTAAGGTTATGTTAGGTCCCACTATGATATTTGTTGGTAAAATTTTTGGAACTTTAATGGTGATTTTAAACACAAAACCGAAATACGAAAATGGCTTTAAGTAATTTAAAAAGACAGAATTATAAAACAGAATATAAAGTGGACAGAAATTTAAAATACGAAAATAAAATGGACAGAATTAAAAAGACGAAAGGAAAATACGAACCGGAAACTGGAGGCGATAACAAAAGTAGTGTCATGGAGAAGTCACTGCCTTAAGAACGAATTTCGAGACAGCCGGGATGCTATACTGTTTTTCCGAACGTTCCCCAAGGTTTGAAAACTACTAACAAGCTCTCGTGTGCACTCACAAGGGATGGTTTGGAATCTGTATAAAAGCTTCGCTCAAGAACAGTAGGGAGGAGAAAGGAGGATAATATGGCTGCTGAATTTCGTTAAGAGAGTTGCGTGTATTTCGGAAGTGAAGACCAGCTCTTTATATAGTTGGAGAAGGAGCTGTTACGAGTTGACAACAAGGGTAATAAAACGCAGCTGTTACGAGCTGAGATTAAGGAGCAACAAATCTGCACCTGTTACTCAAAGCTGTTTCCAAAAACGTGTGAAAAAGGTTTAAAACGTGGGGAGAAAATCTAGGAATTTAAAGCACGTTGACAAAGTCAAAAGACCAATAAATCCGGGTATAAAAATTTATTTATTTTTACTTTTTTCCCAAGACCCAAGACTCATGACCCATGACCCGGACCCAGTCCCGGGCTCGGGTCGGGTGGGTGGTGGTGGTGCGCGCGTGTTGCCTTACCCATTGCTATATCATGTGCATGGGCGTTTGTTCTTTGGTATCTTATGAACCCACAAAGTATTTAAGTGGGGTATTTTGTTTATAACCCACTGATGTGGGATAGACAAAATAGTTACTTAGTGACTTCTCCCCCCACATGCAAATGTTCCAATAATCCCCCACACATTTGAATGTCAGCAGAAAGTTTTAGAAACGAGAAGGAAGTTTTGAGCGAAAGATTGGGTGAATTGTACTTAAGTGTCAATATCTTGCGATTTGAATTGACACGTAGTGAAATGAGGCAACAACTAAATACTGTCAAGTGAACTTACTCTTGAACTTGACGTTCTTCAGTTGAGACCCTCACAACACATACTCAAACCCGTTAGGATTATACAGACTCCGCGATGTAATCACAAGCGCTTTTTAGGCCATGCCCATACCTTGGTTCTCATGAGTGCTCTAAAAAGTTTTCTCAAGTCTTTTATAGAAAGCGGCCCCCACTTTCACACTCACATGGGTGATTTCAAGAATGTCTATACAACATAGACTACCCCTCAAGGGTCTTGAAGTCATTAAGAGCCTTAAAGCTCATCATATGCCGGTGAGTTCATCAAGTCCTTCTCAACAGGACCACCACAAAGAGTTATGAACATCATTAAGAGTTAAACTCAACCTCGAAATGAACATCGGTGAATTCATCAAGTCCTTCTCAACAGGACCACCACAAAGGTCTATGAATCATTAAGAGTTAAACTCAACCTCGAAATAAACATCGGTGAATTCATCAAGTCCTTCTCAACAGGACCACCACAAAGGGCTATGAATCATTAGAGTCGAAACTCAACCTCATTTGCACTATAGTATGCCATAGGGATGGGTAAGTAGTGCATCACATGTCATCCATATGACCCCCATGAATGGGATTAAGCCCCATCCCCCTCGAAATTTCCAGAACTACTCTCCTGGTTAAACCTTTAGTGAATGGATCAGCCAAATTTTTCTCGGGTTTGACAAAATCCAATGCTATCACACCATTCTTCAGTAACTGTTTCATTGAGCTGTGTCTGATCCGAATATGTCTCCGTTTTCCATTATAGGATATGTTGTGAGCAACGCTGATAGCCGCTTGCGGGTCACAATGAAGAGAGACTGGTACAACTTTATCTTCACATAATGGTATATCTGCTAGGAGACTCCTCAACCATTCGACTTCTTCTCCTGCCAGCTCTAGTGCTATAAACTCAGATTCCATGGTTGACCGTGCTATACAAGTTTGTTCAGCAGACTTCCAGGATATAGCTCCTCCACCCAAGGAAAATACATAACCACTAGTGGAGCTCACTTCATCATTATCTGTTATCCAATTCGCATCACAGTAGCCTTCCAAGACAGCAGGGAATCTACTATAGTGTATGTCTATATCCATAGTACCTCTAAGATATATCAGTAATCTTCGAAGTGCATCCCAATGTTCACTACTAGGGTTATAGGTATAGCGACTAAGTCTACTTATGGCATAGGCGATATCAGGTCGAGTGTA
Source organism: Nemophila menziesii (assembly GCA_029959085.1). Lineage (NCBI taxonomy): Eukaryota > Viridiplantae > Streptophyta > Magnoliopsida > Boraginales > Hydrophyllaceae > Nemophila > Nemophila menziesii. Next base: position 107,340,858 of record JARWIR010000001.1, read on the forward strand.
GTTCATTAAGAACATCACAGTTCCTATTACCTTAACGTATTCGGTTTGAGATATTCCACTTCCCTTTTTCTTAGTCAAATGAATACTAGATTCATAAGGAGTTTTAGCAGGTGTGACATCAAAGGAGATGAATCTCTTCAACAACTTCTCTACGTAATGAGGAGTAAAAGCCCTAATCTAGTTTAATTTAACAGAAACCCAAATTCAACATTCGTTATTCAATAAAATTGGGATTCACCCATTGTATGTTCTCAAGCACTATGAATTGTTTAGCTCATATTAAAAAGAAATACTAAATTAAAATAAATGGAATTCATAACTGATTACAAATAAAAGATGAAAGAAACCTAATTTCCGGAATTGGAATGACTGAGAACGGAGCTATAGACCCACTCCAGCTCTAGCAGCTTCTTCTTCCTTCCTTCTGTTGCTTCTCTCTGATGTTTTTAATTGTAAAGAATGAATTGTATGAAAAATAGAAGTCCAGACCTCCTTTTATAAGCATAAAGTCGTACTAGGGCTTGGACCAGAAAATAAAATACTAATTAAATGTCCAAGCCCACTTTCTAAGCCCAAAATCCCGTAACTGCTGATACACCTTCACTAAAACGGCTTTTCCCGATGCGTTATGACTCCGATTGACCTCATTTCAGTTGCTAAAGTTCCGTAACTCGATAAGGAATGTTTTCTCTTCAAAGGTCAGCGGCTAAATCATCGCTCAAGCACCTCGAAATCAGCAATCTATGGCCTGGAAAATGGATTTTCAGCTCTAAAAATAATATCTTCGGGATTTATCTTCAAGTCTTGACTCTAATTCACGATCTTTGACTTTCTCCTCGGATTCCTCTCCTAGCTAACATCTAAAACCTGTAAACTTTTCACTAAAAATACCAATATTACGCGCAAAAGTTTAATAAATTAAAAATGCTAGAAATAAAAAGGTAATTCCGGATTATTGCAAATTTAGTCCAAAAGTCTATCAAATTAATTAAATAAACACCAAAAATGATGTCTCCCAAGGGTCGAAAATAAGTACAATTAGGGAGACATCAATATACCATTTTCATTTCTTAAGATCTTAACCCCTAAGATAACATCAGCTTCACCCATGTCTTTAATCTCAAACTTAGATGATAAGAAGTCCTTAGTATCATTAATGACTTTAAGGTTAGTGCCAAAGATCAGCATGTCATCTACGTATAGACATATGATCACACATTCAGATCCTAACACCTTCATGTAAACACATGAATCCGAAGTGTTGACTATAAAACCATCGTTAGCTAAATTACTATCTAATTTTTCATACCATTGTTTGGGTGCTTGTTTCAAACCAGATAGAGATTTCTTAAGCTTGCATACTTTGTCTTCTTGACCAGATACCACAAACCCTTCGGGTTGTACCATATATATCTCTTCATCTAAGTCCCCATTCAAAAACGCGGTCTTAACATCCATCTGATGTATAGTGAGTTTATGAATAGAAGCTAAGGCTATGAGAGTTCTTATAGTGGCTTTTTTGGTCACTGGGTAATAGGTGTCAAAGTAGTCCAAACCTTTCTTTTGAGTAAAACCTCGAATAGCAAGTCTAGCCTTAAATTTCTCTATGGAACCCTATAGTCTTAATTTCCTCTTAAAGATCCATTTGCTACTAATTGGCTTACACCCCTTTCGTAAGTCAGTTAAGTCCCAAGTGTGGTTTGATCTAATGGATTCTATTTCGTTGTTTACTGCCTCCTTCCAGAAGCTGGCATGAATAGATCTCATAGCTTCGGAAAAGGCCTTAGGGTCTTCCTCAAGAAGGAAACATGAAACTAGTTCTTCACATAGCATATCTATGTGAAAATCCTCAGTCAAGAAGGCAGTGATAAAGTCTGGTCCAAAACTAGACTCAGTCCTACGTCTTTTACTTCTCCTAATTTTGTTGTTAAGGTATGTTCCAGAACTCGAAGGGGGAAGAGAAGCAGACATATTATCACTAACAGGTATAGCAGTATTGACTGGTGAGTCATTACTGGTAGAAGAAGAGACATGATGAACAATATTTTTTTCAAGGGAAATATATGTTCAAAGAATTCAGCATCTCTAGATTCACTAATAGTGTTATCAGCTAAGGACATAAACCTATAGGATGCACTATTTTGAGCATATCATATAAAGATAGAGTCTATGGTTTTGGGTCCAATATTGACTCTCTTAAAGTCGGGTAAAGCTACCTTAGCCAAACACACCCCCACACTCTTAAAAATTTCAGGTTAAGAGGGTATCCTTTCCACAACTCGTAAGGGGTCTTATCTATACATTTATGGGGTACTCAGTTTAACACATAACAAGCAGATAAGACAGCTTCCCCCACATGTTGGGTGGTAGGCCTGAACTAATTAACATAGCATTCATCATTTCTTTAAGGGATCTATTTTTCCTTTCGGATATGCCATTTTGTTGGAGTGTATAAGGGGCACTAAGTTCATGAATAATTCCATTACTTTCACAAAATTCTTTAAGTGTGTTTGAACTATATTCACCAACCCTATCGGACCTAAACCTTTTAATCTTTCTATCTAGTTGGTTTTCAACCTCATCCTTATATTTTAAAAAGGTGGATTCTGCTTCATCTTTAGACTTTAAAGGTATACTTTGGTGAACCTAGAATAGTCATCTACAAAGGTCATATAATAAAGTTTTCCTCCTCTACTAGCGGTAGTTTTAAAGTCAGCTAAGTCAGAATGCACTAGTTCTAATAGTTGAGATTCTCTAGTGGTTACGTTTTTAAACGGTTTTTTTGCATGCTTAGCCTCTACACATATTTGACACTTAAATAAATCATCACTATGGTTTCCAGGTATTAGTCCATGATTTTTAAGTCTTTTAATCGAGGAAACATTTAAGTTCCCTAATCTAGCATGCCACATATCAAGAGATTCAACAATATAAGCAGAAGTTGATGCATTCTCATTCAAAGCAGAAAAAACATTAAGTACAAAAAGTCCACCATTAAGATAGCCTTTTCCTACAAATTCACCATTTCTAGAGATAATGATTTTCCCACCCTCAAAAACAAGTTTGAGTCCAGCTTTGTTTAGAAGAGACCCAGAGACTAAATTTCTACGAAGCGTGGGGACATAAAAGACATCATTAAGGGCTAAGGTCTTGCCAGAGGTAAGTTTAAGACACGCATTTCCCTTGCCAAGGACGCCCGCAGTAGTAGAGTTTCTCATGTAAGCGCATTCCCCATCAGCTACATCTTCAAACCCTTGGAATAGCTCTTTGTTGGCGTAGAAGTGTCTTGAAGCTCCAGTATCGAGAATCCATTCGGCCTTGTTCTCTACCAAATTAGTTTCGACCATTAGCGCGGTAATTACCTCTTCAGTTTCAGTCAAGTTGGCGCGAGGTGGATTAATTGGGTTGAACCTATCTTTGCATTGGTACGCCTTATGACCCTCTTTCCCACAACAGTAGCAGGTTTTCTAAATATTACCGGTTGGTTTGAAGTTGTTACCTCCAGATTTGTTGAAGTAACCTTTTGATTTGTTGTTCTTATTCTGACCATGAGATTTCCCTTTACCCTTATTCTGACCATGAGATTTGTTGTTACCATACCCAGAAGTCTCGACCAAATTTGCTTTCGAAGAATAATGAGGTAAAGTTTTAGACTTATCTTTGAGGCGATTTCCTCTTCGGTTCTCATATGACTAATTAGCTCTTGGATTGACATGTCTTTCTTCTTATGTTTGAGGTGGTTGCGGTAGTCACTCCAGGATGGTGGGAATTTCTCAAGTAACACATTTGCTTGTAGGATTTCACATAATTTCATACCTTCGGATACAATTTCGGCACACAGATTTTCGTAAACGTGAACTTGTTCCATGATTGGTTTTTGATCGGTGATTGTGAATTTAAGCCAGTTTCCGACCAAATGTTTTTTCTTACCGGAGTCGTCACCTCCGTATTGTAAACGGTCCCAAATATTTTTTGCAGATTTTTCATTTACGAATAAATCAAATAGGGGGTTGGACATATGGTTTAAAAGATGACCCCTAGTAAGTTTATTTGCTTTTTCGTATTTTAAAAGTCTAGTAGATATAGTAGTATCCGTATTACCAGTTGAAACAGGAGGGTTTTCAAGAAGTACAAAATCGACCTCTGATTGTTCAAAGAAAATGAGAAGCTTTTGGGACCAACGTTTAAAATTAGAACCATCAAGGGGTTTGAGTTTTGACATATCAGGCAAGGTTTTCAAATATGGAGTTAAAGCTGAAGGGGAGGCCATTACAGTTTCAATATAAATTCATTCTTAAATTGTTGGTAAAATTTTCGGAACTGTAATGGTGATTTTAAACACAAAACCGAAATGCGAAAATGGCTTTAAGTAATTTAAAAAGACAGAATTATAAAACAGAATATAAAGTGGACAGATATTTAAAATACGAAAATAAAATTGACAGAAATAAAAAGACGAAGGAAAATACGAACCGGAAACTGGAGGCGATAACAAAAGTAGTGTCGTGAAGAAGCCACTGCCTTAAGAACGAATTTCGGGACAACCAGGATGTTATTTAGTTTTCCCAAACGTTCCCCAAGGTTTGAACACTACTAACAAGCTCTCGTGTGCACTCACAAGAGATGGTTTGGAATCTGTATAAAAGTTTCGCTCAAGAAGACCAGCTCTAACAAGGGTAATAAAACGCAGCTGTTACGAGCTGAGATTAAGGAGCAACAAATCTGCACCTGTTACGGGCCGGGTGGTGGTGCGTGTGTGGGCTTACCCATTGCTATATCATGTACATGGGTGTTTATTCTTTGGTATTTTATGAACCCACAAAATTTTTGGGGTATTTTGTTTATAACCCACCGATGTGGGATAGACAAAATAGTCATTTAGTGACTTCTCCCCCACATGCAAATGTTCCAACAATATTGAAGCTATTGATCATTATAAAATGAATCATCACATTACTAAAAATTGAACTGTTGTTATTTCTGAACATATGTTTCTCAGGTCCTTCTTAAAGTTTATTTTAGCTGCAATATGATTTGAAAATATACGGAGGAAGATGGGTGTATGGGATAATATCATACTATAAGAAGGGTAGGGGATGCACAACAGGTTGTTTCAAGCGTCAAAGTTAATTATGAAACAGGTTGGTCCCCCACCAAGACGATAATGAGGAACACACAAATTTAATTAGGAGAAGAGAGAGTTTAAGGTTATGTTAGGTCCCACTATGATATTGAAGCTATTGATCATTGTTATTTTAGTACACACGCAAAGTTGAATCGGAAGAGAAGGTTTTTGATCCCCACAAATAAATGATAAGTTAAGGTTCAAAACGTCAAAGTTAATTATGAAACAGTTTGGTCCCCCACCAAAATGATAACGATGAACACACAAATTTAAATAGGAGAAAATAGCCAGGGCACAACATTAGGATCCCCCTATTATATCTATAGACACGTTTGTTCCCCAAGACCCGGAAAATGTTTGCAAATTCCACCAAATATTACCCCGGTGTTCCAAAATAATAATCATGTGTCCTTGAAGGTGTTTCGTTATTGAAGTCACAAAATATTATACTGGTGTATATATATATATGAACACACAAAGTTGGAATTTTAAGTCCATCGTGATGTAAGCATAAAGAAAAACTAAATACTCCTATAAACATATAAAAATAAAATGTATACATTGAAATATTTTGATAAAATACAAATTATTATGAAATATACGGATTTTGTATATGTAATTAAAATGTAGAAGGTTTACCCAATAAATACTTCTTTTAGTATTTTGGAATGGGGAACCTCTCCTACCGTTTAAGCCCCATTGGGGTATTCGGCAAGGGGATCCCCTTTCACCTTATATTTTTGTAAGGGTGAATGCCCATTAACCACCTGCCACCTTAGTCACTTGCCCATAAAAGGCACTTAAGGTAAATATACCTTAATGCCCTTAGCCCAATAACCACCTGCCACCTTAGCCACTTGCCCATAAAAGGCACTTAAGGTAAATATACCTTAATGCTTACTGCTGTCGACTGCTGCTGCCAAGGGCGAGTAGTGGACTTGTGCAAGTACAATTTTTGTCAAGGGCGAGTAATGGGAGTGTTTCCCACAACTCGTGCAAATACACTTTTGTACTGTATGGGCTAATGTTGAGTAATGGGAGTGTTTCCCACAACTCGTGCAAGTACACTTTTGTACTGTATGGACTAATGTTGAGTAATGGGAGTGTTTCCCACAACTCGTGCAAGTACATTTTTGTACTTGTGGACTAAATGTTGAGTTCTGGGATAGATTCCCATTACTCAGAACTCGGAAAAGGCTAAGCAAGTTCACTTTTGTACTTGTGGACTAAATGTTGAGTTCTGGGATAGATTCCCATTACTCAGAACTCGGATTGTACTTGTGCAAGCCCACTTTTGTACTTGTGCAAGTGCACTTTTGGACTTGTGGCAAATGTTGAGTACTGGGATATATTCCCAGAACTCAGAAAACGCTAAGCAAGTACATTTTTGTACTTGCGGACTAAATATTGAGTTCTGGGAGAGATTCCCATTACTCATTTGAATTGTTTTTTTCTTCTAGTTTTTCAACGTTAATCAATCAACTTATTCTATACAAACTTTCGCACAATTCAATCATAATTTCTTACTTTCCCAATACTCAAATATCATGTTTCAGTGGAGATGTCAATCTATCTTTGAATACAGCAAATGAATTGGATAAAAAGAAATAATGCAGGGACCAAAATGCAAATTGTTTCTTCTACATAAAAATTAGTTAGATTACAGCTATATCTAGTTAGACATGATTGTATATAAACTAGTTTTGTACATTGTAACTGTAACAAGAAATAAAACATCTCTTCTTCCTCTCTTATTCATTCTTCTTCTTATTCTTCTCTCTGTTTCTTTATTTTTCTTGCTAAATTCGTCATTAATGGGTGCTCTCATAATTCACAGTGTTTGTGTATATGCTGATAATTTAAACGAAAGAGAGAGGCGGCTATCATAGTTATTTGTTTATGAACTCGTGGAGAGAGAGAGAGAGCGGCGGCGGTAGAAAAGGGTAGAATAGGATAAAAATTAAAAAAGGTGCATTTTATGGGCAAAAGGAGAACGGCAGGGGTGAGGGGGCATTAAATTTAATTTGAGGTGTTTCTTGGGCATTAATCCTTTTTGTAATGTGTATGGAAAGGTTGTCTGTATTAATTCAGGAATTATGTAGGACGGGTAGATGGAAAGAGATAAAAATAGGTCGCCAGGGTCCTAGATTGTCCCATTTATTTTTCGCTGATGATTTAATCTTGTTTGGTGAGGCTTCATTATTGCATGTTAAGACAATACAAAAGACGATGGATCTTTTTTGCAAGGAATCTGGACAAAGTATTAGTGTTGAAAAGTCCCTCATTTATTTTTCGAAAAATGTTCCGGAAGATTTACAGAATGAACTAGTTGTAGCAAGTGGTTATTGTCATAGTTCCTCATATGGTACATACTTGGGGATGCCTATTCATTCGGGAAGATTACCAAAGGGCTTTTACAAAAGTGTATTAGAGAAAATGAGAAAGAAACTAGCAACATGGAAATCGAAGACTCTTTCACTTGCGGGACGAATTACTTTGGTCAAATCAGTCTTGAGCTCCATTCCGGTATATCAGATGCAAGTTATGAAGTTGCCAAAATATGTTTGCACCGAAATTGATAGAATAAACAGAGATTTTATTTGGGGATCATCGAGGCATTGAGAGGAAAATCCATTGGGTTGCATGGGAACAAGTTGTTAGCCTCACCTTGTTTTTATTCCCGTTTTAATATTCGACAAATCATCATTTAAACTAAAATTCATTTGGTATCACTTTTTAAGGTTTTCCAAAACCCCTCATTAGACTAGTTGTGTTTAAATCCTTTATCTTAAGCTTGGGTTTCAAAAGAGTAGCGTCGCGGTACACCGAACGAAAGCTGCGGTACACCGCAGTATCACGGACCAAAGGCGCGGTCGACAGGCTAGTCCGACCAGTAAGCTAAGAAAACGTGCGGTACACCGGACAAAGGCGCGGTACACCGGACGGAGGCACGGACCAGTGATACGGTGCATAGTATAGCCCGTAAGTCAGCAATGAAATTAAGACGAGGAGAATTGCGGTGCACCGGACCATACCCGCGGTACACCGCAAGAGAGGGTTTCTGCACTATTATTAGAGGACAAAGCTTATATCCGTTGGAGTAAAAATAGATCCGTTAGATAGAAGCCTTTTGACCGTTGGAAGATATTTTTAGCTATATATTGAAGCTCATTCAAGACACAACTCAAGCCTTCCATCTACCAATCTTAAGAGCAATTAATATTATCATTCAAGAAGGTTTCAAAGGAGCATTCAAGTCATATTCATTCTTAAGCTACTTAGTTTATATTCACTCATTTAGGAGTTTAGTTACAAAGCTTTTATAAGCACCCCTAAACACTTTTCCTTTCCTCTTAGTTCTTGTAATAGATTAAGAGAGTAGTGTGAGCATAGGTTTATGCTTGGTTCCTTGTGTTGGTGATAACACAAGTGTATTTCCTTCAAGGTTTTGAAGTGGTTGTAAAGGTTTTGTAATCTCACCCGGTTTAAGAGTTACGAAGATTAGTTGAGAATCTTGCAAATCCTAAGGAGGCTCCCTTAGGTAGTGGATGTAGGGAAACCGAACCACTATACATCGTTGTGTATCGTTTTCTATCCCTTCACTCTTTACATTTCCGCACTCGATATGCTTGATAAAATGCTTACATGAATAGTTTGATAATATTGTCTTTTAGGATTATCTAGTTCTTAACTATTTAGTTTGCTAAAACAATAGGATTCAAATTAGCTTTTAATTTATTTACTTGAAATAAAATTAGTAGATTAATTTCCATTGTCCTATTCAACCCCCCTTCTAGGACGCATATAGTATATCAATTGGTATCAGAGCCTAGCTCTATTGTACTTAATCGTTTCTAGAGTTAATACGATATGGATTCTAATCAACCGGAAGGTTCATGTTCTACTAGACCTCCGCTTTTTGTAGGAAAAGACTACTTTGGATGGAAAAAGAAAATGGAGATTCATGTCAAAGGAATTGATTACTTTTTGTGGCTTGCTATCAAGAAGGGTCCTTACATTCTTTATGTTAATGGTAGTAAAACGGAGGTGAAAGATGAAGATGATTACAATGATCAAGACATAGCTAAACTCACCAAAAACAACAAAGCTATGAACATACTCATAAATGGGTTAAGTGTCACGGAATATGCTAGAGTTAGTGAATGCAATTCGGCTCATGAAATGTGGCAACTCTTGGAGCTATCATATCAAGGAACGGAAGATATCAAAGAAACTAAGATTGGTCTTTTTATCACCAAGTATGAGCTATTTCGTATGGAGCCCGATGAAGCCTTAAATGCTATGCATCAAAGATTTTCTAACATTGTCAACACCTTGAAGACTCTTGGTCAAGAGTACACCAACAAAGAACAATGCCGAAAAATCTTATTTGCTCTTCCAAAGTAATACAAATCAAAGATCAACTCTATAAGAGACACCAAAGATCTTTAAAAAATGACGGTTCATGAACTCATTTGCAACCTCATGACGGAAGAGCTTGTGCTTGAAGAAGAAAAGATAAGAGATGATGAGGAGAAGAAGATTAAGAAATCCATTGCCTTCCATGCCTTGAGTACCAAGTTGAAAGAACGAAAAGAAAGGAAGGAAAGTGAAGAAGAAGAAAACTCACATGAAGAAGAAACTAGTGAAGATGAAGGAGTAGCTATGTTGGCAAGAGATATGAAAAAATTCATGAGATACAAACGATTTGCCAAGAAAGGAAGTTCTTCCTCACCTTATAAGAAGAATGTTAGAGCTATCAAACAAGATGAACCCACTTGCTATCATTGCAAGAAAGTTGGTCACATCAAAACTTATTGCCCTCTTCTTCAAAAGGAGAAACCTAAGAAAGCAATGCATGCTAATATCACTTGGGATACTCAAAATTCGGATGAAGAAGAAAGTGATAACGAAAATGTTAATCTTGTTGCTTTTATGGGAGAACTTGAAAATGATGAAGATGCTTCGTCGGATGATGATACCGGTTCAACTCACTTTGCCTTTATGGCAAATCATGATGAGGTAACTCCTAAATCTAAACTCTCTTTTTCTAATGATGATGCTAGTGAACAAGATATTCATGAGGCATTTGATTCTCTCTACAATGATTTCTTAAACTCTATTGAAACAAACAAAGTTTTAACAAAAGATTTAGAATTTGAGAAAAATATAACTAAAGAGGTTTTGAAAGCTTTGGAAGATTGTCAAAATCTTTGTGATGAATGTATAGATGAAAATGAGAAACTTCATCTTATTGAGAAAAATCTTTTGGAAGAAAAATCTTTGTTGGAGAAAAAGATTGTTGATCAAAATGCTATTATTTTAAAATTTACAAGTGGGCAAGAAAACTTGGATTTGATTTTAGGTTCTCAAAAAATGGCTTTTGAAAAAAGTGGTGTTGGATATGATCCATTCACTAAACAAAAACCCTTGAAAAATGTTTTTGTAAAATCAAAAATTTCAAATGCAATTCCATCTTCTTCAAAATCTTCTATCACTTGCACCTATTGTGAAAAACTTGGTCATGATGCATCTCATTGTTATTATCGTAAATTATTGGATTTGGGATCTCTTGTGCCACTTTGGAAAAGGCCTATTTGGGCTATAAAAAGAAAATCGACTAACCCTCATGGACCCAAACCAAATTGGGTACCTAAAGCCTAAATTATTTTTGTGTGTAGGAATTGAGCATCAAGAAGCAAAATATATGGCTCCTTGATAGTGGATGCTCAAGACATATGACCGGGAACCCATCATTATTTACACGTTTATATAAAACAAAAGGTGTTAGAGTTACTTTTGCCGACAATACTAAAAAACGCGTTTTGGGTAAAGGTAACATCGGTAATATGAATTCTTTACTTATCTCTAATGTTTTACTTGTTGAGGATCTATCTTTTAACTTGCTTAGTATAAGTCAACTTTGTGATGTTGGTTATAGTGTTAAATTTGAAGCATCTAGATGCATTGTTTTCAAAAATGATGAGTTAGATACTATGTTTATTGCAAAAAGATCGGATAATGTTTTTGTAGTTGATCTTGAGAGTATTATGTGTCAACGTATTAAATTCTTATCCGTGGTAAATGATAGTTGGCTTTGGCATAGACGTTTAGGACATGCTAGTATGGATTTGATTTCAAAATTGTCTAGAAAAAATCTTGTTGTTGGTTTGCCTATTTATAAGTTTGATAAAGATAAATTATGTGATGCATGTCAACTTGGTAAACAACATCGTGTTCATCTTTTAAATCCATAAATAAGGTCATCACCGTTAGGCCACTTCAATTATTGCATATGGATCTTTTTGGTCCCGTTGATGTCACTAGTCTAGGAGGATCTAGATATGTCTTTGTTGTTGTTGATGATTACACTAGATATACATGGGTGATGTTCCTTGCTTTGAAAAGTCATGCCTTCAATGAATTTGCAAAACTTTGTAGAAAGGTGCAAAATGAGAAAGGCTACTCTATTACATGCATTCGTAGTGATAATGGTAGTGAATATGTGAACTCTCCTTTTGTGCATTTTTGTGATGAATTTGGGATTGAGCATAATTTTTCGGCTCCTAGAACTCCCCAACAAAATGGGGTAGTGGAAAGGAAAAACCGAACTCTACAAGAAATGGCTAGAACAATGCTAAAAGAACATATCTTGCCTACATACTTTTGGGGTGAAGCCGTTCATACGGCTTCTTATGAGTTAAATAGAGTTCTAATTAGACCCCTTATTAAGAAAATCCCTTATGAGCTTTGGAATGGTAGACCACCAACTATTGCTTATTTTCGTGTTTTTGGGTGCAAATGTTTTATCTTAAACACTAGGGACTATTTGGGACAATTTGATGCTAAATCGGATGAAGGTATTTTTCTTGGTTATTCCACTAAGGGAAAAGCCTATCGCATTTTCAATAAATGTACTCGTACCATTGAAGAATCTATGCATGTTGACTTTGATGAGACTAACCCTTTTTGTATCAAGAAAGTAGTAGATGTTGATTTACATGAAGATACTCCACAAGATCAACCCTTAGAATCTCCTACTCAAGAATTAAACTCTCATGATGAATCTCTTAAGGAAAATGGTCAACCCTCAAATGAAGCTAGTACGGATTTACCAAAGTGTTGGAAAAATATCAAAGATCACCCAAGTGAATTAATTCTTGGTGATCCAAAAGAAGGTGTTACCACTCGTTCACGTATTATTGCTCTATGTGCTCATCAAGCATTCTTATCTCAAATTGAGCCCAAGAATATTAAAGAAGCCTTGCTAGATGATCATTGGATAAACGCTATGCATGAGGAATTAAATCAATTTGAGTGTAGTAAAGTTTGGACATTAATTGAGAAACCAATTGGCCCTACTATTATTGGTACTAAGTGGGTATTTCGCAACAAGCTAGATGACACCGGTATTATCACTAGAAATAAAGCAAGGTTAGTTGCTCAAGGATACAATCAAGAAGAAGGTATTGATTTCGATGAAACTTTTGCTCCGGTAGCTAGACTTGAATCTATTCGTATGCTACTTGCTTTTGCTTGTTATATGAATTTTAAACTTTACTAAATGGATGTCAAAAGTGCTTTTTTAAATGGTTTTATAGATGAGGAAGTCTTTGTTAAACAACCACCGGGTTTTGAGGATCCAAAATTTCCAAATCATGTTTTTAAACTTTCAAAGGCTTTATATGGTTTAAAACAAGCACCTCGTGCTTGGTATGAACGTTTAAGAAATTTTTTGTTAGATGATGGTATTAAAAGAGGAAATATTGACTCCACTTTATTTATAAAAAGGTCTTCAAAAGATATCCTTCTTGTTCAAATTTATGTGGATGATATAATATTTGGTGCTACTAATGAAAATCTTTGTGAGAATTTTTCTAAAAGCATGCATAGGGAATTTGAGATGAGCATGATGGGAGAATTGAATTACTTTCTTGGACTTCAAATCAAGCAAATGAAGGATGGCATCTTTGTCAATCTAGCCAAATACACAAAAGAATTGATCAAAAAATTTGGACTTGAAGATGCAAAGGAAATTGGAACTCCAATGAGCACATCCACAAAATTAGACAAAGATGAAGATGGTAAGGATGTTGATGAGAAAGCATATCGAGGTATGATTGGTAGCTTACTTTATTTAACCGCTTCTAGACCCGATATTATGTTCCCCGTGTGTCTTTGTGCTAGATTCCAATCCTCTCCTAAAGAATCCCATCTTAGTGCCGTTAAGCGTATTTTTAGGTATTTGAAAGGAACCCTAAGTCTAGGACTTTGGTACCCAAAATTTACCTCTTTTGAACTAATAGGTTATTCGGATGCCGATTATGCCGGTTGTAGACTTGATAGGAAGAGTACTAGTGGAAGTTGCCAATTCTTAGGTCAATCCCTTGTTTCTTGGTCTAGTAGAAAACAAAATAGTGTTGCTTTATCCACGGCCGAAGCCGAATATGTTGCGGCCGGAAATTGTGTGACTCAAATTCTTTGGATGAAACAAACATTACTAGATTTTGGCCTAGAGTATGATTGTGTTCCCATTCGTTGTGATAACACTAGTGCTATCAACCTTACCAAAAATCCTATCCAACACTCTAGAACGAAACACATAGAAATCCGTCATCACTTTATCCGTGATCACACTCAAAAAGGGGATATTGTACTTGAATTTGTCACTTCGGAAAATCAACTAGCCGATATCTTTACTAAACCTCTACCCCAAGATCTTTTTGAGAAAATTCGTTGTGAGATTGGCATGCAAATTCTCTAACCATCCTTTCATGCCTTTATTGTTTAGTGCTTTTTGTGTATATTATATTGTTGCTAATATTTTCTTGATGTTATAGGGTCCTTGAAGCTTCTAATTGTTATCCATTTATTTCTTTAGCCTTTGTTTTTACTCAAAATTTATTTTGACCCCTTAAAATTTTCAAAAATCGTATCATTGGTTCTTTTTGTTGTTGACAAAGGGGAGAAATTTTAGTTAAACTTTTTCAAATGCATTTTGTGAGGGGGAGTTTTTATAAAAACTCTAGTGATTAGGTTGAGGGGGAGTTTTTGATCAAAACTCTATCTAAGGCATCTTCAAAAGTTTATGATTTGTCAAATATCAAAAAGGTGGAGATTGTTAGCCTCACCTTGTTTTTATTCCCGTTTTAATATTCGACAAATCATCATTTAAACTAAAATTCATTTGGTATCACTTTTTAAGGTTTTCCAAAACCCCTCATTAGACTAGTTGTGTTTAAATCCTTTATCTTAAGCTTGAGTTTCAAAAGAGCAGCGTCGCGGTACACCGAACGAAAGCTGCGGTACACCGCAGTATCACGGACCAAAGGCGCGGTCGACAGGCTAGTCCGACCAGTAAGCTAAGAAAACGTGCGGTACACCGGACAAAGGCGCGGTACACCGGACGGAGGCACGGACCAGGGATACGGTGCATAGTATAGCCCGTAAGTCAGCAATGAAATTAAGACGAGGAGAATTGCGGTGCACCGGACCATACCCGCGGTACACCGCAAGAGAGGGTTTCTGCACTATTACTAGAGGACAAAGCTTATATCCGTTGGAGTAAAAATAGATCCGTTAGATAGAAGCCTTTTGACAGTTGGAAGATATTTTCAGCTATATATTGAAGCTCATTCAAGACACAACTCAAGCCTTCCATCTACCAATCTTAAGAGCAATTAATATTATCATTCAAGAAGGTTTCGAAGGAGCATTTAAGTCATATTCATTCTTAAGCTACTTAGTTTATATTCACTCATTTAGGAGTTTAGTTACAAAGCTTTTATAAGCACCCCTAAACACTTTTCCTTTCCTCTTAGTTCTTGTAATAGATTAAGAGAGTAGTGTGAGCATAGGTTTATGCTTGGTTCCTTGTGTTGGTTATAACACAAGTGTATTTCCTTCAAGGTTTTGAAGTGGTTGTAAAGGGTTTGTAATCTCACCCGGTTTAAGAGTTACGAAGATTAGTTGAGAATCTTGCAAATCCTAAGGAGGCTCCCTTAGGTAGTGGATGTAGGGAAACCGAACCACTAACATCGTTGTGTATCGTTTTCTATCCCTTCACTCTTTACATTTCCGCACTCTATATGCTTGATAAAATGCTTACATGAATAGTTTGATAATATTGTCTTTTAGGATTTCTTAACTATTTAGTTTGCTAAAACAATAGGATTCAAATTAGCTTTTAATTTTATTTACTTGAAATAAAATTAGTAGATTAATTTCCATTGTCCTATTCAACCCCCCTTCTAGGACGCATATAGTATATCACAAGTGTGCAAATCTAAAGAAAATGGTGGATTGGGAATTGAAACCGCGGAGAAATATAATCTAGCGCTCTTGGCCAAGCTCGGTTGGAAAACACTATCACATGATCGGAAGGTAGCATGGGTGGATGTTCTTGGAAACAAATACTTTAAAAATGGAGTATTAAATCGACAACAAAAACCAAATGATTCAAGTGCTTGTAAAGCTATTCTAGCTGGGGTGTCGGCACTTCGGGCGGATATAGAACAAAATGGGAATTCAGAGGTGGATATAAGGTGGAGGTTCAAAAATTCGGGTTTATTTACGGTTAAATCCGCCTATGAAAATATGATAGAAAGTGGGATGGACAAATCGTTTACTTGGGATCTTATTTGGACGATGAAATGTTCGCAAAAGATACGGGTGTTCCTGTGGAGAATAATTCTCAACCGCCTATCTACTGCGGATAATCTCTACAAAAGGAATGTGATAGAGTCTAAGGGGTGTGCTATTTGCGGAGCGGGACTAGAGGATCTATACCATGTGGCGGTAAAGTGTAAAATTGCATGTATTTTTTGGAAATCACTTGGTTTTTTTCCAGGAAAGGGACAGGTTTCTGCTCTTGGAATAGAGCCTGCTGCTGTCGCTGGACTGGGAAGAGGGCGGCTGGATGGAGTGGATGAAGCTGGAGAGAGAACTGGATGTGGCTTGAAAGAGAAAGATCGGAAAGCTCTTGCGCTGCTGAACGAGAGATGGCGCCTGGACAGACTCGCCGCAGCCGTTGGTATTGATTTCCGAAGGACTGCTGCAGCGGATAGAAGGCCTGGTGCTGCTGTGCGAGCTGCTGGAGAATCAACGTGAGTGAGTATAACAGAAGGGAGTCGCCCTTCAGACCTGTTGTGTGTTAAAAAATGGATGGTAGGCCATCTTCTATCTAACTTAAGCATAGAAGGGATCGAATGGCCTTACGTTTTTGTAGCGGCTTTGTGGACCATTTGGAATAAACGTAACCAAATGCTTTTTAATGAATCCGCACCAGTACCTAGTGAATTCGAAATGAAAAGAGAGGTTTTGTCTCTTGCTAGTACTTTCATCCTAGCATGGGGAAAAGGAATTGACGGTGGTTTAATCAAACTGTCCACTAATGTAATGGTTAAATGGGTTAAACCAATATTGGGGCTTAAACTAAACGTGGACGGTAGCTTTAACGCGATTAAAAAAGTTGATGGTATTGGGGGGATATTGAGAGATAGTAATGGCTCGTGTGTAGCTGGTTTTGTTGGCTCCTGTTTGTTTAATCCTCCGTTTGTTTCGGAAATATTAGCCCTTCACTTTGGGCTAAAGTGGGTTATAACAAATTGATTATTGAGACGGATTTGGAGAAACTCCATGCGCTAGTGAAGGGAGGTGGGAGTTCATTTTGTCATGATCTATACTCGAGGGAGCTCCATGCGCTAGTGAAGGGCGGTGGGAGCTCAGGTAGTCATTACGTTTCAATTGCACGGGATTGTTGGGAAATGATGAGAAGTCACCCGAAATTTGATCTTCTACATATTTTCTGTGAAGCAAACTTTTGCGCGGATAAGTTAGCGAAAGAAGGAGCGAGTATGTGTGCAGAACCAGTAGATTTTGTTGATCCCCCGGAATACTTATGGAATAGCATTACGAAAGATAGAAGCGATTGTGCGACTCCTAGAGTTGTACTAGAGTCTCAATAAGAACGTTTGTTCTTTTATGTAATTTACTTTTCTTAACGGCTTTTTAAGCCTCTCATGTATGCAAAAAAATTACTTCTTTTAAAATTTAAACATCTCAACACATGACATTTTTCTCAAAAAAAAAAAATTAATAAATAATTAAATCGAAACAAATATTATTATTTTTTATCACTTAACTATATCTATATAATATGGGGGAAGGGCCAACAACCTGAAATATCTCCTATTTCTCTCATATTTTCAAGCCGTTAGATTATTTTTCTATCATTTTCGGCATTTAGATCAATTCTAATTAATGGTTCAGATTGTCTAAATTCGATCAACCGTTTAAAATATCTTGATATCCTTTCTATAATTTTCATCCATTAGATCTTCCTATTTTATTTTTAATATCTCTATTATAAAATTATCCTACAATATCTATTTTTGAATAACATCCGGATCCACAAAATTCTAACTAACAAAAATGCCTCCTATTCCCGTTCTCTGATTTTAACTTTTTATTTTATTTACCAAAAAACAAAAAGAAGTCTCTTCACGTTCACCTTCCCACCAAGTCGCACGCCTGCACAAGAAGACCGTCTCCACTTGAAACCATTTGCCGCCATCATCAACCGGTTTGGCCATCTGGTGGTCCTTTGTGTGTTCTAAAATAAATGTGAAAAGTAATTGAACCACAACCGCAAGTATACGGTTGTCCCAAGTAGTAATAATGATTCTAGGATCGTTCGCAGGGACGGTTGGTTAACTACAATGCTTATCAAGTAATGATTGGTTGCACTTATGAAAGCAAATAAAAGATATAATGATTGATTGGTTGTTTGTATTATTTCTAAATAATGAAAGACTATAAAGAAAATTCAAATAAATAATAAAACGCAAGTAAATGAAGGTAAGACGCAAATATGAGAAGGCAGTACTTGAGAGACGCAAGGGATCCTCCTACTTCTATTTCATAACATATGCTGTTTAAGGGTTAAATTGGTCAATTAACATTGGTCGGGATTCTAAATTCCTTGTACCCCCGTCAGGGTGGACTACAAGGCGATTCTAGAGTGTCACTAGTCCCGTCAGGGTAAATATGATCCACTTTCGAATGATTAAGTAATTTTGCCACATTGGCCCTAAAATTAACTAAGCTCGTCAGAGTCAAATAGTTTCGATTTTAGATTGAGTAATTAAGTCCATACCTAAACCCTCCGTCAGGATGATCCACACGCCACATATGTGGAATAGCCTAGATACTAACACCTGTTCTTAGTTGATCACTCCAAAAACAGTAAATAGTCTCAAATTACAGAAAAATGTAAAGACCCAATTTAATTTAATTTATTAAAAACCCAAATTCAGACATCTGAAATTCAACAGAATAGGGATTCACCCGTTATGCATTCTCAAGTACTATGAAGAAATTAGCTCATACTAATCAAAAACAAAACTAAATTAAAAGGAATGGAATTCATATTGTTTTACAGAATTAAAAATAAGAAAGACCTAATTTCCGGAATTGGATTTGGATGAGAATGGAGATATAGACACTCTCCAACTCTTCATCTTTATTCTTCTTCCTTCGTTGACTTCTCTCTGATGCTTCTGCTTATGAATAATGAGTTGTATGAAAAATAGAAGTCAAAAGCCCCTTTTATAAGCTCAAATTCGGACTTGGACCTAATCTTTTAATTAAATGAAATATTGAAGGCCCAAGTCCATTAACTTAGCCCAAAATCCCGTAACTGCTGCACCACCTCCACTAAAACAGTTCTAGCCGATTCGTTATAACTCCGATTGACCTGAAATCACTTGCTAAATTTCCGTAACTCGATAAGGAACATATTCTCTTCAAAGGTCAGCGGCTAAATCAACTCGTAAGTGCCTCGGAATCAGCAATCTTTGGCATGTCTTCCAGATTTGCAGCTCCAAAATATAATTCTTTCGGGATTTATCTTCAAGCTTTGACTCCATATCACGATCTTTGACTCTCTTCTCGGATTCCTTTCCTAGCTAATATTCAAAACCTACAAACTTTTCACTAAAATACACAAGATTACGCGCAAAAGTTTAATAAATAAAAAATACTAGAAATAAAATAGGAAATCCGGATTATTGCATTTTTAACTCAAAAGTCTATCAAAATATTCAATTTAACATAAAAAATGATGTCTCCCAAGGGTCGAAAATAAGAACAATTAGGGAGACATCACCATCAACAAAAAACCCAAATTAAGGTAAAAAAATTTAATTTTTTACTATTGAAGCCATCGCTGACCATTATCTGGCCAACGATTGAAGAAGTCAAGGTATTTTTTCTAATTAATTTATTCGTTTTGTATATGCAGTTTCCAGAAAACAAACCAACATCCTGTACACAAATGATTTGGTTACCTATCAGCCCAAGCGAGTAACAACCTAAGGCGGAGTTTGGGTGCAGATATCAATTCATCACAACAATTAAAAGGGTCCATGATGCAACAATATCAGGTGATTCCAATACAGGAAATTTAATTCCAATACAGCAAAGTCGAGTAGTGGCTCTTAAAAACTTAGAGTCGACTATTTCTAAGCTTGGTGGTGTTTTTACGCATTTGGCTACGATGTGGCTTATCAAGATGAATTGGCTACGATGTGCGCGTAAGATGGCCCGGACACCCATACATCAAAAAAACAAAAAAGATGAATTGGCTATAACCACTGGGACTTGCTCAGTGGCCAGGACCCTGTCTCTCAACTAGGAGGTAATTCTGATTAAGTGGGAGTATGCATGAGGAGGCGTGTATATTTCCTATGGGATTAGTCGTGGTGTGCGTAAGCTGGCCTGGACACCCATACATCGAAAAAAAAAAGATGAATTGGCTATAACTACTGGGACTAGCTCAGTGGCCAGGACCCTGTCTCTCAACTAGGAGGTACAGGGTTCGAATCCCCTCAGTCGTGTTATTTCTTGAGCCCTTAAAGGGGGTAAGCAAGGGGTGCATCTCCTCCCTGAACATGGGTAACCTAGTTCTGATTAAGTGGGAGTATGCATGAGGAGGCGTGTATATTTCCTATGAGATTAGTCGTGGTGCGCGTAAGCTGGCCCGGACACCTATACATCCAAAAAAAAGAAAAAAAAAGATGAATTGGCTATCAGGTTTTGTATTAATAAGTCAAAATAAGAAAATTTTGTTTTTTTAAATTGTTTTTTGTGTACGTGTTTTGACTAATATTTGCAGAATTGATGATAATATGGAGGATACATTAGCATATGTTGATGGTTCTCGCAGTGCTTTGTTGAAGCATTTGTCAAATCCTTTTTAACTTGAAATCCTAATCCAACTTCTTCTACTTCAATTTTTCTTTCACTTAATTCATCTCTATGCCAATATTTCAAGCCAAAACAAACCCAAAAAATTCCAACTCAAACTCAGCATCTGAATCTAATAATAACTTAGGTGAAGAAAATAGTTTTGTCTACTGCAAAAACCAAGATGATATTGTTTCACCTCCAGAGAAAGGGGTAGATGGTAAAATAGCATAAACATCAAAATAGCCATAAAAAACTCACCAATTGAAGCCAAAATTGAGTCCAACTCGGGTACAGGTTCAGTTACAAAAAATGGTTTAACTTAGTCAAATTTTTTTCAAAAGGTGATCTCTTTTCTACTTCAAAGAAAAACTCAGAGAGGAAAATGGCTAAAGAATTGAAATCACCACCTAGATATTTTCACCACCCGAAAGAATTGGTTGTTTTTTATTTTCTCCAAAGAAAGGATCGGGTAAAATGAGTAAAGAAAAGAGAGTCTTGGATATGGGCATTGAATGGGAGGAGGATGAGTTGTTATTAGATTTGAGTAGATTTTCAGTAACTAAAAAAAAAATTGGTTTGAAAAAAACTATGATGGTTGAGGAGAAGACAAATAGAGATGCAGAGAAGATTGCTAAGTGGTGAAAGTAAGAGCAAATTATTATATGCTATAAAGATTAATTTATTTATTTTTCTGATAATTTTTTAACTAATTATAAGTCTAATATAATTGTTCAACTAATTTCTTAATAATGCCATTGATCTTCTACTTTGTATTACTCCCCTTTCCTTTGCTCCTCGTTGTGGACTTCTAACTTTGTTTCTTATTAAATTTGCAAGGTTTGTCATTAATTCGTTGTTTTTAGTAATCAGAACATTAAAATTTTAGATGTTGTTTACAATACCGATCTTGCAACTCATTTGTGTTCATCTTTGACAGGATAGAGAAAAATATAAATGTTTGGCAATCACTTGCGAGCAGAAAATGAGTTGCTCAAGAATATTGGATAACCAAGCAATAGGTAAATCAATCAGTCTATAGTCTATTTTCTATGATTGTTGACTATTCCCGAGCTTCTCATTGCGATCCCACTATTGGTTTTCTTCTTTTGGGTCAGATTGTGTATTTTACTGGTATGTCCTTAAGGGATTTCATGTGATCAGCAAATAATCCACAATACCTCGCTGACCGCCCTTAGTATAAATGTTTACGGCCAGGCAGGCGGTTTCCTCGATTCCGCCCTTAGTTCATTTTTTTTAAAAAGAAGGGCGGTCTCTCGATGACCGCCCTTAACAAAATATAACTATCCCCCAATTCATAAACCCTGATCCGAAAATTGAACACCCCCACCCTCCTCATTTCTCTTCTACACCCAAACCCATCCTAAAATCTACAACTATTTCATCAAATAGTTGGATATCTCACCTTGGAGGTAATTACTCTATCCATTTTGTATTATATGTAATCTATATAAGTAAGAAAATTAAGGTTTTTTTTAAATATAGCAGTAGCTAGGTGTAGGAGTTTGTGTCTTAAATTGATTAGTTTAAACTAGGTTTACTTATTGTGTTTGATTTAGTATTGATTAGGTTGTGTGTATTTGGTTTTTAGGTAAAAATAAATTTTATGTGGGTATGTTTTTATCGTGGAGATATTGTTCAAAGTGGTAACAGTATAACGATGTAGATTGTAAAGCTTTTATGACCGGATGAGATATTAGGCTAATTGGTTTAAAACAAGTCATGTGTGTAAATTGCAATTGGAACGAAAATGAAGTGATTTTCTATTTGAAATGGCGATGTCCAGTTTCGGCAAACAGTCCACGGTATCATTCGATAGATGTTGGGGAGGACATGATCAATGCGATGATAGGTGGGGTGAGGAACGGGCAATACCAAGCTATCGAGATTTACGCCGTGATTAAAGAAATTCGGAAAACGCAAGCATCCAATTCGCGTGAGAAAGGTTAAAAAAAATATGAGCGTGGCAATACATGCACTCCTCTTGAGCCGATTCGCGAGACAATTCGTGAATTTGATAGTGAAAATGGAAGTGAAAGTGAAACCGAATAGGAGGCATCCGATGAAGAGGGTTTCATATATATATAGTGATTAGGATAAAGTTAGTGGTAAAGACGACGATGAACATGATAATTGTTCTAATCCGACTAATTACAATTTTGGTCCTCTTGATATGAGTGAAAAAGTTGAATGTCATGATTGGGAAAAGAGTCAACCATCTTCCATGGTGAAAGGAGTTAAACTCGTGTTGGATGAGCGATACGCTTCTAGGCGTGCTCTTTTGTTGGACGTGAGTAGGTGGCACCTTAAAAATCACAAGGAATGTAAAATGGAAAGGACAACAAATAAATACATTACACGCATTTGTGTACATGCTAAAGACGGGTGTAAATTTTATATTCGCGGTACTTTTAATAGTAGTAATAATGTGTGGCAAATTACTAGGTTAGAAGAACATAAGTGTCAACATGGAATACTCGTAAAAAATCACCGGCACTTGATTTCGGATTTTGTAAGGGATGAAATATTCGCAGTGGTGAATACCGATATAGCTATGAAGATTGGATTGATACAAACTCAAATTCATAAGGACTATGATAATTTCATTTCATATGGTAAGGCATGGCGGGGTAAACAAAAAGTGCTCGAAAAATTATTCAAAACGCATGAACGTGCGTTCACAGATTTGCCTAAACTTTTGAACGCTTTACGGAGGAACACTAACCGAGGAACAATATACGAGTTTGAGTATAAACGTGTGGTCGGTAACAAAGCTACATTTAATATAGTTTTTTGGGCATATGGAGCTGATATCGGAGGTTTCAAGCATATGATGCATGTGGTTAACATTGATGCCACCCATTTATATGGAAAATATAACGGTAAACTACTTATTGCGGTTGGGTACGATGTGAACAATCAACTATTCCCGTTAGCTTATGCGCTAGCCGATGAAGAAACGACAGTTTCTTGGACATTTTTTTGACTTGTTTAAAAAAATATCTTATGAAGAATCGAAAAATATGTTTATTGTCGGATCGATATAAGGTATATTGCGAGGTGTACGCGATGTATTTCCGGAACCCGAAGGAGTTCATCGATTTTGTGTGCGTCACTTAGCTAGCAATTTGAATCACAAATTCAAAAACCGTTTGGCAAAAAATACTTTCATGGATCTTGCTTGCATGTCGGATATTCATGAATTCGATAAGTATTACCGAGAATTCTGCGAGTTAAATGACGGAAAATACAAGGGTTGGGTTGAAGGTATTCCTAAAGAAAGATGGTCTCTTGCGCATGACGAATGGTACCGTTATGGTAATATGACAACAAACTTATAAGAGTTTTTAACAATGTTTTGAGGGGAGTTAGGGGGTTGCCTGTAACGGCCATTGTATTGTTAACATTTGAGAAAAGTGTTGGTTACATTGTGAAAAGGAGACAACTAGGGAAAGATGTCTTGGTAGACGGATTGGTGTTCCCACCGAAGGTCACCGTTGAGTTACATACAAGTAAGGAATATGCGCTTGGTTATCGTGCTCAACTATACGACGCGGATGATGATATATGGGAAGTTAAGACGTTGGATGGTAAGAGATCAGATAGCGATAGAACAAGTTTCATCGTACACGTAAACGACCAAATATGTACGTGTGAGAAAGGTGGCAAATATTTCACCGAAACCTACAGGTTTTATACCCGTATATACTCTTAGTTCAAAAGGTACTTATAATCAAAATTAAACTTTAAAAAAATTACGAATAAAAATTTAGTACAATATTATCCGTGTTAAAGAATTTAAATGCTTTAAATTGAAACTATCAGTTCTTCATGTGATGAGGTAGTTGTTGAAATTAAGTTTTGATACGGATGATGGAAAGGGACCACATGATTTAATACAATATTTTGATGGGACTAATGGGTCCACAAAGGGACCACATCCACTATAAATAGGTTGCCTATAAATGATGGAACTCGACTTAAAGCAGTTCATATATAAGGAATGTTGATGTCTAATGCAGATTGTAATGGGTCACGAATCTGTCCACGGAAATCAGTTTTCGATAGTCACATGAGGGCGTATTTTGCTATTTTAAATAGCATGGGGACCTACGGTGCAATTAACCCTTAATTATGGCGGTATTTAATTTTTTTCTTTGGTTCCAAGAGAATCAACGTCATAATGGGGATCTTAACATTGTGTCATACGCTAGTCTCCTCTTATCGAATAGATTATCATATGACCTTTTCACTTTACATATATCCTTAATCTTTGGTTTGGGAAAAAATGTCTAAATTTTATCTATAAAAATAATAAACTAGAGAATGACATATTTTATTAACATTCTTTTGACAATCGTACCCTTACAACAATTTTATATGGCCCGACAGCCGATATCAGGTCTCATAAATTGAAAGATTAGGACATATTGCTCATTTTCACTTGTTGTCACCTGCATAGCTTTACGCGTGATTGTTATTTCGTTGAGTCTCCGCGACAAATATTTAAAGAACATGTTATGATGTAAAGTTGAATTTTATATATTAGTATCCTTTGAATTAAGGGTTTCGGTAAAATTTGGGGTCCATCTAACGGAAAACTGTTTTCAAATAATATTTTTGTGGAATTTCGAAACAAATAATAAGCTAAGGAATGACGTATTTCATTTGTAACTGTATATTTTAATAATAAGCTAGAAGAAACCAAAAAAAGGACTAGAGAGAATCTTGTGATTGTTCAGAAAAAAACATGTTGGAATTTGAGTCCAAATTTCTTTTCTTTTTTTATTTAGAAATGCCGATTTTAGAGGAAATTATGTATGTTTTGATTTTCAAAATATCAATTTTCGATTTTTTTGAAAAAAATCGAAATGAAATTGGTATGGATACAGAATTTGGAAATTTTCGACTTTTGAACCAATATCTTATCCGATTTATGTTTTCGATTTGTAATTTTGGTTTTAATTTCCAATATTAATTGTCGATTTTGAAATCTGGTTCTAATTTCTTATATTTCCTTCTGAATAATTTTTTTGAGTAATTTCTATTTATTAATTATTATGAATTTTTATATTAACTAATTGATATATAATATAATGCATAATAATATATATGTATATAACTTACAAATAGTGACACATATTTTAATCCTTGTCTTTTGCGTCAATTGGATTAATATTAATTTCAAATCAATCCAAATTTAAATTCATTTTAATTTCGTTGGAAACTAAAATTACTATATTTTTAAGATTGATAGTTGGCCTAGTGGTTAGGCTACTCCGCAGAGACCGAGAAGTCCTGGGATCGAATCTTATCGGAGTCAAAATGATTCCCGAGTCCAAAGTGGCTCTCATATGTATTCAAAAAAAGAATTACTATATTTTTGTGTGGCTGAAGAAACAATAAATGTAATGGTTAATTTTTTTTGGTAGACTCTATAGAACATGACTAACTCTAGTTAATTTAAAATATACAAAATTATATTTTATTAAATAAATAATTATTTATTACAAAACTCTAATATATAAATAAATATAACTATTAAATACAAAAATCTATTTTTCATTTTCAATCCATTCTGATGTCCCTGATTTTACTATTTAAATCCTTAAGTTATCTCCTACTTGAAAATATAAAGCAATAGGGAATAGGCTACCACTTATTCACTGAGAAAATAAATAATACTCATATACAAACTTTAATCTAGGGACAGTAATTATATTTACTGTGTTGTCATTGAAATGATATAGGTATGTGATAGATTAAACATTCATAAATCGATAAATAAATCATATAAAGTGTATATAACCAACTAGGCAACCTATACTACCTAACAAGACATATACACTAATAAGTAATAACCACGTTGCAAAGGATACCGTTGTCTTACCCTTATGACACCCGCTGCAACTCTCGATCACTTATCACTCCCATAGGTAATACACCGTGTACACCGAACCTACGACCCACTGGCCAAAGACTATCTATCACATGCGCCTAGCACTAACAATTGGGATGAATATTTTTCTATAGTTAAAGAGATAGAAAATTTATGGAAAAAAGAAGAAGACTTTTGGGCTAACAGGTCAAGGGTGTTTTGGCTTAAAAAGGGGGACAAAAACACCTCATTCTTTCACGCAGCTACTAAAGAAAGAAGGAAAATAAATAAAATAAAATGTATTACTAAAGAAGATGGCATCTGGGTGGATAGCTATCCTGAAATTCAAGAAGAAATTAGCTCGTACTTTAATAATATCTTTAAAACAATAGGCAGTAGAGACTTTAGTTCTATTGCAGATTTTATAAATCAGAGGGTCAATAATAATATGAATACTAGTTTAGATGCTCTCTTCGTATTGAGGAAATTACTAAAGCCATTGATGGGTTAGGACTTAATAAATCCCCAGGCCTTGATGGGTATGCAGGAGTCTTTTATAAGAAATATTGGGATTTTATAAAAGGAGATGTGATAAAACTTATTAATGAATTTTGGTATAATAGAGGAAGTTCAGATGAAATTAATCACACATATATCTCGCTTATACATAAAATTTCTATCCCAATTAACATTAAACATTATCGCCCCATAAGTTGTTCAAATTTTATTTACAAAATAATTGCTAAAATTCTTGTAAATAGAATGCAACCGGTAATGGATGTGTTTATTGATGAAACCAATCGGCATTCATACCTAGAAGGCATATACAAGATAATAAAATGGTTGCTCATGAAGTAATTACTTATATTAAAGAACAAAGAAAAACAAAAACTCATTGTCTTACTGTCAAAGCAGACATTCAAATGGCTTACGAGAATGTCGAATGGGATTTGTTGGAAGTTATAATGGAAAAAATGAGTTTTAGTGAGAAATGCATAAGTAAAATCATGAGATGTGTTACTTCAGTCTCATATTCATACTTACTAAATGGAGCACCTATTAAAATTGATAAACCTCAAAGAGGTCTTCGACAAGGAGACCCCTTGTCACCATTCCTCTTTTGTATAGTGACTCAAATGCTATCTATTTTGATAGCTAATAAAAAGAGAAAAATATTATGAATGGTATAAAAATTGCGAGAATGGCCCCTACTGTAACTCACTTTTCGCAGACGATAGTATATTTTTTATGAAGGCCAATATGGAAGAAATAGAGGGTTTTAATGATGTTATTGATAAATACAGTTATTCTATAGGTATGAAACTAAACTTGAATAAATGTGGAGTGAAATTTAGCCCTAACACCCCAGATTTTATTCAAAAAAGTTTAGCTAGAAAACTTAATATGTCGATTACTAATAATTTAGGCAACTACCTGGGGTTACCTACGGAATGGGGTAGATCTAAAATCAAAGACCTCAATATACTAGTTGAAAAAACCTTAAAAAGAATAGATAATTGGAAGAATCTTTACCTTTCATTAGCATGGAAAGAAATACTAATAAAAGCTGTATTACAAAGTTTACCTAATTATTACATGTCCTTATATCTTATCCCCAAAAGAATTTGTGACTTAATATCCTCTCAAATAGCTAACTTCTGGTGGGGAAGTAATGGTAACAACAAAGCTCATTGGGACAGTTGGAATTCTATTACGAAAAGTAAAAGTTGTGGAGGGCTAGGTTTTCGAGACCTAAACCTTATGAACTTATCACTACTAGGCAAACAAGCTTGGAACCTTTGTAATAACAATAACACTCTTGTATATAAGATTTTAAAAGGAAAGTACTTTCCAATTGAATCTTTTATGGAAGCTAAAATTGGTAGTAAACCCTCATGGGGTTGGAGAAGCATATTAAGTGGGAGAAATGTTATAAAAGATGATATAAAATGGAAAATTGGGAATGGGTATACTATTAATATCCACACTGATAAGTGGATAAATGGTTATAATGAGATTATGAAACCCAACAGGAAAGATATAGAAAAAGTTAATGACCTAATGTTAGTAGTGAGAGAAAATGGAATATTGAACTCATTAAAACAGCTTATTCTAAAGAGGTTTCAACCTCTATAATTAATACTCTAATACCCCTATCAGGAGGTAAGGATGTTCCTTATTGGGTGCATGATAATGATGGTAACTTCTCGGTTAAAAAGTGCTACCAATTATTAAAAAATAAGAAAGAGGAAGAAGAGAAGAAAAGTAGCAAAAATCAAGCTACTTCTTCTCATACAGTAGATGCTTCTGTATGGAAACTCATATGGGGTTTAAAAGTGGCACCAAAAATAAAAAAAACTTTATGTGAAAAGTGGTGAAAAACCTCCTTCCCACTAATGAAAACATGTACAAAAGAAAGATCATTTCAAACCCAATTTGTGATATATGTAATAAAGAATCTGAAAGTATGGAACATATGTTACTTAATTGTGATTGGACTAGAGCTATTTGGTTTGCTTCTCCTTTCAACTTGTTAACTTGGAACCAATCTACTGCTAAAATAGATTTGTGGATGGCAAGTGTAGCTAGTAAAAGGAAGGAGGTGAAATATGGTGATAAATTCATGATGGAACAAATATGCACTATCTTATGGCATATTTGGAAAGAAAGATGTGCATATAAATATAAAAACAGGAGAATAGACCCTCTGAGATGTTTAACAAGTGCAAAACTGGAATGGGAAGAATTTCAAAATACGAATTATCCTAATGATGTAATAAATATACCGAAGGATAATATAAACAATATAAATAAGAAAAGTAAGAGTCCTACAAATGAGATTACAAATTTAAGCGAGGTAGGACAAAATTTGGAAAGTAAGGACAATGGTATGAAATGGATTCCCCCACCTAAAAATAGTATTAAAATTAATTGTGATGCACCTATTAAAATTAACAAATGTGCTATCTCTTGTGTTGCTAAGGATTCGACAGGTAGTATATTACAATGCAAAGTGTGGGAGAATGTGGCAGATAGTTCTAAGGAGGCAGAAGCATTGGGGATTCTTAAAGCTCGTCTTCTCGCTCGAGAGTATGCTCCTCAAAGCGTGATTATCGAGAATGATTGTCTCCAAATTATGCAACCTTTAGAATTTAGGCTTCATTTTAATTCACCATTGCTTTGTAATATTATTAAGAGTATTTATCTTGTTTCCGAGGATTGTAAACCTATTTTTCTATGGGTTAATCGTAATAGGAATAGACTAGCTGACGGGGTAGCCAAGTATAAGCTTAGTGGCAACATGCGAGGCTCGTGTCTAGACACGTATCCGAGTTGGCTAGCTGAAATAATCAAAACAAAAACTGTTTCTACGGGAATAGATTAAATTTGTAATAACGGATTTTTATTTTTAGTGAAGAAGGATTTGGATAAAAAAAGATGTGTCAATTACTATCTGAATTAATTTAAACTTTAATCCACTATTATATAGGAAGACAGACCAAACAAAAATATCGTGACACCGATAATATACTCATGCACTTACGGAGTCTGCACACTTCCGAAAAAGACAAATAAATTGATAATAAAAAATTCAAGAAGGCATAACTCTCCATAACAAGTAGTAGGGATGGAAACGGATCGGTTTTTTGCAAAAATTCCAAAAACCATAACCATAACCGTTTTTATAAATAAAAACCATATCCTAACGGTTATAACCATCGGTTACACTTTTCAAAACCATAACCGTATTATTCGGTTTCGGTTTTTTAAACGGTTTTGCGGTTTTTAACCATATTCAAATGATGATTTAATAAATATATAAAATTTCATAAAATAAAACCACACATATAAAAGAAAACTACAAGGTTTATAAAAAATCATGTTGGTATTAGATTAAATTGCATATTTATTATTTAATTGGTTAAATCTACTATATTGATTTTGCTTTTAGAATTTCAATATATCTAATATATTCTAAATTATTATAAATTTAAAAATATATATGATAATAAACGGTTTTCGGTTTTTCGGTATTTTTTTATCAAAAACCATAACCTAACGGTTTTAACCATCTGTTACACTTTTCAAAACCATAACCTAATGGTTTTAACCACGGTTATATTATTCGGTTTTAAATCGGTTCGGTTATCATCAGGTTCGGTTTTTATCCATAACCATTGCCATCCCTAACAAGTAGAGAATAAATACCATCTTATTACTTTATGACAAACATATATATATGCTTCAAACATTATTATTCATATTTGTGAAAAATAATAATTGAACAATCTATTTTCCTTTAGTCCACATTCAAACAGTAATTGATCTAGACGTATTTGACAAAAAAAAATATATGACGAAGGATTTAAATAAATTCAAAAATGTTTATATTTTATTGCCTTTGGTAAGTTTCTAGGAAGATGATGTAGAACCCTATTCCTTATTTTAGTATATAGTAGAACCTTATTGTAAAAATATTTAGCTACTAAATATTGAGAATAAAGGCTTTAAGCTGCTACTGGTTGTGACACCTCAGCGTCAAAGGTATTAACCAGTTCCAAAAGCTCGGGTATATACTACCAAATCACACAAATCTACTTAATAAATAATCATCATTATTATGCGCAACTTACAATTTTAGTAACCAAGATGCACTTTTAAACTACCTATATACTACCAAATCACACAAATCTACTTAATAAATAATCATCATTATTATGCGCAACTTACAATTTTAGTAACCAAGATGCACTTTTAAACTACCTTCAGAGTGTTCCTTTACATAACCATGTTACATCGTTTCTTTCACTACAAAAAAACTGCTCATTGGTGACAGTTATTTCGCAGGTAGATGACAGTTAAAACTATCGCCAAACTTTAAGTGACACTTTTTACACTATCGCTTAACAAAAAACAAGTGTCCTTATTATTGACGTCGCCATCTTTTGGTGACACTTTGAAAAAAATGTCGCTTAATGTTTGATGACATCTTTTTAAGTGTCGCCCACCCCTTTAGGGACACCGATTTAAGAGTCGCCCACCCCTTTGGGGACACCGATTTAAGCGTCGCCCACCCCTTTGGGGACACCGATTTAAGCATCGCCCACCCCTTTGGAGACACTGATATAAATGTCGCCCACACTTTGGGGACACGGTTTTAAGTGTCACCCTTCAGTTTTTAAAAATTAAAAAGTTAACATACAATTCCTGTATTTGCTACAGTAAAATTCAACTATTTACAGTAAAATAATTGTGTAATATCTACTAGCTTATAATGATTCATAATTTAGCTCTTATCCATCTGTTCCGTCTTTCATTTTATCTCTTTTTATCTCCCAAAACATATGATAATTTTCCTGATACAAAAAATATATCAAATAATTAAAATACAGTGGTATAATAAACAGAGAATAGGTCCCTATATGAGGCAAAAATTGCACTATAGGTCCCTATAGATTACGCTAATTAAATGTAACATATACCTTGGCAGCCTCAGCAAAAATATCAGGTAACTCCATAGAGTAACATTGTTTAAAGTAGGTAGTGAGTTTGCTACTAGAACTACCTGTAAATTAAAAAGGATTATACTTTATTGCTATTAAGTCTTCGTAGTTTAAAATAAATGTAAAATACCCTACCTCAGTTCCACATCTGAGAAGTTAACGAGCAAGAGGAAGCATTCCCAATCCGAGCATTCGTTTCTTAAAAGCATCAAAATCAACTATCTTTTTAAGAGAAGAACTTAACATTCTGAAGAAGAAGAAGAACTTACGTTCAAGTTCAGGTAAAGAGAAGAAGACCTTACATTGTGAAAGATCGACTTACATTTGGATTTGCATAATGAAGTGATGCAGCTGCTTCATATCCATCCAGGGCACTCTCGTAATTCTCAAGGTATTGGTGTACCTGAACAAATAATTACCAACTCTAACTTATGATAAAATTAAAGACAAAAAGTTAATGAAAAGGACTTACAGAAGGTTAAAGATAATTAGGCAATTTTTTAGTAGTATTAATATCCTATATACAAAATCTACTACAGATTTTACATTTTGTGTATACATACATAAATACAACAAAGGAGTTAAGAGTCTTTCTCCGAAATTTTTATCAAACAACAAAAGATCATAAAAAAATATTACCTTCAGTGGTTCGGAAACTCAAGTGAATTGCTCTTCAGCTAATGTTCGCAAAATTCTCTAGATTAACAAGGCAACCCCTGACACAACAAGCATTTTTCTAAAAAGCAATCACAGAACAGCCATAGTCCCCTTGAAAACCAGATGCATACAATGCTATAAAGTGAAGAAAATAATTTTCACATTCCATTAGTCAACGTATTTACATTTCATCAACAGAATTGTAAATAACTATAAAAATTAAACCGGGAAAGAAATTTAAGTACTTGCAAATCATGATATTAAACAAATGTTGAAATTTACAACAATTATAGCTTATGTTCAACAAAATTAGTGTATTGCTGAAGTTTAATTGCACAGTTAGTACATGTGTTATGCTAAATAGTCAAATATAGCCCTATTTTCAAGCGATAGAAAAATTACCAAATCTTTTGCACCGTTGTCGGTCACATTGGCAGATCTCAAATCGGAGGAGGAGATACAATGCGGTTAATACCCGAAGAAACTACTGGGCCCCGGCGTAGAAGCTGAATTTTCTTGATTATAGCCAATCATCGAAAGCATCACCCATTCCCAACTGTAATAAAACCAAAAAAAGTGAGTCGAGGTTAAATTAAATTAAATATATGTCAACACATACCTAATCTAGCCACCTCAACCAACTCTAATATTGGGTGAATTAAAACTATTACATTCAAAGGTAAAAAGATGTCGGAACAATAAAATTAGCACATGTTTGTTCATACCTCGCTAGGGAGGGGTGGATGGGGCCCACCCCAAGAATGATTTGATAGCTTCAGTGTGTATCTTCTCTTCCTTACCCAAGAATGATTTGATAACACGATACACATCTTCTCGTTTACTGTATATAAAAACAATTCAGATCTAGTAATAATGCAGGTATATTTGATACTAAGATGTTAAAAGACAAATGTTCTTTAAAACCTGCAAGTTGAAACATGAGAATCGATTCTTCGCTCAACTTCAGCTCTTGCTTTTCGTACATCTTCATGATTGACTAAACATTTTGGTTAGCAAATGTTCTTCCAATAGAAAACATTTTGGGGAAAACAGCAAGTTAAGCCTCATTTCCCTATACATAAACACAAAATGAACTTCATACATTAAAATAAGGTTAAAAAACTTGATTAATAATTAAATACCTCTGTTATATGCTTCTTATTTCGAGTGATTTCGAGGTATTCACGAGTTTATTTGAATTACTAAAACAAATTGCTCAAGTGTGTTGTGCAGCTCTTTCTACTGTTTGTAAATGAAACTCCTGAAGATAATATCAACTGTAATTAATTTCCTGAGAAAATTATTTAAAGAAGCGTAAAAAATGGTAAATTAAACTGATTTTTTACAAAATTACTTTGGGAATAAGACAATCTGCTTTACTTCTGTGTAGAGTGGTGGGAATATCATGGGAAAAGCCGCTCTCCTGGTATGTAAAGAGTAAATTATAGCCTTTTTTTTCAGTTTAATGACTAAATGCATAAAATTTTACCATGTTAAAGATAAAAGTCATTTTCCATTGATAACAGTATGTGATATTAGCTACTCTGCGATGTGGTGGCCGATCGCCTCAGATTGATGGATGTAATCGAATAAAAAATTACTGATTGAGTAACAAAACTCTTTCTTCCTAACAAAAACCCAATTAAACCTTATAACATAAACTGGTTCAGCCATTAAACAACCTTCAACACCTTACACAAAAATACAGAGGATGAAAATTCATGTACTAACATGCAAACATTTAAAAAATTAATAAAAAAATAATAATTAAGAAGCTTGCTTGCAATAAATAGTCCCATCCAGAATCTGTAAACACTCTCCATTTGGAATTGTGCATAATAGATGTCACAAAACCATCCTCAATTCTTCGTAACTCACCACTCATCTTATTTCCATCTTCCACCATTGCTGGAGTGAAATTCGTACCAAGATTTATGGCTTCAAAGGGCAAAACTTGAACAATTAACATTTGTAAATCACATGAGGTTTGAAAAATCCATTGTCAAATTACCAAATTACCCAGCAGGAATAATGTATACCTGCTTATCTAGACAGAAAAATCCATCAAAATGCATCCACATTGCGTCTACTTCAATTTCGATTGTAATCAGATTTAAACTAACAAACAATTTTTGTGTTTCTTGAAAAAAAAATTACCATGATACCCTCTTAGAGCAATGAAACGAAATAAAAAGAGAATAATATTGATGCGTGTACGGACTTAATATCTTACTAAGTATATCTCTCAATTTAAATTAGCAAATATAAAATTATATACTCACTCACCTTTATTCAGGGCTGTGGGGAGTTGGGCCAGAAAGGCTAGGGTTTATATCTCACTATATTTTAAGGCGGGCTGGGAAATTGGTGCAGAAAAGCTAGGGTTTCATATCTCATTATATATATATATATATATATATATATATATATATATATATATATATATATATATACTAGGTATGAACCCGTGCCTGAAGGCACTACCTAATAAAAAAAGAATGAGTAAAATTCAAAAGTTTGAAAAGATATAACAAAATAAGAAAAATAAAATTGTTTTATAGTGTAACTAATTCAAACTGTATGAATATATTTAGTCAATTTTATATGTTCAAGTAATTGATGGTTGTGTTACATAAATATATTTATACTATTTAAAACTAAAATATGTAAATATATTGTACCTTTTATAGAGTATTGTTGTAATGTGTATTTGTGGCGTATTGTTGTGATGTGTATTAGGTACACGACCGAATGTATTACGATGCGTAAAAACATTTGATGAAGAACAATGAGGTAGTGTATATGTTTGTGAAGGAGGAAAACACGAACATATATCTTACTAATATAGCTTTTGAAAAGTTGATACAACTCAGCGAGCAAAATTATCAATATGTACCTTTAATTTATTAATTAAAAATTTCTAATTAGTCATAAATGGTAAAAATTTGGTTGTTTTTAAATCTACAAATAATTATTTGATTTGCAACTTGAATACGTGAATAAGAAATATAATTTATATTTATGGAATGTATAATTTGAACTTTTTTATACTTTTCCTCAATAGATGACAAAACACCTAACCAAAAAATAGTTTGTCAACTTATTTGGTATCTATTGAGAATGTTCTAAACACAATTAATTTTAAATAAACTAAACATATAATTTATCAGTTTATAAAAACCCCAAACTTAATAATTATGATAATTAATACCACATACCAACTAATAATTCGATTAAATTAAAATTCTTATTTAAAAACAAACAATCCAAATCCAAAAATTATTCAAAAAATTATTCTTCCTACGAACTATTACATATATAGATATGAACCCGTGCCTGAAGGCACTCTTACAATATTGATTTTGAAAAAATAATTTACACGGAATAAACGAATAATTCTTGAGATAAAAATAAACTGAGGTGGACTTGTAGTGCAATTTATCATTATAATAAAGTAGTATAATACAGGGGGACGAAAAGAAAATGGAGCACTTGAAGAAGTGTTGAAACCAGGTGTTGATGAGGTGTTACCGAAAGCTAAAGTGGTGGTGGTGCCGAAAGCTGGTACAGAGGCTGAGACACCGAAACCAGAGGTGGTGGTACCGAAATTAGGGGTGGTGCTTGTTACACCAAAAGGGGCTGAGACACCAAATCCACTTCCAGTGTTGCCAAAATTTGGAGTGTTTGTAGTACCGAATGGGGAAGTGTTTGTTGTTCCAAAAGCTGATTGACTTTGTTGTGTACCAAAAGCAGGTTGACTTTGTGCATTAAAGGTGAAGGTGTAGTTGAACCAAACATATTGTTATTTGTACCAAAAGCTGGTTGTGTTTGTTGAAATGTACCTCCGTAAGGGGTAGTTTGAGTATTATTTGTTCCAAATTCACTAAAAGCAGGTTTTTGACCAAATGCAGTTGTACCTGTACATTACATTACATTACACGAATCCTATAAACTATATATTATTACGAAAATACGAAAATGTGCAAGTTAATTACCGAAAGCAGGAGTAGATGAAGCACCAAAAGCAGGAGATGAATTAGCACCAAACACAGGAGTAGAACCTAAAGGTGAAGAAGATTGTGTAGCACCAAATACACCTGTTGAAGTACCGCCAAAGGGGGACCCACCTGTTTGTGCTCCAAAAGGAGTTGTTGGACTTCCGAAAGGTTTTGGAGCAAATGGATTGTTATTTGCATTATTATTCTGCCCGAAAACCGATTGTGTACCGAAAGGGCTTGTATTTGACTGCCCAAAAGCTGTTAAAACATAGCAAACAGTTATATTATATATAATCACTCTCAATCAATACATACATGATAAACACATCTATTTTACAAATCTAAACTGTGAAAGGTACATTTGATTATTCAGCTTGAATCAATGGCGGCGGATCCGGAGAGAGTCCGGGAGTACGTGTCTCCGTATTCATCCTTATAAACCTGAGATTTGGAAAAGATGCAAGTGCAGGTATGTATTATACTATCTGCAATTAATTAACCTATCTTTTTTATCGATACTTACTTTTTTTTTCTTTCCGGTAGTCCTTGAAAAGCACCCGATTATGCCCAAAAAGCCTGCAAAATAAATGATGATTCTTAATGGAAATGGAAGAGATAAGAATACGAATAAACAATTCATTTGCATCGCTCACTAAACCTTCCCTAAGTTGAGCTTTAGCCACCTCAGACCAAACAACATCTTCTTCCACATTTATATAACAGACATGAAGGAACCAAATCCACTCTTAAAAATATTAAAATAATTTTTAATTAATTAATTTAATCAACTAATAAATCATAAAAAATAAAGTAATCGAACATTTACTTACTTAGTAGCTTCTGGTCCAACTGCTTCACAAAGCTCTTATAGTTGATTTGCAACCATGTAAGGCACACGCCAAGATTTATCCTGTTCATTTACACATAATACTTAATAGCCTAGGTTAAAATCAATTGGGTTGTAAAGATAGACATATAGTCTGAGTTTATTCAATTTAAATTCATATTTTTACTTGTTCTGCAGATAACTCGCATGGTTGTTAGTACATACCAGGCAGCTAGAATAGGCGCATTATGTGAGAATATGTTAAAAGCATACTGCAAATGGAAATTGAAAAATAAATAACAGTTTTTAAATAACAATTAACTGGCACAAAAGAAGGTATAAATATTAATACCTGCTGTGAAAAAATGTTACAGGTTGGTTCTTTCCCTTCCAAAACCTATGGAATCAAAACAATTACTTATGGAATTCATAGAATCAAAATAAAAGCAAATAATTATAGCAAATCAAATATTAAAATAATGGGATAAAGAATAAAAAGATACCTCACGTGTTTGTTGCACAACCTAATTCAATTATTTGGATGACATTTGGTAAGAATTAATTTTTTACCTTAATTTGGGTTCTCTGATTGTTGATTGCTTAACCAAGCCGGTAGATGATGGTGAAGAATGGTTTTCAAGTGTTTCCTAGTGGCGGCGGTGTCCTGTGAAGAGATTTCTTTTGTTTTTTGTACCTGCAAAACAATTCAAAAAATGCACTAAACCAAATTTCTCACTTCTTATTTGAAAAAAACAAAGCGCATCATTTCATCACTTTATAAAGTGCTTTCAACTGTCATATACTGCAATTGGAAAAGAAGTTTTAGTGTTACCATAGTTTAGATCGAGATCAACGTTGATTCATGATTTTGTTCCATTTCCCATATAATATAGTGTGCATATACCTGAGAGAAATTAACAATTATAGGGATTATTTGTGCAACACAATCTTGTGGCTCTAAGAGTTTCCTCAAAGCTGCACAACCCTCCACAGCTAACAAACGAACGGAATCTTGTTCTAGTCCTCAACACCCTAAAAATGTAAAAACCATAAGTCAAATGTTTAAATCACAAAAAGTTAACAAAGTTTCAGCTAAGCTTACATCTTTGTTCATGATTATCACGTCTTTCCCTATCTTCGCGTTTTTATCAATAATACAATTCCTACGCAAATAATAACATAAACACAGTCTTAGCGCACAACTTTAAGTAAAATATCCGCTAAAAAAAATACCTGATTTTTGTATTTCTTCCAATACCAATAGTGGTTTCTAGTTCGTGCACGTATATTGATAGCAATGGAGGCACTTGTGAGGTAGAGCTTGGGGGTTTTGAAGCATCTAAAGCAGATCCTATATGTGAGAGGCATATTTTGATATCATATTTGTTTTAAATTAAAATGTTTTTATTTGCTCACATAGATGAGTTATCTATCTATCTGTAGCTCCTTTCTGTATGA
Organism: Nemophila menziesii; assembly: GCA_029959085.1. Taxonomy (NCBI): domain Eukaryota; kingdom Viridiplantae; phylum Streptophyta; class Magnoliopsida; order Boraginales; family Hydrophyllaceae; genus Nemophila; species Nemophila menziesii. The sequence goes on from JARWIR010000001.1 coordinate 107,379,571, forward strand.
GTCTGATCGATGGGATAAATCAAAGTGAAGTGAGGCGTAGAGCTTTAATCCTCTTGTGTATTACACACTTTAATAAAACTGCAAATAAAAAAATACCTGATATCACTGAGAGGAAATCGGTTAGGTTTAAGAATAATTTTTTACCTTAATTTGGTTCTTCCCAAGCCGATTGATGACGGTGGTGGAAATTGGTCTCAGAGTTAAACAAAGGTTTTAGAGATTCAATGGATATTTACTGCAAAACAGTTCGAAAAATAGAGTATAAGACCAAATCAACCCATCCCGTTCTTAAATACGGTATTATCTGTAGAATCTGAATTCGAGTTTTCATGTTAGTAAGCACAAACTACTCCAGCAAGTTTATAGAGATTAGGTTACAAATTAAACTTTTACCTTAATTTGGGTTCTTCGCCAAACCGGTAGATGACGGCCGCGGAAATTGGTCCCGGAGTGGTGGCGCTTTTTCTTGTGCAAGAGAGCGTGGCAAGTAAAGCAGATGAGAGGTGAGCGGTGATGTAGATGTAGAGCGGCTTGCTTGGTGGGAAGGCGAGTCTTCTACTGCTGATGGGAAGATTTAATTTGGGTTGTTCGATTGTGCAGGATGGTGGTGAGAGTGATCGATAGCGGTGGGAGAGAGAGCCATTGATGATGGTGGAGGATGGTCGTGGCGGCGGTTTGGCAGGAGCGGCTTGGTGGGAGTGAAGTTAGAGAGAAGCGGTGAAGAAGGGTTTTTTTTTTTTTTGTTTTTAGTTTTAAATTAAAAAAAAAACAATCCAATGGCTGAAAAATATAGAGGATAGATCAAGACATTTTAAATCGTAGATTGAATTTAGACAATCTGGACCATTAATTGAAATCGATCTAAAGGTCGAAAGTGATTGAAATTTGATCTGAAAGCTGAAAAATGTGGAGAAAAATGAGAGACATTTCGGGCCGTTGGCCCTTCTCCAATATTATATAGATATATATATATATATATATATATATATATATATATATATATATATATATATATATATATAGATATAAATTACTAACTTTACTGCAACCAAAGAAAAATCAACATGTGGTCAGAATCGTTGAGTGTAACTGCCTTGAACGGTGGTGATGACATGGACTACACCACCGAACCGGGCCTTGAGTCAACAACAAAAATCCAAAATCCATGCCTTGAACTGTTTTTCCAAACAGTTTTACAAGATTTACCACCCTCTGATCAACAATTAACTCATCAACTTGTACAACTTCTACAACAATCTTGGACACAAAACCCTTCAACTACTTTAAAACTTATATTCAACTCGGGTAGGTTTGTTGGTTATGAAAATGATTTCTTCTTAACTTCATCTCTTTGGTTGTATGAAAATCACCCCAAAACACTAACTTCCAATGTTGAAAACTTTGCAAAATTTGGATACTTTGAGGACTTGACACATATTCTACTCTGGATTTCTGAAGGATACAAGGCTGGAGAGATAGAATTAAGGGTAACAATGAGAAAATTTTGTGCAGCAAAAAAGGAATCCCACCTTAAAGAAGTAAAATCGAGGAGGAAACTGGGTGTAAGAAAAATGCCACCTCAACGGGGAATGGCCGGTAAAGGAGTAAGAAAAGTCTCAAAAATGGTTGCCATGGATGCACTCCAAGGTGCTAAAAAGGCTAAAGGAAGGTACTATTTTGATGCGGAATATAAATTATTGGTTGATGCGATCATTAGGTTTTATGTTAAATCTTTAAAATCCGATATGATTTTTTTGATGTCTGGTGAAACCGAGAATATAACTAGAGCTTCTAGAGGTTCCCCGGTTATTTTTTCTACAACCGAAAGTGATGCATTAGCATTAGTATATATAGGTGTAGCCTCCAGGATTTTTCCAGATGAGAATGAGGAAGATGTGTTGAAATCAAGACTACACCATGAAGTGATTCTCCCATTAATGGCTGCAACATATTGGCAAAATTTACCTCCTGAGGTGGTACCCTCTTTGCTTCCACATGAAATAGTGTGTGATTTGCAATGGAAATCGATGGTTAATGATTTTATAAAGGAAGAAAAGTTTATAGATTGTGTTGCAATTACTGATGTATCAATGAAGGTATCAGTGAGTTTAGGGTTGCTAATCTCAGAGCTAAGCGAACCACCATGGAAAGGAAAGTTGATCACTTTCAGCACGAATCCTCAAGTAAAAGTAATTCAAGGGCAAACCCTAATTGAGAAAACTGATTTTATAAGACAAATGGAATTTAAGAAAATGAAAAAGGGTGATTTTGATTTTCAAAAGGCGTTTGATGAGATATTATTGGAGTATAGTGATCAAGATAAAATGATAAAGAGAGTGTTTGTGTTTAGTAGCATGGAATTTTATCAAGCATCTCTTACTCCATGGGAGAAAGATTATGAGGAGATTCAGAAGAAATTCAAGGACAAAGGATTTGTGAAAGTTCCTGAGGTTGTGTTTTGGGATCTAAGAGACTCGTTTTATGTTAGAATTACACAGAATGGTAATGGTGTGACTTTTATTGATGGATTTTCTAAGAAGCTTCTCACTCTATTCTTGGAAGAAGGTGGAGCTTTAAACCCAGAATCCATCATGGAGAATGCAATATCTGGTCAATTGTACGAGCAACTGCATGTTTATGATTAATTTTATTATTTATTGTTATTATAATATCACTATTAGCATTCGACCGTGTAATTCCACTTCGAACTATACTAGGACCTCTAAAACAAAATTCAAATCGGTGATTGAGTAAAAGTGAGTAAAATGCTCTCTTCTCTCTCATCATACAACTCCACCACCACCACCGTCACCACCACCGAAAAAACCTCCTCCTCCAAAAACCAGTAATCTTCCCGACTCAGTACTAGTATTGCAAGCTACCCTACTAAATTTACAGCTTGTAATACCTCTTTTTCCTCTTCCTCTTCTCCCTTTTCCTTATCATCAGTATGAATTTCTACTCTTCTAACCATCCTCTCGCAAAAAATGGTAACTCGATTGCTATTGCAGAGGTTAATCCGCCATATAAACTGCTACAAGAACATAAACTTATTGCAAAGTTTATGCACAAAGAGCCTATCAATTTCAGCTACATCAAACAACACATTAACAAATTTTGGGGCTTACAAAACAATGTTGAAACTGAGAAACTAGGATTCAACGAATTCATAATCAAATTCAAAAGTGAAGAAGACAAAACAAAGGTATGGGTTCAAAGGCCATGGACCATATTAGGCAAACACCTTGCTGTCAATCAATACAAAAATGGTATTACGAATACAGTCAAGCACACAACTCATTGGGTTCAACTTTCTGGAACTCCAATTTCGCTGCTCACAAGTAACTGTATTGAAAATCTTATGAAATATTTCGGAGAGGTTCATCATATAAGCTTACCAGAATCTGAAATCATTTATGAAAACTCAATCACCCGAGTTCAAGTGGATTGGGATATTTCTAAACCTATAATTGCTGGAATCAATTTCTGGGAAAATGAAGCTTCTCAGCACTGGATCAATTTTAGGTACGAAAATGTTGGACAAGTATGTTACAACTGTGGTTTGCTTGATCATGAGGCCCGTGGATGTCCAAACCCGGCCATTAAACCGGCTCTTGGAAGCTGGGTAAAACTATCCACTAGAGGCCCATCCAAATCAACTATCTTCATCAAGAACAAAAAAGATGTTAACAATGGAAAGCTTACAGGAGGAACTCGTAAAATCGTCAAGGCGAGTTGGAATTCTAAGCTAACTCGGACTAACTCACCAAAGGCTAACAAATGGGTTAATGAATCAACTGGTTTAACTCGGCAACAAGGTGTAACAACTCAGGTTGGTACTGATAGTACAAAGGACAAGAGCACGAATAACAAACAAACAAAAATGTTTGAATTCAAAGCTAGTGGAGAAGAAAATCAGAATACAAACAAAACTCGTACAAACACGACCGATAATGGTGTACTATCGGTTGTGATGGAAGAGAAGACAAAGAAATTGGGTTTATTGAAAGAAAAAGAAAATGACTTAGCAGGCCTCGCAGCCCAACTAGTCAAAATTTTTAACTCCCCCTCCAGCCCATTAAAAGATATCGCTTTCGGATCCTTTTTGAGCCCAAACCAAGGGGGCCCAAATATTACTAAACAAAACATTAGCCCAAATGTTATCCTTCCTCCTAACCTTCACTTATCTGATAACCCATTACCAAACATAACATCACCACTCCTTCTCTCTCCCCGATCAAACCCTAAATCCCCAATACGCATTTCCGATTCACTCTCAACCCCAATCCCTAATCCAACAATCTCCATTCCACACAACATAACGCCTAAAACATTTGGTAACTGTATTCAACTCATTGATTACAAAGAAGACTCGGTTAATTACTATGAAGGAGAATCATCAAATCAACACCGAAGATCGATTCGAAGAAATGAAAAACCCTACAAAAAGGGTAACAACTTCTCAGAAAGTGGAAGATATGAAAAGATATGGGAAGCAAGAAGGCTAATAATCGAGCAAGAATGCAAGAAGACTTCAGCTGAAGATAAGTATGAAGAAGGGGAAATGGTAGATGAGCGAGACGATGATAATGATAAGGCTTGCGGGATTGTCCTCAAACAATCCCAAGTCGAAGAATGATACACCTATCCTGGAACTGCCAAGGGATTGGCACCCCTTTGGCAGTCCAGACCCTTCGCGATATTACTTTCCGATATCGCCCCGAGGTAATTTTTCTTTCAGAAACTAAGAATAAGCATCATGTGTTATTAAAAATTGCGAATACTATTAAAATGGACCTTGTGACTGTAGTTGACCCTATAGGCCGTAGTGGGGGATTGGCTCTGTTAGCGGTTAATAAAAACAATATTAAAGTCATCAATTATGATGAAAATTATATACATTGTGAAATTTTAAACTCGGATGGTATTAAAATCCAAACTACTTTTGTTTATGGAGCCCCAGCTGAGGCTGATAAATTTAAGTCTCTTATTAAATTTGCTAGATGTAATCCTAAAAAGGATATCCCTTGGAATCTGGTTGGAGATTTCAACAATACAAGATTTCTTAGTGAGAAATTTGGGGGTAATCATAAATATGATAAAAATATGGAAAAGTTTGAAAATTTTATAAAAGATAACAATTTGGATCAAATTATAAGCAAAGGTTGTGCCTTTTCTTGGTCCAATAGGAGAAATGGAGCAAAACTTATAAAAAAATTGATTGAAAAATGCATTAGTAATAGCTACTGGAACAATATATACAATGAAGCTTGGGTGGATCTTCTACCTGCACTAGGGTCTGACCATAGCCCTCTTTTACTTCATCTTACTTATAATGTTGTTAAAAAAGAAAAAAGATTTATTTTTGAAAACCACTGGATGGAGGAAAAAGAATGCTTAAACATTATCACTAATATTTGGAACTCTAGGAACTCTACTAAACATATAGCTAAAAATAGGCTTATTACAAAACTCAATATGTGTAAGAGACTTCTTACAGTTTGGAGTAAAAGAAGATTTCATAATAATAAGAGAAGAATAGATTATCTTATGTCCCAATTAAAAATGATTACCAACTCAGTGTCATATAGTGAAAAAGACAAAGATAACTATAACATTATAGTAAAAGAAATAGAAACTATTTGGAAAATTGAAGAAGATTATTGGGCCTCTAGAGCTAGAATTACCTGGCTTAGAAAAGGAGATAAAAATACTCAATACTTTCATGCATCTACTAAAGAAAGAAGGAAAATAAATAAAATTAATACCATCCAAGATGAAAATGGTATTTGGCTAAATGAAAAAAATGAGGTTCAATCTAATATTTTAAATTATTTTAATAGTGTCTTTGAAAGTGTGGGACCTAGGGATTTCTCGCAAATCCTTAATATTATTGAACCTAAAGTTACCAACTCTATGAATAAAACCCTTACTGAAAAACTTGACATATTAGAAATAGAAAAAGCTGTCAAAGAGTTGGGTTCTAACAAAGCCCCGGGTCCTGATGGATACCCGGGTTATTTTTTCAAAAAATATTGGAATCTTATTAAATTAGATGTTATTAAACTAATAAATAACTTCTGGTATAATAATGAAAGCCTTGAGAAGATTAATCATACATACATTTCTCTTATACCTAAAATTGAAAAGCCTGGAACTATAAAACATTATAGACCCATTAGTGTTTCAAACTTTATATATAAAATTATTGCGCGAATCTTGGTTAATAGACTTCAACCACTCATGGGCAATATTATTGATGAAAATCAGTCGGCTTTTGTCCCTAATAGGCATATCCAGGAGAATTCTATGATTGCCCATGAAGTGAACAAGTTTATTAACGAGAAAAGAAATACTAAAAGCTACTATATGATTATAAAAGCAGATATTCAAAAGGCATACGAATTTGTTGAATGAGACTTTTTATCCTGCCTTATTATTAAAATGGGATTTAATGAAAAATGGTGCAAGCTAATTATGAACTGTGTAACTACTGTTACTTATTCAGTGCTTATTAATGGCACACCTCATAAATTAGACACACCTGAAAGAGGTTTAAGACAGGGGGACCCCCTTTCCCCTTTCCTCTTCTGTATTGTCACTCAAACCCTCTCATCTCTAGTAAAAGAAAAAATGGATAAAGGTCTTTATGAAGGAATCAAAATTACTAAAAACTGTCCCAACTTAACCCATCTATTATTTGCTGATGATAGCATGTTTTTCCTAAAAGCAAATAATGAAGAGGTTAATAGTTTTAATGATATCATCTCTAGATATGCTTACTCTACTGGACTCACCCTTAATAGAAATAAATGTGGGGTAAAATTTAGTAAAAATACCCCTCATTTTATTCAAGCTATCTTCTCTCATAAAATTGACATGAAAGTAGTCCAAAACTTAGGAAAATACCTAGGACTCCCCACGGAATGGGGAAGGTCCAAAGTGAAGGATCTTAAAATTTTAACTGAAAGAGTGGTAAAAAGAATATCCAATTGGAAAAATATTTATCTTACAGATGCGGGTAAAGAAATTCTAATAAAAGCTGTAATTCAAAGCTTACCAAATTATTACATGTCTTCATTTCTATTGCCAAAGAAAACATGTGATATAATTATATCCCACATTGCAAAATTTTGGTGGGGCAAAAATGGAGCTAAAAAAACCCACTGGTGTAAGTGGGACAAAGTTACTTATAGTAAATTCAAAGGGGGTCTCGGTTTTCGAGATTTACATTTGATGAATACTGCACTTTTAGGGAAACAAGCATGGAATTTGTTTAATAATTCCGACTCCCTTTTATACAAAATTCTAAAAGGTAGATATTTTTACAATACTTCCTTCTTTGAAGCCCAACTAGGAAATAATCCCTCTTGGGGATGGAAAAGCTTACTTGTTGGAAGAGATATTTTTCTACCTAATATCCAATGGAAAGTTGGAAATGGTGAAAATATCATACTTAATAAACATATATGGATTAGTAATTTAAACACTATAAAACCTCCCCTTACACATGAAGTGTCTACTGTTAAAGACCTGATGATTAGAGGGGAGAGAAAATGGAACATTGATATTCTTAAGAAGAACTTTGATAATAATACAGTAAATAATATACTAAAGACATTTATTCCTTTAGTTCCTATGAAAGATGTATGTTACTGGAACAAGTCTAAGAATGGGATATATACTGTCAAACATGCTTACCATATGTTAAAAAACGAACAAGAATCAAATCAGAGTGTCAATAACTTGACAACTAATCCTAATTTACACACAGTTGACCCAAGGGTTTGGAAAATGATTTGGAATCTTAATACTATACCAAAGATTAAGAATTTTCTTTGGAAAACAGTTAAAAATTTACTCCCCACAAATGTAAATTTGTTCAACAGGAAGATACAAAAAACGAAAACATGTTGTATTTGTGATTCAGATGAGGAAACCACTGAACATTTATTTTTTGAATGCCCTTGGGCTAAAGCTGTTTGGTTTTCATCTTCAATGGGCTTTAAAGTTAGCAACCAACAACCATGTAAAGTGGATGTTTGGATGGCTACTTATCTATATGAAGCCCATAAGGAAAGTGATAAAAAGGCCCATATTTTTGAAAAGTTTGCAACTATCATGTGGCACATTTGGAAGGCTAGAAATGAGTTTCTTTTTAGAAACATTAAAGTCTGTCCAAAAAAAACTATTATGCTGGCTAACTCGGATTGGAAGGAGCAATGTGAATCTTTAAATCCTAAGGATAATTTTTTAAATCTGAAGGAAGAAATCAATATATATGAAATGAACCTTAGTGGGAATAAAATTCTCAAGGATGACACTAATAGTCTGAGAGAAAAAAAGGTAAACTTATTAACTACTCATGGAAAGGTAGGTACTGTGAGTAAGACTATGATGAATGGTAAAGATAATGCTCTCGCTAATAAGTTTTCTAAACTAAAATGGGAACCCCCGCCAAGAATTGGTACAAAATCAACTCGGATGCATCTTTTAAAATTAACAAGTCTATTATATCTTGTGTGATTAGGGACTACTCAGGAAAGGTTATCAAGCTAAATTCATGGGAGATTGGAGCTGCTGATCCAATTGAAGCCGAAGCACTTGGCATTTTGAAAGCATGTCTATGGGCTAGGGACTTCAAGACATTTAGATGCATTATTGAAAATGATTGTTTAGATGTCATAGGGCCTTTAGCTTCCAATTCTCCTGTTTTGAATGATTGTATTAAGAATATTGTCCGTAGTATTTACTTTATTAGCGAATCTTGTAATCCATCTTTCTCATATGTTTCGAGAAGATGCAACGTAGTAGCTGATTGGCTAACTAAAAATACGCCGATTGGCATAGATTTTGAGTTAGGTAGAGGGTTAATCCCACCAATTTTAGCTGAACTTATCAAAGCCGATGCCCCAAGTATAGGGGTAGGCTAAATTTTGTAAGGTTTTTTGAGGATTTAATAGAAAGATTATGGACAAAAAAAAAAACTATACTAGTCTACTACTATTATATTATTCAATATTCACATCCACATTTTCTAGTAGAAAGAATTTGGACGAGTCACACATAAATATTAATTTCTATTTACTATTATATTATTCAATATTCACATCCACATTTTCTAGTAGAAAGAATTTGGACGAGTCACACATAAATATTAATTTCTATTTTGATTACAAACAAGAGTAATTAGAGATGTCGTTTAATCTATAAGAATAGATTTGAACGAGTGCAATATGTTTTCCCCATATGTATGAGGTTTTAATAAGTTCTAAATTTCAACAACTTACAATTTTTGGTTGAGGCTCAAAACAATTTTAGGTGTTTGAGTAATTAATTTTATATGTAGTAATGACTCCTCATATTCTATAAGTAGTCTGGTGGATCGATATATTTTATTATGCTCGCGTATAACTCGACATCTTTTGCTACTAATAAGTTCGCACACATGTTTGTTTCTCAATAGGTGTGATTCACTCCTATAAATGGATTTTTTTTGTAATATTTCCAAGCAATTCTCACTGTATGATTAATTCCAATCTCATAATTACCATTACAATTCACAAGGACTTCAAACTCTCGCAAATCAGTTTCAATACACACATCGAATATTCCTTGTTCCTACAACCATCTCAACCTTTCAGTAAGTGCTACTGGTTTATATGAAAAGAAAATTCCATTACATACAGCCATGCAAAATCAAACATGAATATCCCTTCATTATCTTTGAACAATCCATCTATTTCTGCTACTCTTTTCATTTCACTAAAATTTTCATCAATATTTAATTTCACTCTGATGATTTTGCCTTAGGGGAGAGCATGGGTTGGTTTTACCCGGTTTTGAAGTTAGGGTAAACCAAGGGTAATATATTTCGGTTTAAGGAATTCTTTGGGTAACCCAAGGGTAGAGTAAAAAAAAATTTACCCTCGGGTTACCCTTCGGTTTACCCGCGTTAATCAACATTAGTCAAACTTTTTAACAAATGAAAAACTTAAATAAAAAATGACAAAATATCATTATACTTCTAAAGTTCAAAGTTACAATTTTGACATTACAAATCAAGAAGTCGTGAATCGAATAGTTCAACATAAGTTACAATCAGTTACAATCCAAAGTACAGTCTTATACATTACATAACTTTAACAAAAAACGACATTTTGTTTGAATATAAAAAATGTAGGTTGATCGGGAATTTGGTCAAGACCTTTAGAATATCTAAGAAGTCAACTGGAAGACTTCTCTGACATGCATGTTTTGTATATTTTTTTTATTACACGGTTTTTCGGTTTGGGTAACCTTAACCCAATAGCTTGGGTAATACATAGGTAAAATATATGGACCCAAAAAATCACAAGGTAACCCAATGGGTAAGGTTGGCTCGGGTAAAATTAACGTATATTTTGGGTCGGGTTGGTTAAAATTAACTCGGTTTTTCGGTTTTGGTAAAATTTTGCTCTCCCCAACTTTGCCTACTTTATTAGCTGATTTTTGGCCAATATTGTAACACGTTCATCCATTTTTTACCCCAAATTCAAAAAAAAAATCACAAACCTTATTTCTAATTTGCAATTTCATGGTGAGACTATATGTAAATTTTTCGGAATCAAATTTTATGTCATTTGTTTTCAAGATGCATTATTTTTAAAGGCTCTCGAGTGTTACTGCATATTTGAAGAAATGATTAAGATGCACTATTTTTATCCTAGAGAAGAAGCAACATGAATGAATATGTTATTTTCACACTCCCTGGAAAAAAAAAAAACAGAGTAAAATGTATAAGGTTAACACTATACAAACTCAACTATGAGTAAGATATATTACTTACTGTTATATAAATAACCACCAGTTGTACAAGAGAAAATGGTTTCCGAAAAACAAATGAAAAGAAAAAAGTTTTTGAAAGAAACTAACTATTACAAAAATCGAAATGCGATTACAACAATCGAATAACAATTACACGGAAATACGATTACAAAAATCGAATTAAAACGTTACACGGAAATAACAAAATGTGAAACACTTACACGCACTACTACATTAATAGCCTTTAACGAGGACATCTTTCGCGAGGACATGATGTCCTCGCAAAAGGTTACTTTCTAGCGAGGACACTTTTTGCGACGATTAAAGTCCTCGCTAAAGGTGTGCGTGGAAAATAAGCCACCAATAATAATTAAAAAAGATTTTGACCGTTGGAAGTCGTCGCTAGAACCCAACTATTTGCGAGGACTATGGTGTCCTCGCTAGAAACCACCTTTTTGCGAGGACTTTTAGGTGCTTTTGCGAGGACCTGGTGTCCTCGCAAAAGGTTTGACCCTATTAAATACGGCCAGTTGGCCATTAATGCGAGCTTGAGCTTCTAAAACCCCCAAAAAACCCAAAAAAAATCCCAAAATTCTCCCAATTTTTATATAGATTTCACAATTAATTCTTGGGCATCTCTAGCTTGTGGATTGAGCAACAAATCTATCTCCTTTTGATCAAGTGTTGGAGCAAATTATTTTCATCATTTTAAGGTAAGTTCTTTTAATTTTTCAATTAATTTATTTTATTTTGTATAATTATTGTAATATTGTGTATGGTTTAGGTGTAGTTAATTGTTTTTAGTGTTTTGTTTGTGATATATTGTTAAAATATTATGATATGAAATTTTTATTTGAATATTTTGTGTATATTATGATTTTATTAAGTTAAATTGTATATTTAGGTGTTATATTTTTGCTTAGTTTGTGATATATTGTTAAAATACTAATTATTTGTGATATATTGTTAAAATACTAATTATTTATAAATTTTGGTATTAGTGACCATATATTTATTTGATTTTTGAACTAGGTGCCCTTTTTAATTATTGTGATAATGTAGTTGTTTTTTTTTGTTACATTTGAAGTATTTACTTTTGGTAATGAATTTAAATTTAGATAATGAACCCTCAAATAGACAAGAGTTGGATCAAATTAACGAATAAGGTTTCGAGGGAATACATTAAAGGTATAAGAGGGTTTATAGAATTTTCGCGAAACAAAGTGGATCGAGTCGGTAAAATATTCTGTCCATGTAATCATTGTTATAATAATCGAAGATTTCCAATCGATGAAGTTAAAGGTCATCTTTTTCAATGGGGTATGGATTCATCGTATGAAGTTTGGACGAAACACGGTGAAGTTATTGTTATCCCCGACGTTGAACCGGTCCAAGAAAACGTAATGGGTAATGTAATTCATGATTTAGGTCCCACGTTTGAAACTGGCGGGTATTCCGGTGACGTTGAGATGAGTGACGTGAATGGTAGTGGTACTGGTCGTGGGTCTTTGGACGCGTTGTTCACGGAAATGGAGACTGATTTGTACCCCGGTTGTACTAAGATGAGTTCTTTGGATTTCATTGCAAAGTTAATGCATGTGAAAGTGAAGAACAAGTGGACTAACACTTCGTTTACCGAGCTTCTGCAATTGTTAGGACGTGTTTTGCCTGAACCACATAACTTACCCGAGTCTTATGCGGATTGCAACAAGAAGTTGTCTAGTTTAGGCATGGGATACATCTCGATCGACGTCTGTTTAAACGATTGTGCTTTGTTTTATAAAGAGAATGAAAAAATGGAGAACTGTCCTGTTTGTGGAGAGTCACGGTGGGACCCGAAGAAAGGGAAGAGAGTGTCGCATAAGAAGCTGCGTTATTTTCCGATTGCTCCTAGGTTACAGAGAATGTATGCTTCGAGGCACACTGCGAAAGATATGATATGGCACCATACGGGAAAGAGCACCGACGAAGATGTGTTGCGTCATCCAGTTGACGGTGTTAGTTGGAAGACATTTGACGAGAGGAACCCCGAGTTTGCTAGCGAACCGCGTAACGTACGACTGGGTTTGGGGATCGATGGATTTTGTCCTTTCTCTATGCAAAATAACTCATACAGTATGTGGCCGGTAATATTGACGATTTACAACTTGCCGCCTTGGTTATGCATGCAAGAGTCTACGTTCATGCTCACGCTTTTGATACCTGGCCCTCGTTCACCTGGGAAGGATATGGATGTATTTCTCCGTCCTGCTATAGAGGAGTTGGAAACTTTGTGGAGTACCGGGATAGTTACATGGGATGCACATATGAAAGAGGAATTTGTCATGAAGGCGTGTGTGGTGTCCACGACGAATGATTACCCTGCTAGATCGTACACTTCAGGATGGTCGGGTCAGGGCTATTTAGCATGTCCCGAATGCATGGAATATACTCCTTCCGTGAAGGTTAATAAAGGAGTTGTGTATTTTGATCATAGGCGGTGGTTGCCCATGACCCACCGCTTTCGTTACGATAAAACTTCGTACGCTGAGGTTGAGGAGTTGCCGATTCCTCGGAAACATAGTATCGCTAACATTCAGACTCAGTTAGACGGGTTGCCGATTGTGTTTCCTGGTAAACACAAGGACTTTGGCGGAAAAATAGTGAAGAAAACGGGCCCTCGTATATCAAACTGGAAGAAAAAGAGTATATTCTATCGTTTACCCTATTGGTCAGAAAACTTGTTGAAACATAACATAGATGTGATGCATTGTGAGAAGAATGTGTGTGACGCCTTACTCGGTACAGTTGTTGGTTTGGATGGAAAAATTAACAAAGATAACGCGAAGTCGAGGGAAGATTTGAAAAAGATGAAAATTAGATCTGATTTGTGGTTAACAGTGAATACGCGTGGTAAGACCATTCTCCCTCAGGCAAAGTATGCGCTGACAACCGATAAAAGGCGAGATTTTTTAGAATGGTTGAAGGTGCAAAAGTTTCCAGATGGTTTCGCTTCTAGTTTGCGAAACAACATTCAGATTGACACCGGGAAGATTATCGGAATGAAATCTCATGACTGTCATGTGCTTATGCAGTATCTACTAGTGGCTAGTATTCCAGGCTTGATCAACGACAAATCCATTAGTGATCCGATCATTGGGCTGTGTAACGTATTCAGGAACGTTTGTAAGAAGAACTTGAGTAAGAAAGAATTGATTTCGGGAAAGTCTAAGGTAATCGAGCTTATGTGCAAGTTGGAGATGATCTTTCCTCCAGCTTTTTTTGATATTATGATCCACCTGGTTGTACACTTGTATGAGGAAGCTCGTTTAGGAGGCCCGGTACAGATGCGTTGGATGTACCCCTTCGAGAGGTACTTGAAGAAGTTAAAAGAATACATTCGAAACCCTGCTAGACCAGAGGGTTCGATCGCAGAGGGATACACTTCAGAGGAAACTTTGACTTTCATATCTCGTTACCTTCGAGAAGAAAGTACGAAGTTCAACGATCCCGGTAGATACGGTTACCAGATTCCAGAAAGCAAGGACATATCTGTATTTAATAGTCAGTGCAAGCCTATTGGGAAAAAGAAATTTGGACGTTTAGATTTCAAGGTGAAGGATCACATCGATTGGTACATCCTTAATAACTGCGACGAGATCCAAGATTACATGATGTAAGTGTTTCATTAGTATTTTTCTAAGTAAATATGCAGTTCTTTTATTAATCAATGTAATTTTACTATATACAGGGAACATAAGGCATCACTTCCATCCGTCGGCAGAGATCAAAAACACCGGGAGTATTTTCGAGTCTGGTTTATGAAAAAGGTAAAATAGCATAAAAAATGATTAATTACCCAGTACTGAACAGTTGATTTCTATGTAGGTCGGCACAATGAGAAGAGAAAATAATCCCCTAGCAACCAAAGAGTTGATGTCGCTGTCCAGCTTGTCCAACAGTGTCGTTTATGCGTATGATTCTTGCATTGTGGGCGGGGTGAAGTGGGTTACCCGTGAGAAGGGGGAGAAGCGAGTTACCCAAGATTACGGTGTGTGTACTATTACAGGTTGGTCCTTGCTCAATTTATATTAATTGTATTTGTTTTCACTAAATAATTTTTATCTATACAGACGGAGAAACATATTATGGTGAGTTGGTTAAGATCATTGAGGTTGAATTCACTGGTGGTAATTCGGTTGTGCTGTTTGAGTGCAAGTGGTATAACACGGATAAAAAGAAGAAATTACGTAGAACAGAACACGGTGCGACAATGATTAACACAAACTCTTATTGGTGGACTGAGGAGCCGTTCATTTTAGCTAGTCAAGCGAAAAAGGTCTTCTATATCGATCAAATTTACGCAAAAGGTTGGAAAGTGGTTTGGGAAGTGAACGACCGTCACGGATGGAGTACAGAATTATTTGGCGCTGAGTCAATTTCCACGGGAGAAGAACCTATAGAGATTCCATTGGCAGATACTATGTTGGATTCGGAGTACCCGGGTATTCAGTTGAGTACTGGACGGGGGATAGAGATTGATTTTTCGATGTTCGCTATTGTGCAAGAGACAACAATTCCCGTAAATGAAGATGATGAAGATGATGAAGTTGATGAAGATGATGAAGATGACACTATGGGCGAGTACGCGACTGACAATGACAGTATTCACCTCGATAGTGATGACGAACCTATCATAGTGGATGATGGTGACGATTCAGATTAGTTGTGTTGTATAAGTATTAGTTTTAACTACTTTTGATTAGTTGTGTTGTATAAGTATTAGTTTTAACTACTTTTGATTAGTTGTGTTGTATAAGTATTAGTTTTAACTACTTTTGATTAGTTGTGTTGTATAAGTATTAGTTTTAACTACTTTTGATTAGTTGTGTTGTATAAGTATTAGTTTTAGCTCACTAACTCACTAACATGGCCATTATATATGAATCTAGCAATTAAGTGCAAATATATGAACAACACAAATTATTCTCAATTTAATTAAACATAAAATCCAAAATTCACTTGAGTATATCTAAATCATAAACTAGGGCTCATACCAGGTTCAATTCCCAGTATAATTCTAATTTAGTTCATAATCAAATACAGAAGTACAAGGTTTAAAAAAGATACATATTTAAGCTAAGAATAAAAAAGAGATAAGAATTACACTGAGAAAAAGATTTAAGCTAAGAATTAAAAAAAAAAAAAAAAAAAAAAAAAAAAAAAAAAAAAAAGTCCTCGCTAAAGGTTTTTGCGACGGGTTCTTATTAAGAACCCGTCGCTAAAGGTCTTTATTTTTTTAATTTTTTAATTGGTCAAATAGGCGGTGGAATTTCCCGCCTTCAATTTGGCCAAATTTAAACGGCGTCGTATAGCCTTTAGCGAGGACTTTGTTCCTCGCAAAAACCTTTAGCGAGGACCTAAGGTCCTCGCAAAAAGTCTACGCGGAAATAAGACCCGCGAGCTCCCTTCTTCTTCCCCATTTCTTCTTTCTCCATCACAAAACCCTCCATTTTTCTCTCCAAAATTCTTCCGATTTCACCCTCCAATCCTACCCCCGAGCAATTATAAGCATCTACAAACATCATCAACACCTTCCACAACTACAAAAAGGTAAGATTGTTTAATTTTTTTTTTTTTTTATCAAATACAAAATCTTTTTTTCACTAATTCCGGGTTTAATACGTAAATTTTGGTCTTGGATATGTGTTGTAGGGGTTAATTATCCATCAAAACACGCAATACACTTTGGATTAAAGGTATGTTCTTACTTTTTTTTTTTTTTTTTTTTATTTCGAATTGTTTGTAGGTTATAATTAAATCCGAATTATGTAGGATGTTTTAGGTGATTATTTAGTGTATAAAACTTGCTAAATTATCTTGTATATGATTAATTTTTTTTTTTAGTATGAAATAATATATTTTTGTTATCAAAATTGCTAATTGTAGATTCATTTGTTGTTAATATTTTGTGTATATCATGATTAAAGTAGTATTGTGTGGTGATAGGGGTATTTTAGTAATTTTATGACCGTAGGGGTATTTTAGTAATTTTATGAACATAGGGGTATTTTAGTAATTTTATGAACATAGGGGTATTTTAGTAATTTTATGACCGTAGGGGTATTTTAGTAATTTTATGACCGTAGGGGTATTTTAGTAATTTTATGAACATAGGGGTATTTTAGTAATTTTATGAACATAGGGGTATTTTAGTAATTTTAAGACCGTAGGGGTATTTTAGTAATTTTAAGACCGTAGGGGTATTTTAGTAATTTTATGAATATATTACGTGTATATTACTAGTTTCGTATAACTTTTTGTAGATGGCTCAAGTAGCACGGGGACACGGTGGCGATGGTGATGGACGAGACCCATCACGGAATCCGAACATTCCTACCGGGGGATGTAACAAAAACACACGGGGCCCGACTACACTTGCTAGCGTGACTAAGGCCCGCCAACTATATGGGGGACGCCTTCCAATGGAGTTTGACGCAGAGGATCAGACATGGAACCCAATCGGTCCTTACTCTCAACACGTGACTCAGGTAATAAACCTGACTATTAGAGAGACGGTTCCACTATTCTACCCGAGTTGGGCTAAAGTCCCGGAGGATTACCATACGAAAGTTTGGGAACGCTTAAGGGTACGTAATGTAATTTTATTTTTTTACCGTTTCATAAAGTATACACTTATTTATTTTTTAAATTGCTTACAGGACTACTTTTTAGTTGAGGATTGGGAGGCACGTGATGATTTTCCTAGTATTGTGAAAATGGTCAACCACAAATGCGGAGTTGGGTTATCGGACGCTAAATTCCGTGTGAAGAAGGCGTATTACGAGAGTCGTCAATGTCCGGATGACCAGTCGCCCGAGAATTGGGAACTTACGCTGCAGCATTGGGACTCGTTAAAAGCTCAGGTATTAATTCTTATTTATATTGATTTTAATTTCTATTAACTATTTTTTTTTTTTACAAGAACCAAGCAAAAGAAAATAAAAAGAACAGGGGGATGTTGCAAAACCAAAGCGGGGCAGGCTCGAGGACCCACTCGAGGACGAGATATTCGTTGATGGATGACACGGTAGGTTGATTTTGTCAAATTTATTAATTTATCGAGATATTAATTGTATGGTTGACTAATGTTTGACTAATCTACATAAACAGGAGGTCGAAGAGGAGAATATGGAATTGGGCGAGGGATCGGGGGAAGGATCGTCTCGGCCTCCACCACTTCCGAAGATTAAAAAATTCTTCTCCCAAATTGGATTTAATACGAAAAAGAATTGTTGGCGGAGCAAAAAATACGAGCGGGCACATGTGAGTTTTACGAGACGTAAACTTTTAATTTTTTTTAGTTACTAACTAATTATTTCGTTTTTTCTTTATTTTACAGGCGGCTTTGAAGTCAATTCTCGAAATTCGAGTCCGTGAAGTGCAATCCCAAAGTGGAGATCCATCCTCGACCCCCAGATTATCCGCCCGAGAGAAGATTCAAGCTGTTTTGGACGCGGCAGGTATCGGTTTAGGCGGCGGGACCCGTAACTGGCTACCGGGAATTGGTCACACATTGTCACAGTCGAGCTCGAGCTCTTCTGCAAATCCGTCAGAACCAGTTTCCGCGAAGATATTAAAAGACTACCGGTGGATAGTGAAGTCGCTCAATTCCTACCTTGTCTCTCTCGGCAAGGAACCGATGCAAGAAAACGCCACTACCTCCTCCACGAGTACCCCCCCGACTCGAGACGCGATACATGAGGAGATGTCGAATGTAATTAACATGCTTAATAGATGCCGGAGGGAAAGCGGAATGGAAGAGCAAGACCCCCCTTCTCCCGAAGCCGATCGGACAGCTGAAGAAGAAGAAGATTATAATGATTTATTTTGACTGTTTTTTATGTTATATATGACTACTAGTATATATTTTTGACTTTTTAAATTATCGGGTTTAAATTTGGGTTTTATTTTAATTAATTTTAATTGCTTTTAATTTTTATTGTTGATTGTATTCTAACAATACAAAAAAATATAAAAAAAAAACAAATTAGAAAAGAAAAATTAGCAATACAATAAATAAATAAAAAATCACAATTCTAAAAAAAAAAAGAAAAATCAAATTATTTTAATTTAATTAATTTTTAAATTCCTGTAATTAGGCTTTAGCGAGGACTTTGTTCCTCGCAAAAGGCATCCTCTAGCGAGGAAAATAGTTCCTCGTAAGAAAGGGAAACTTCTAGCGAGGAACACAAGTCCTCGCTAGAAAGTACCTCTAGCGAGGAACTTATGGTCCTCGCAAGAAGTTTCCCTTTCTCGACGACTTTGCCAGGTCGTCGTAAAATCAAACTTCTCTCGACGAACTTTTCGCGACGACCTTTAGGCGAGGACTTGTCCTCGTTAAAGGTTTTAGCGAGGACATAGTGAACCTCTTGCGAGGACTTAAGTCCTCGCAAAAGGTCTTACATGTAGTAGTGACGGAAAAGAAAAAAAAAGCAAACAATCGATATTCCGGCGTGACCGGTCTACTACGTAGGAAAAATATAGAGAGAGGTGGTGAGGTGTGTGGACTAGATCAATGCCTTGCCATGTACATGGTTATTGGCTATTTGGACTTAGTTAAAATCACAAAGTATAAAACTAGTTATAAATCCTTATAAGCCACCGATGTGGGAAAGGATTAAAACTCACTTTTTTTTGACTATCAAATGAACTCTTGGAGATAACATATATCCAACACTTACTACCTTACGTATCTCAAATTATAAGGCACCCCAATGGGATTGGTAGAAGACCATTACTAGTAGTATCTATCTGTATCATATTTGAACCTTAGTAGTTAGTACTCTGCTATTTTCAAACAACTTTAACCTATTTATTTAGCTCATTGGTCAATATTCATTTCCGTATAAGTTCATCTAGGGGTCAAGAGGCTTTCTTTTCCTTGATTAACCGATGAATTTGATCCTCCAAAGATATCTATAATTAGTAAAAAAAAGTACTACTTCGATTACATACTAAAAACTAATACGAAAACCAATCTTGTACATTTTGTAACGGTGGACTCAATCTTTTTTTCTTCGATTTTATCTTTTAATGATGCTCGTTTTACTATGAACGAAATGATCCAAACACGACCTAAGCTTACTGTTATAGGCTACACTAAGCTATTGGTTACTGTTGTGAAGACGAAAAATTACCCTTACGCTCTTTCTTTATTTAGAAAAATGCGTATTTTATGGGCTCCTGTCAATGATTACACAATGAATATAGCTATAAATTGTTACTGATCTTTAAAAAAAAAATATGGGTTTTGCAGTATTAAGCTGTCTCTTCAAAGGTGGTCATGTGTGTAGAGTTGTTTAATAGGTTTTTAGGAGGGAAAAACTTTGTGAGCCGAGTGAAGAGCCTTGAGTGGATGCAAGTACTTATGAAATCATATATAAACATCCTAAGCTTCTTGATATAATTCAACAGATGTAAACTTTTAAAAAATCAACGGTCTCTTTATGGTTGTACCAATCTGAAATCACTGATATTTACTGTCCAATCCTCGTTAAAGAAAGATTTTATTCGGGATTTAGAATGTTTGGATTATCATGGTTACAAGGAGATTTTAGTTTCTATAATGTGAGAGAGATGGTCATGTAACAATGAAGCAAGTGAAGGCCCATTGTTGGTTTCTGTTAGTTGGATAAATTTGTAGGTTTTGGTGGTGTTTAATTCAAATTTTAAAAATAAGACTATAATAACGAAATCATGTGAACCACATACATGGTTTGGATTCATTGGTTGCTGATGGATTTTAGGTCTGCGAGTTCACAACAGTAGCATAGGTCTGGAAAGGGCCTGTATTGGAGGTCTACTTCAATGCGTCCGAAGTGCAATTATTAGAAATTGCAGCAACGACATAATAGAAGCCCAAGAACAGTGCAATCAATGGAAGAAGTCGTGATATAACTGCAAAACTTAATGGCCTGCTTCGGGCCAAAATTGTTGATGGAAAACAGTGGAAGGCATGGAGATTTCGGCAATTGCTATTGCGATTATTTGGCATATATGGTTTGTTAGGAAAGGAAGGTGCTTCAAGCCTAATGAGCAGAGGAAATCAATTGCTGAATTACGGGCAAGGATATAGTATACAACGAGTGACGGTATAAGGGTGTGGAGTAGTGAAAAAGATGGAGGGATGGGCGAGTTAGTGCATTGGGTTAAACCGAGCCATGGAAAAAATTAGATGTCGATGGTAGTTGTGCGATGGATGGGTCGAGAGCGGGAGTAGGAGGTTTATTCAGGACACGATGGGTAATTATCTTGGAGGTTTTGTGGGTGCTTGTAAGTCCACTACCGCTTTTCAGGCGTAACTATTCACTTTCCAGTGTCCAATCCTTGTTAAAGAAAGATCTTATTCAACCAGATGGGATTAGCTCACTGGCCAGAGTCTTGGTCTACCAATCTAGTGGTGCAGGTTCGAACCGAGTCAATGACTCCGAGTCCAAAGTGGCTCTCCTATGTAACAAAAAAAAAAAAAGATCTTATTCAGGGGCTTTAAATCGAGATTTAGAATGTTTGGATGATCTCAGGTCCACAAGGACTAGACATTATATTTCATTCATAATATTAATCATAACGAACAAACTTAGACATAACAATAATATCATTTCCACCTTTTATATATATATATATATATATATATATATATATATATATATATATTCCAAACCACCTTATATATGAGCTTAACATTCCATTACATCATAATATAAACACTAGTATATTATTTATAATAATAATAGTAATAATAACAATAAACAAACTTAGCCACGGCGACGACAAGTGTTGGCCATTTTACCGGCCAACCTTTCTTGTTCAGTCATGCATTGTGGGATCAATTCCATCTCAAGCTGTCGGATTGATTTCCGGATGTTAGTCAACTCAAGCTGTCGAATCTATATTTTGTCTTATATACACTATAAGGGTAGTAAAGGTATTTGTCAATTTTGAGGCCTCTAAGTAGAACAGAGAATCCACTTGGTTCCTATATGGCACTAAGATGGTCCCCAGGACTCCTTGGGTAATTCACCCATATATGAAAGGAAGAAATATAGAGATATAATATTTTTTAATTAAAAAAATTAGGTAAAAATATTCGTGAATGTATAAGAAATGAAAGATATATATAAAAATAATATTTTGTTGATTTTAATTAAATATTATTTTTATGTCTTAATATTTAATTTTATAATTTTAAAGAAATTTAAATTTAAGGTAAAAAAATTAGTGAATATATATACAAAAAGGATTTTATAAGTGAGAATTAAGTTTTTCTTATTAGCTAAAAAATAATTAATGACATTAATGTAAAAAAGTAAGTTAAAGGTTTCTAGACGACCATGACCATCTTTTATTGCAGCAGCTGCTGCAAAGCCGAGAGCTGGAACAGCTCCACTGCGCGCTGATGCTGATGGGCCGAGTCTGAGAGCTGCTGGTCGGGGACTTGTAGCTGCTGAGAGAGATGCTGATGCCGCTATTGGAGGATGTGCTGGCGCTGCTACTGATCCAAGAACAAGAGTTGCTGCCGGTACTGGACCTGAAGCTGCTGTCGCTGCTGGTTTAAATGCTGAAGCAGATTCGAACATTGCTGCAGGCTCGTGTTTTACTGTAGAATCAATTACTGAAACAGTTACAGACCCGAGACAGTTAAATGAAACTGCAGAGATGACCCAAGGGTCTAGACTTGCTGGTATAAGAAGTTGGCTTGAGGGTCACCTGCGATGCAAGTATAAGCTACAAGGAATAGAATGGCCCTTTGTGTTTACGGCTGCATTATGGACAATATGGACTAAGCGGAATCAAATCTTCTATCAAGAACAAACGAAAATTCCACATGTCAAGGAACTTAAAAGAGAAATTTTCTCCATAGCAAGTAATTTCATCCTTGCTTGGGGCAAAGAGCTTGATGGTGGAATAATCAAACTAGCGTCCAATGTAATGATTAAATGGGTTAAACCTTCGAAGGGATTGAAGCTCAACATAGATGGTAGTTTTAATGCGATGAGGAAAAGTGCGGGTATATGTGGTATATTACGTGATAGAAGTGGGTCATGTATTGCCGGCTTCTTTGGACCTTGTTTGGTCGAGTCACCTCTCATGTCGGAAATGTTGGCTCTTCATTACGGACTTAGATGGATTATCGGTAAAGGTTATAAAGATATCTACATTGAGACTAACTCGAGGGAGCTCCATCCGCTAGTGAAGGGCGGTGGGAGCTCAAGTAGTCTTTATGTAATGGACTCGAAGGAGTTCCACGCGCTAGTGAAGGGTGGTGGGAACTCGAGTAGTCGATGTGTTGACCTTGCACGGGAATGTCGTGGATTACTCCAGAAATTTCCCAACTTCGAGCTTAATACATTTTTCGGGAAGCTAATTTTTGTGCAGATAAATTAGCAAAGGAGGGAGCGATCATGTTTACAACACCGAAGGAGTTTAAGGACCCGCCGGATTACCTTTGGTACTACATTACAAAAGATAGAAGCGAATGTGCAACTACTAGAAGTGTACTAGATCCATAGTTAATGCTATTTCGTTCTTTGTTTTCCTTGTAACTCTGTCTTAATCAGCTGTTAAAGCCTCATATGTATGAAAAAAAAAAAAAAAAACAGATGTAATTAGGTTGAAAAAATCCAATTTTTTACCCTTATTTTGGTTTTCATCATGTACAATAAGGTGAGATAGATAGTTGGCCTAGTGGTTAGGTTACTCCGCAGAGACCAAGAGGTCCTGGGATCGAATCTCATTGGAGTCAAAATGACTCCGAGTCCAAAGTGGCTCTCTCATGTATTCAAAAAAATGTACAATAAGGTAAAGGAAGAGGTGTTTTAGGTTTTTTTTTATATTTAGTTGGATTTTAATAATTAATTACGATGGAGATTTTATAAGTAATATGGGCTGGGCTGGGGCCTTTTATAATAATGTCCTAGAAATTAAACCTTAGTAAACTAACAGATCTATTAGCATATCTGTCAATAACCTATTAGTAATCAGATTTATTCTCACTTTATTTAATTTTTTTAATCAGATTCATAAACGCAATATCTTTCAACAAGATTCTTTTACAAGACGTTCGGAATTCAGTACTGTTCAGTAAGTAATCTAGGCAAAGTTTTCGACACACTTTTTAACCAGCAAAATATTGTAACGGACATTAGTACTACGAGTAGTATTTCCTATAGTATAGGCACCTATATTGCAATTTTTGCATAATATAGGGACCTATAATGCAATTAGAGAATCCTACCCTCTTCTAGTGCATGCTCATATCCCTCTATTTATTTGTAACACTGCGTTTTAATTCTTTTATATATATATTTTTTATATCAGGAAAATCATCAAAATCAGATGTTAATGACTAATGATGATGTTTTGGGAGATAAAATTCCGGATGATCAACAAGAAATCTTTAGGCAATTCTGTTACAAGACTCTCAAATTACCTGGAGGGGTATAATCGTCTAATTATTATATACTTGTTAGAATTATTAATATTAATATTCTTTTATCTGTTTTGCACTTCCAGAGAAATGCACAGTTCCCTGGTTCACATCCAGTTTCCCTTAGCAGGTACCTTACTACATTGTTACCTTAATATTGATATCAAGGTCTATATTGCAAAATTTGCATAATATAAGGGACCTATAATGCAATTAACTCTCATGATATATTGTTACAGGGAAAACTTACAGTTATTAAGGCAGAGATACTATTATGCTACATGGAAAGCAGATGGGACCCGCTATATGATGTTAATAACAATGGATGGTTGTTATTTAATTGATAGACATTTTAACTTTCGAAGGGTACAAATGAGATTTCCTTGTAGACAATCTAATGAAGTAAGTTTATTTCTCTTTTTTTTTTTTTACTGTTTTTTTGTTGTTATATGATAGTCAAGTATAAAGTTCTAGGGTAAATTGCCTTAGAAGGCTCTCATCTTTTCAAATGAGAATCCCAGGACCTATCTTTAATTTTTGTGCCTAACGTAATGTACTATAGGTACCTATATTATGCCAAAAATGCACACTATAAGTCCCTATGTTCCTTTTTTTGCATAATACGGGGACCTATAGTGCACTTCTTGCATAATATAGGGGCCTGTTAAGTTTTCGCAAATATAGGGACCTGTTAAGTTTTCGCAAATATAGTGACCAATAGTGCATTTCTCGCATAACATAGGGACATATAGAGCAATTTTTGCATAGTATAGGGACATCTAGAGCAATTTTTGCATAATATAGGGACATCTAGAGCAATTTTTGCATAATATAGGGATATCTAGAGAAATTTTGCATAAAATAGGGACATATAGAGCAATTTTTGCATAATATAGGGACATATAGAGCAATTTTTGCATAATATAGGGATATCTAGAGCAATTTTTGCATAATATAGGGACATATAGAGCAATTTTTGCATAATATAGGGACCTATAGTGTTATTTTTGCATATTGTATAGACCTATAATGCAATTCTCACATAATATAGGGACCTATAATGCAATTTCGCATAATATAGGGACCTATAGTGCAATTTCGCATATTGTATAGTCTTATAATGCGATTCTCACATAATATAAGGACCTATGATGCAATTTTGCATAATATACTGACCTATAATGTAATTTTTCCATAAACGGATCACTAATGCCAAACACAAAAATAGAAGATCCAGGATGCACAGAATTTAAAAGATCAGGCCATGTTTAAGAAAACACATTAAAAAATAGGGGCTTCTAAGACAATTTGCACAAAATTCTATATTCAAAACTTTTAAGCTAAAACTTTTTTGTAATTTTTATGTTAGGGTTTGGCTGAAAAGACTCATAATTTTACATTACTTGATGGAGAAATGATTGTTGATACTGTACCGGATTCAAATAAACAAGAACGAAGATACTTAATCTATGATATGATGGCCATTAATTATGGATCTGTTACTGATGTAAGAAAATTTTGTGATTTTTGTATTGTTTTGATGTTTTTAAGTGAGATTTCTTAATTATGTATTTGGTCCTTATGTTTGGGAGTTTGTAACACACTTGGTCCCTTGTGTTTGTCAAAAATTAATATAGGGATCTATAGTTCATATTTGCATAACATAGGGACCTATAGTGCAATTTTTGCATAATATAGGGGCCGTAGTGATTTTTTTATAATATAGGGGCCTGTAGTGAACTTTTTATAATGTAGGGGCCTGTAGTGCAATTTACTCGGAAAAGTTTCCCATCACCCCCCCTTTCTTAGCTTTTAAAATTTGTCTGTCTAGGCTTTATTTCATTTATATGAAATTTGTATGATAAAATGTATGTTATTTTTATACTACATGGACTTTTAGCGCAATTAGCAAAAAAGAAAATAGAACATAGGAACTCATAGTGCAATGTTTGCATAATATAGGGACCTATAGCGCATATTTTGCATAATATAGGGGCCTGTAGTGAATTCCGTATAATATAACGGCCTATAGTGCAATTTACTCAGGAAATTTTTTCCTATCACCCCTTCCCCCCACCCCCTCTTTCTTAACTTGTTAAATTTTGTCTTTTTAGGTTTAATTTTATTAATGAAATTCGTATGATAAAATATATGTTATTTTGTATACTACATGGGCTTTTAGCGCAATTAGCAAAAAATAAAATAGGAACTTATAGTGCAATGCTTAATATAGGGACCTATAGTGCATTTTTTTCATAATATAGGGCCTGTAGTGCAATTTTCATAGTGAACGTTTTGACTAATATAGGGACCTATAATTCAATTTTCACATAATATAAGGACCTATAATGCAATTTCACATAATATAGGGACCCATAGTTCAATTTTTGCATGAAGGGATCATAATATAGGGACCTATAGTGCAATTTTTGCATAAAGGGATCATAATATAGGTACCTATAGTGCATTTTTTTAATATAGGGACCTGTAGTGCAATTTTCTCAAAAAAAAAAGGCCGCCCCTTCCCTTCCTAGCTTTTTAAAATTGTTTTTTTTAGTCTTTGATATATTTTATTTGTATGATAAAATATACGTTATTTGGTATAATACATATACTTGTAGCGCGCAATTAACTAAAAAATTTACTTAGGTTCCTATAGTGCAATTTTTGCATAATATAGAAGCTTCTAGTGCATTTTTGCATTTAGGGACCTACAATATTGGGTCCGTGCAATGTTTTTATAATTACTTCTTAATTCTTTACGTTTCAAAATGACCACTTTGTCACTTATGTTTGTCAGAAGTAGTCGCAAAATCCCAAATATAACCATCATATGGACAATTTACTCATTTACCCTTTACATAATTAAGAGTCTACAATATTATTTGTATTCCTTTAATTAATTTAAAATTTAGTCCTTATTTAAAATTAAAATTTAATTAATTATTTTATATATTAATTTATTATAGAGGCCGTTTTATGAACGATGGAAAATGATGGAAAGAGAAGTGATTGAGCCTCGAAACTATGAAAGACAACATATATACCAAAGCAGAAACCCTTATTACAGATATGATCTCGAGCCTTTTAGAGTATGTTTTTTATTTATTTTTTTATTTTTATGGATTTTTTTAGTTCTTGAATTTGGCCTTTTTTTTAGGTGAGAAAGAAGGCTTTTTGGTTACTCTCTACTGTTACTAAACTTTTAAAGGAATTTATTCCAAAGCTACCTCATGAAGCAGATGGTCTCATTTTCCAGGTGCGTAAATATAGGGGTATCTAGTGCAATTTATTATATAATATAGGGAGCTGTACTGCAATTTTTGCATAATATAGGGACCTGTAGTGCAAGTTTTTGTTTAATATTGGGACCTGTAGTGAAGTTTTTGCATAATATTGGGACCTGTAGTGAAGTTTTTCTAGTGCTAGTTATTGCATAATATAGGGACCTATTGTGCAAGTTTTTGCATAATATAGGGGCCTGTTGTGAAACTTTTGCATAATATAGGTACGTATAGAGTATATTTTGCATAATATAGGGACCTGTATGAAATTCGTACAGAGACTAATAGTGCAATTGATTAAAATTATCTTATTAATATAGGGATCTAGTGCAATTTTTGCATAATATTGGGACCTATAGTGCAATATTTGCATAATATAGTGGCAGTTAGAACATTTTTTGCATAATATAGGAGCATCTAGTACGTTTCTTGCATAATGTAGGGACATATACTGTACATTTTGCATAATATAGGGACCTATAGTGTAAATTTTGCATAATATAGGAGCATCTAGTGCATTTCTTGCATAATATAGGGACCTAGCATGTAATATTTGCATAATACAGGGACCTAAAAAAGATTTCTCATGATCCTTTTTGTTAACATGTACTTATAGGGACGGGATGATCCTTATGTTCCTCGCACTCACGAGGGTCTATTGAAGTGGAAATATCCAGAATTGAACTCAGTTGATTTTCTCTTTGAGGTCCTCATATTATCTCTTTATTTACATATTATAGTATATAGTTTACATTTTATAAATTTACGAAAAAATATATTTGATTTCTTTTCTCTTTGGCAGGTCGTTGATAATCGTCATTTTCTTTATCTTTATGATCGTGGGAAGAAGAGATTGTTGGAAGGAACTGTCGTTTTCCGTGGTTAGTTGTTTCTTCAGTGCTATTTTTGTATAATATAGGGACCTATCGTGCAATTTTTGCATAACACAGGGACCTATCGTGCAAATTTTGCATAATATAGGGACCTATAGTGCAATTTTTTTTGCATAATATAGGAAACCTATATAGTGCATTTAACTCAGGGAATTAAGAAATTGGGGCTGTTTCCCTTCTATAGGGACTTTTAGTGTAATAAATAGAAAATAACATCAGGACCTATAGTGCAATTTTTGCATAATACAGGGACCTAGTGTAATTTTTGCATAATACAGGGACCTCTAGTGCAATTTTTACATATGTAGGGGGTCTATAGTGCAATTTTTGTGTAATATAGGAAACCTATAGTCCATTTTTTGCATAACACAGGGACCTACGGTGCAATTTTGCATAACACAGGGACCTAAAGAGCAATTTTTGCATAACATGGGGACCTATAGTGAAATTTTGTGTAATATAGGGATGTATAGTGCAATTCACTCGAGGAAAAAGAAATTGGGGGTGTTTTCCTTTTATAGGGACTTGTAGTGTACTAAATAAAAGATAACATGAGGATCTATAGTGCAATTTTTAAATAATAAGGTATATTTGTAGTTCAATATTTGCATAAAAATAGGGACCTGTAGTGCAATTAACTAAAAAATCTGGTAGTTGCCTCCGTACCCCTTGCCCCCTTATATAGAGAGACTTATTGTCTACTTAATTTAAGAAAACTAATATCGGGGCCTATAGTGCAATTTTTGCATAATGTAGGAACTTAATAGTGCAATTGTTAAGTAATATAGGGACCATATATTGTAATTAAAGTGTTTGGTGATTGTGTGGAACAGATTATGCGGACCCCACTATATACAATGGTAAAATCATAGAGTGTTCTTGGGATTTTAAAGAAAGGGTGTGGAATTGTATGCGTGTCCGAGTTGATAAAGGAACCCCCAATGAGTTTAAAACCTACACTAAGGTAAAATTTACCACATATCAAAACAAAAGTCGAAAATACCCTTACTTAATGTTTTTTTAGGTGATGAAAAGTATAAACGATAATATCACAGAAGAAGATTTGTTGAGTGAAATTAACGAGATTATCTCATTACCTATGTACACGGATAGGATTTGAAATGATAGCAAGGTTCATTCAGCGCTAGACGAAGATAAAAAAGAAAAGTCAATAAAAGTCAATGCTCTCTTTAATAAAATTTATTGAAAAATCAGGTTTAGGTAAAATGACTTACTGACCGGTGTTTTTTTTTCCATTTTATTTAGGGATTACGTAAATTTAAAACAGTATTAGATTGTTTGTGTTTATATTTCGAAGTGATTGGTAAGTTTGTTGGTTTAAAAGGTTGCAAATTTCAGGTTTAAGGGTAGGTTTAAGGGTAGTAATGATTTGTTTTATGTGGTTGGATAGTACATTTTTATTTCTGATTTTAAGAGACTTGAAAAACATATTATGTTTGGAATTTTATTTGGTTTTAATGTGGTTTGGTTTATGATATTTATAAATTGAGAAAAAAAAAACGTATTTTGAATGTATTATGAATGTATATTCCCATACCCTTGGGAATAATAAAGGATTTTAATTTCAAGGAATCCATCGCTCGTTAAATTTTGATTTCTAGGCAAGCAAAGTCAATACCTTCCAAAAATTTAAAAATCATCATTGACTAAAAACTCTTGTTTACTTATCGTTTGGGTTTTAAGGTGTTGGCTGCATAGTTTATGGTTCTAAGAGTAAGACCAATGGGGTCTTTAAATGTTACATTTGAAGACCTAAAAGTAAAATTAGTTAAAAAATCAACATCATATTTATAAAGACTAGTCAAATATGAAAATAGAGACTTGATCTCTATATATTTTATCAAATTTGAATACATATATACATATTTAACTTTTTGTCAAATGAATCAAAAGGTTCCTAGCATTAATATAAAAGAATTATAATATTACTTTATATTTATATATAATAAAAAAAAAGGGTTATTGTATCAACATTCTCATTAAACTCTCTAATTGTTTTTTTTATGCCTTCAATAATCTTATTTATAAAAAAATGCCTAATGAAATTATTATTTATCGAAAACATCCCCTTTATATTTTCTATACCTTTACTAATTCCATCACATGCGCGCGTCCGTGAAATTTTTTTAAAATCGTCATAACTAATTCGAAAAAAATCAGAAAATTTTAAAAAAAATATTTTTGAATAAATCTAATTAATATTTACGTCTATGAATTTTTTTTATTTTTTTTATTTTTTTGAATTTTTTCGAATTTTTTTAATTTTTTTTTTCGCAGACACGGAATTCCATGTTTTAAACATATAATTTCGTGTCTGCGAAAAAAAAATTAAAAAAAATCAAAAAAAATCAAAAAATTCCGAAAATTCCGAAAAAAAATCATAGACGTAAATATTAATTTGATTTATCCAAATATAATTTTTTTTGATTTTTTTGATTTTTTTTTAATTAGTTATGACGATTTTAAAAAAATTTCACGGACGCGCGCGTGTTTATTAGTTTTTTTCTTATTTTTTAATTGTTAATTATAAGGGTAATTTGGGATGGGGCTGTTTTCAATAAATATTTTTTTTCTAGGCACCTTTTTCTAAATAAGTTTTTTAATAGGCATCAATCAACAATTGGCTCTAAAAAAAATCAAATATATGATTTTTTTAATTATTCAATCAATTTTTAAATATAAAGAAAAGAATTCAAATTTAATAAAAAATTATTAATTTTATATTAATTTACTCATATAAATTAAAATAATATATTATCGTATAAAACTTAAATTTAATGTTACCACTGATGTTGTCATTAATTTAAAGACCTAAATTTAACAATGGGTCTTCAAATTAGGTCTTCAGTATTCAAATTAGGTCTTCAAATATAGATTTAAAGACCTAACATAGAGACCCCATTGGTCATGCTCTAATGGCAACTAATATAGCATTGATTCCTAAAGTTTCTGTACCTTCAAATGTAAAATTGTTTAGACCTATTTCCTGTGTTAACACATCTTATAAAACTATTTCTAGGATTATATCTGATAGAATTAAAGAAGTATTGGATTCTTTAGTATCTAATAACCAATCAGCTTTTGTGAGTGGTAGGTATATCTGTGATAATATAGTGGTTGCCCAGGATTTAATGCATGAGTATGAGAAGGAGAAGGTGACCCCTCGGTGCACTATTAATGTAGATATTCAAAAGGCATATGATAGCCTTAATTGGGATTTTTTATTTAAAACATTACATGCGTTTGAATTCCCTTTGAAGTTTATTGAATGGGTGAAGATGTGTGTTACTACACCAAGTTTTTCAGTTGGTGTTAATGGAGAAATGGTGGGGTTTTTTTAGTGGTAAGAGGGGCTTGAGACAAGGGGACCCAATGTCCCCTTATCTCTTTGTCCTTAGTATGGAAATATTTACATCAGTTTTCAAGTTGTGTGGGGAGAATAAAAATTTCTCATATCATCCTGGATGTGAAAAATTAAGACAAAATCATATTATGTTTGCAGATGACCTGCTTATATTCCTAAGAGCAGATTATCTATCAGCTAATGTGGTGAAAGAAGGTATAAATATCTTTTCAAGGCTCTCAGGGCTCAGGATCAACAGCCATAAAAGTGAAATCTATTTTGGGGGAGTTTCAGTTGAAGTAAGGGAGGGTATTTCAAAGATTTTGGATATAAAAAGAGGCTCCTTACCTGTTAGGTATTTAGGGGTGCCCTTAAATGCAAAAAAGCTAAGTATGGGTGAAGCTAATAAGCTTGTTGAGAAAATATGCGAGAGTATGAACCAGTGGAGCAATAGATTATTGACCTTTACTGGTAGATTAGAGTTGATAAGGGTGGTTCTTATTAGTAGGATAACCTACTGGTGTAGGGTTTTCCTACTTCCTAAAAATGTAATTTACAAAATTAATCAAAAGCTTGCAAGCTTTTTATGGAGGGGTAATTTGGAA
This sequence comes from Nemophila menziesii, assembly GCA_029959085.1. Taxonomy (NCBI): domain Eukaryota; kingdom Viridiplantae; phylum Streptophyta; class Magnoliopsida; order Boraginales; family Hydrophyllaceae; genus Nemophila; species Nemophila menziesii. Next base: position 107,411,991 of record JARWIR010000001.1, read on the forward strand.
GGATCAAGGGGAGCTAGAGTGGACAAAGTTTGTAGACCTAAAGCTGAGGGTGGATTGAACATACCTAATATTGAACAATTGAATAAGGTATGTATGCTTAGTTTGTTTTGGAGGGTTTATAAGATAAATGATAATTTACTCAGTAAGTGGTTTCATGGGAATATTAGCAAAGAATGTTGTATTTGGAGTCTAAAGGTGAAACAAGACTTAGCTTGGATTTGGAAGAAGATATTAAATCTGAGGGAAGTGGCTTATCCATTTATTAATCATGAGTATAGGGATGGCTCAAATACTTATGTATATTGGGACAGATGGATCAAAGGTGAAAGTATAAGGGGTGCTCTAAAAAGAGAGTTTATATATAGTAATGAATGGAATAATAGGACAGTAAAGAGCTGTTTCACAAGGGGCCGGTGGCATTTTCCTGTTGAGTTAAGGGGTCTAGCTGATATGATCCAAAATCCTAGACAGGGGCCTGATGTTATTAAATGGTCAGCTAGCTGCAAAAATAAATTTTCATTCAAGAAGACTATGCAGGAAATTAGAGGGCCTGGAGTGGTCCTTGAATGGACTAGATTAATATGGTATAAGACTAATATTCCTAAGTGCAGCTTTATGGCTTGGATGGCTTGTTTGGATAGACTGCCAACCAAGTTTAGGATGTGTGAGTGGGGTATAAGTGCAGATATGTCCTGTGAGTCTTGTCATAGTTCAATTGAGGACAGGGACCATGTTTTTGTGACCTGTCCAATATCTAGAAGAATGTTGAGAGAGTGTTTTAGGAGGAGTGGCCTCAGATGGAAGGAGTGTAGTATATGGGAGGAGGTTATAGAAGTGTTGTTAATGGAAGCTAATAGTAAATTTTTGAATTACATCATTAGTGGATGGATTACAGGATTTGTATACCAGGTATGGATGAACAGAAATGCTATTATTCACAATGATAGGGTGAAAAATGAGGATGAAATGATGAGTAATATCCAATATATGCTAGTTGTAAAATCAATGGGGTGCAGGAGATATACAAGTAATATCAAGAATGAAGAGATAGCTAAAGAGTGGTGTCTTTGTAATGTTTTCAAAGATAGTTAGATCATTTGTATTGCTTAATTTGTACTTATTTCTAGATTTGGATGTAATGAGCAGCAGATGATTTTAAAGCTTGTAAATGACTTTCAATGAGTTTTTAATAAAATTGATTGATTAGCGAAAAAAAAAAAGACATCCATTTCACACAATTCATTCTGTACGCGAATATTACGTATCGTCTTCCAGATACGAGGAATCGTTTTCTTAACACGAGTTTTGTTATGAAATGCTCGTCATGGGTTAAGTGTTTTCTTGGAGTATCTTTCTTGAAACATGGGTTAAGTATGTGATGTGGGGGTCTTATCTGGAGAAATTCTTTGGTGACAGATCTAGTACTCGCTAGGTATTACAGATTCCTTGATCCCCACCCTTCCATACACCTAGGTGATCTTCACGACCTCTAAGGTTTTGAGATCATTATGAGAAATAGATCTCATCACGTGTTTAGTGAATTCATCAAATCCCTCTCAATTGGAACACCACTATGGGTTATGACTTCACTGTGAATTATAAACTCATCTTTAAGATCTTAAGTAATGTCTATCCAATGTAAACTACCCTTTAGGGCCTTGCAATCATGTTAGGGACAATGTATCTCAACCACATCGGCAAATTAATCAAGTCCTTCTTAACAGGACCACCACTAATCTTTATAAATTCATTAAGAGTTTATTCATTCACCAGGAAGATCATTAAAGAGCAGTGTTCCTCAAACTCATATGCAAATTCATAAAAAACTTCTCAATAGGACAAACATTAATGGTTGTGAATTCTTTAAGAGTTAATAAGCTCATTTTAACATGCTCTATTTATGACATAGGGATTGGAACAATATTGCATCATATGGACCCATCGATATATGTTCCCCATCAATGGGGTTTAGCCCTATCCCCCTTGACGTTTCCAAGATTACTCTTGTGGTTAAAACATTAGTAAACAGATAAGCCAGATTCTTCTCTGGTCGTACATAATCCAAGGCTATCATACCAAACTTCACATGGTCGTGAACCTTTATACTAAACAATGTCTGGTTTGAATATATGTCATATTTACATTTTAGAAGCTATTATGAGTGACTCCAATCTATGTTTAAAAATCAAAATGGATACATACCAGTTTGGAACTTCCTTCACATAGTGACACATCCGCTAGGAGCCTTCTCAACCACTCAAGTTCTTAGCCTACCAACTCTAGCACTATGAATTTTCATACTCCATTGTGGATCGTGTTATACAAGTCTGTTTAGAGGACTTCAATGATATAAAGCCTCATCTTAAGGAGAACACATAGCCACTGGATTTGGTAGGTGTCATGTAATTCGATGCTCCTAATTTGGACAAAGATTTATTCCCACAATACTTTGGGGGTTTTTGTGGTGATATTGGACTCCCTAAGTAATACCAATGGCCTGGCTATGCTCTCTACCAGGCATATGAAATATATGCATAGTGGGTTGTTTACCTTTTTCACTAGGTTGTATGCATTAATATATCGGGTTGTGGTTTACTATTTCTTGGTTGTGCCCAATGAACAACCTTATACCATGAAACCGTAAAACACCCTTATATAAACAATGGAAATAAATCTAACTAGGTCAACCATATTACATTGCGCATTTACCCCCTTATGTGGAGTTTTAGCATGCGTACGATAAAACTATTTTTGTATATTTAATAAAAATTTGTACCCCTAGATAGGTTCAAACCCATTTTTTTACCTAAGACAAAACACATGTGATTGTTGTTTTGCAAATCTAGCAAGCAATACATAATAAAATCGACACATAACAAATATAAAATGACAACTGAACATCAATAACATACTATTATACAAAACTGACTATTTCTAAAGAAAATAAAAATAATGAAATCTTCATATCAAACATGTTGGAATCAAAGCAACAAAATAATTACATACATGTATTGACACAAAAATAATTGAGTGAAATCAGCACTTGTTTGGGATTATTTTGCCTTGGCTATTGATACAATATATGAAAACGTTCTAGCTTAGTTAAATAATTGATTGATGATATATTTGTTCCTTGAAATCCTCCATATACATTATGGTAATGATTAGATTTTGTTAGGCATGATGTATTACTTATAGTTAGTAACTAAATTGGACTAATGAATTGGGTATATCATGATTGTTGGATAATATATAAGAACTTATAAAGACAAACTGTTTAGGTCGACTTGTTAGAGAATGAATTTTAAGGTTAGGTCTCTTTAAGATATTATCTCAACTAAAAGCTTAGAATTTACTTTTTCTTGTAATGGGTCTTGTTGAGCCTAGCTAAGGGACACACTGAAATTTTCCAATATTCCAATTCTTGCTTTTTGAGATTAAAAGTTTCAGAAAGGTAACTTTGACAACAAGCGAGCTCACACTCCATAGATACACTATTGACAGCAAATAAGAGGATAAGATCAAGAGATTTCAGAGGTAAGCTTGTCGCATGAACCTTAAGGTTCGGTAGATGTTCTTCATCAATTTGTATCTACAACTAGTCGGTGAAAAGGTAACCAACCAGAAATTTTTCAAGGTAAACATCATTGTCATTAAATTTAGGTTCTAGAAATATATATGACTATATGAGTATTTCTAGAATCTAATTTGACGGTCATACTTAGGGTATTATACAAAATATGATATAACAGATTATTTATGGGATATGTTTGATAAATTTATTTTGTGATAAATTTTTGTTTACATGCCTTGTTCTCCAATCCGACCCCACATATTATTATTAGATCTACAACTCAGTTAGATTTGTAGGTTTTTTTAAATGTTTAGAATTCATGGCTCAAATTTTATGTGGCAATAAAAATGATAGATTTAAACTCATCCTTTTCTCAAATGTTCAATTGTTGCATAATAAATCTTTTTTTTACTGCATAAGATGATGACTAGATATACATTTTTGTAGTATGTGTTAATTTTAAATATTTGATTTTATACTAAATAATTATTTCATATGGAGATGAGTGCCGATTTTTTAGGATTTAAATATTCTGATAGAAAAAACGTATATGAATTTATTATTTTCTCAAAAAGTTAAAAAAAATCTAATTTTGAATTCTAGATTTAATTTTGGTTTGGTATTTTGCTTGTAAATAATTACCAAAATGTAAATTAGCACGAAAAACCGAGCATGGTGGATCAGGGGAGCTCAGCCTAGCAGTGGTCGGCGGCCAATTTAGGCTCGATCCTGGGATGGGGTTCGAACTTGGCATGGATCAGCTCTCAAAAGTCTCCAATGGTGATCTTGGAATATTCGTGGAGTTTTGGATGATAACAACTTCCTTGAGTTTTAAAATTTTGGATCAAGATAATAGTTTATGTTAAACTCAGATCATGATTTAATTAGTTTTAGTTTATTCAAATTGTTTTTTAAATGATTCTTAAATTTTATTAGATATTTAACTTTTTTTTAGATTATGTCTTGACCATTTTTTAAAATAGTAATTTTTTTTCTATTTTTGGTAATTAGAAGACTATAATTATTTGAAATAATGACCACCAGGGTCTTAAACCCCTTCTCAATATTTAAATACCTCCACCAAATCTACTCTTTTACTAAAGGTCACAAATTCTTTTTAGCAGTATATACAAAATTTTCTGAAAATTTTCCTAACCATTATATTCCCTTTTGCTATTTTTTATATTGGTAAGACTTCCATCCAATATTGGATGATCCAATATTCATATCACAAACATTGATTATTTTAACAAAACACATGTCACGATGTTAGTTACTTTTGTAAGTTTAAAACATGGGGTATGTGTATTAATATAATTGGTGTAGGATAATTCAATATTGGATGGAAGAATTTTCTTTTCTGTATATACTAATTAAATTATTTCATCTTTAAACCCATAAAAAAATTCAAAAACTCTCTCCTCTCTCCTTTTCCTTATTCCTCTCCCATTAAAGCCACCATCAGAATTCCAGCAATGAAGCTCCCTGGTCCTTTATCCTTCCTTTTTCTCTCTCCGTTCCGACAGTAAAGCTCTTTCCATCGGAGTTCCTTGCTGGAGAAGCCTCCACAACAGTAGCAGCCATGGAAGCACCGCCGTAACTCGTGAAGTGAAGCACCGTTAGTGTTGCTCCGATGAAGCCTCGTCAGGACTCGTGAAGTGGAACTCCTTTGAAAGTTATTCAGCTCCTTCGAAACTGTCATGGAAGGAGCTTCGAGCTTTAGCCGTTCGTGAAATGAGGCTCTGGACGGCCTCCAACGAGCAGGGAAGATCTTTGCACCTCCTTCAAAGCTTCCATGGAAGGAGTTTCAAAATCTAGCCGTTACTGAAGTGATTCAATGGAGGGAGCTTCGAGCTCCAATATCAAATTCGCCGAACAAATCTAAGTAGAGGACCTTCGAAGCTGCCATGTACGCAGCTCTTTTTTTTCTTTTTCTTGTTTGAAATGTAATACCCAGCTCTTTTTTCCCTTGTTCAAATTATTCGAACTAGATGTAGGACTTTTAGATTTAGTATGTATATTCTTTTCAGAAAGCTTTTAAACCTTTCACATGTTTAAATTTCTTTTAGTAAGCTTTTAGAAAGGATTTTTTAGTAAACTTTTTAGAAAGTAGTTTATTAGAAAGCTTTTAGAATTTTTTTTATTTTTACTTTTTATTATTTGTTGCAATTTTATACTATCTCAAAAATAACATTTTTTCTTATTTCGTTTTACTAATTTTTGTAATCTATACTTAGTTAGTTTTGTCAATACACAGTGATTTTTTTTCAATATTCAGTTATTTTGTGAAAATACACAATAACTTTGTGTTAATAATCAGTGATTTCAAATAATACTCAATAATTTCAAAAAATACTCAAAAAAATTCAAATATTACTCAGAGTTTCTTTTGAGCATACACATAATTTTTTCAATGTACGCATAGAAATTTTCTAAATACTTAGAGAAATCTCAGTGGCAACGCTGGGGTGGTGGCCTGAGATGACTTGGTGGTCAGTGATGGTGCCCGAAGATGACTCAGTGACTTGGTGGTCCCCTTTGTTTTATGTCTTTATATGTTGTTACCACTTGTCTTTTGTCTTTTTGTAATTAGTGGTTCTAAGGTTATTATAGTATGTTACCTTGTTGTGGTCTCTTTAAAGAAGGTATCTATCAATAAGTTTTTTATGTGACATGAACTTTGTCTCCAAGACTCATAGATTAATCACCCAATTATTTTTTATAATTATAAATATTTCTAAATTTGCGATTTATAATATGTTGGGTAATTTTGGAAAATATTTGGGGTTGATTTGTTATTGGAAAAAATTACGTGTTTAAATTACAAACTCCAAACTTTATGAGGTCTATGTGTACTTTTTTAAAATTTTGGGATCCTTTTACAAATATTAATAATAAAGGAGAAAATAAGAAAAACACAAATCCCAAGAGGTTAGAATGGAGTTTCAAGGAGTAAAGAGACTGTTTTGAGAAGGTCGAGAACTGTGATCTAGTTTTTCCCTAAAAGTCCAAAAAAATCCAACAGACTCCCAGTTGAATACACCCCCTTAATAATGTATTTTATATCTTGATTCATATTAAATTTTACAGTCTTTTTTCCAATAAAATGTTTGATCGTTGACCATTACATTTTATATTTCGAAGAATTTCTCTTCATATATCAGGCATCTTTCATGTTACTCAAGTAAAATTATTTAAATTTCATAATTTCTGATTCACGTGCACTACTACATACACGTTGAATGGTCGTCGCTAGACATCGCGTTTTTCGTTGCTAGATCTTCGTAGCTAAATAACATCTTGGCAATGCGTGGTGATTTTTGCCGCTAATGAGTGGGCGTGTTTGGCGACTCTTTATTTCGTCGCTAAGTTCCTTTTGTTAGAGACGAAAGATTTCGTCGTTAACCAAAAAATTTAGCTATAAAAATGTTCCTCGCTATCACAAAATCAGACCGCGACAACTATTTTAATCGCTCTTGTATCTATAACTAGCGACGACTACATTCATTTATAGGGACGAATTTCGTCATCGCTAACCCTTTTTTTAAATTTTTTTCTTTTATGTACGTTTTTCTGATTTAGTTTTTATGTTTTTCTATTTCTGTTTCTATTTTTATTTTCTTTTTAATTTTGATTTGTATTTTGATTTGTTTTTTCATTTTATTTTAATTGTTAATTCTATTAATTTTAAAATTTATACAGATTTAATAATTATTAATAAAAAACATCAAAATATTAATAACAAATTTTTTTAACCAGGTGAACTAGCTTAACTGGCAGGGCGCTGTCTCCCAACTAAGAGGTACACGGTTCCAATCCGAAGGTGGAAGAAAGTTAAAGAAGGTTGTTGGAAAAGACTTTATTGTCTCATCCATGAGGTCCAAGGTTCGAATCCCGAAGGTGGAAGGAAGTTAAGAAGGTTGTTGGACAATGCTCAATTGTCTCATCCATGAGGTCCAATGTTCGAATCCCGAAAGTGGAAGGAAGTTAAGAAGGTTGTTGGCTAGTGCTCTATTGTCTCATCCTTGAGGTCCAAGGTTCGAATCTCGAAGGTAGAAGAAGAAAGTTAAGAAGGTTGTTGGCAAGTGCTCTATTGTCTCATCCATATGGTCCACCCTCCCTGAACATGGGTAATTATGTTCTGATTTGCCTGGGGATATGGTTGGGGAGGCGATCATATCCCCCGTGGGATTAGTCGAGTGTAAGCTCGGAACCCACGTATCAAAAAACAAAGAAATATTTAATTAAAATATAATTAAATCATTCAATAATAATAAAAGTCAAACATCGAAAATAAAAATAAAGATTAAGTCAAAGCATTCAAAATAAGTCAAAACAAACCACCAACACAAACAACCAACACCAACATTAGATGAAGAGGATAGAGGCGAAGATTTCCCTCGGTTGGATGATACTTAGTGTTGGTGTTGGTTGTTTGTGTTAGTGGATTGTTTTGACTTATTTTGAATGCTTTGACTTTATCTTTATTTTATTTTTTATGTTTGACTTTTATTATTATTATTGAGTGCTTTAATTATATTTTAATTAAACATTTATTTTGTTATTAATATTTTGATGTTTTACACTAATTAATTATCAAATTTTTATAAATTTTAAAATTAAAATAGAATTAAAAATAAATTTCAAATTCAAATTCAAGTCGAAATTAAAAAGAAAATAGAAAATAGAAAAAAATAAAAAATAAATCAGAAAACGAAAATAAAAGTTTAAAAAAAAGGTTAGCGACGATAAAATTTGTCCCTATAAATGAACGTAGTCGTCGCTAGTTATAGATAAAAGAGCGACGAAAATAGTTGTCGCTGTCTGATTTCGTGATAGCGACGAACATAGCTAAATTTTGTGGTTAGCGAAAAAAACGTTCGTCTCTAAAAAAGGAGCTTAGCGATGAAATAAAGTGTCACCAAACACGCCCACTCATTAGTGGAAAAAATCACCGTGTTAGTTGCCAAGATCTTATTTAGCTACGAAGATCTTGCGACGATGGTTTAGCGACGAAATACGCGCTGTCTAGCGACGACGCGGGTCGTCGCTGTTCAGCGCGTATGTAGTAGTGAAAATAAGAATGTGCGGTTACGCAAGACATAATCCACTTGGTATACCTTACTAGACACTTAATAACCTCAAGGGCCTCATGAATGAAACTCCATAAAATATAATCATAAGCTTTGTGAATATCGATCTTACTCGTATACATTGGAAAACTACTTTAATTATTATAGCCATGAGAATCTTCTTCATCAAATTCACATTATCAGGCAAAAGCCTCCCAAATACGAATACACTTAGCGCTTTATCAACTAACTCATCCAAGAATGCCTTCAGCCAAGCAAAAAAAAATCATCATGATAACCTCATAGATAGCATTACAACAAGATATAGGTTCATAGTCATTCGCTTTTAACGGCTTATCTTTATTTGGTATTTAATGAATTTTGTATGATTTAGTTGATTAGGGAGGAATTATGAGCTTAAAAACTCCATTATTGATGCAATAACCTCACTGCCCACAATATTCTATTACTTCTTGAAGAGAGAGAAGAGTACACATTCGGTCTCGGTACTTTATCACCGGAGCTACAAAATATAACTTCTTTTAGTTCTTCATCGATAACCTCTCCACATAATTGTACCCCTTTCTTTCCACTGAACACATTGACCCAATCAAACACATCTTAATCTACTTTAGCACCATTCATTTCTAACAAAACCTAATATTACTCCAAGAAATTCTCATGCACTTGGCTACAATGAGGAGTGTCAAATCCAAAATGAATCTCTACCAAAGCTATACACTTCAACATTTCCTTTCTCCTTATAGTACCATGGAATAAATTAGTGTAGGGATAACTTTTTGAAGCATAAACACATATATACTTTTTCATGTAGTAACTACATTTTGTATTTCCAAGTGAGTATCTTGTTTATGCAACACTACAATCTCTCTCATGATAGTGGAGTCACATGATTCTTATTGAAGCCTTATTCTGGCTTCTTTTAAATCCAATTTCCCCCTTTTTGAACCCTTCATGTAGTGCTTATTATTAAAAATCCTCAATTATTTGAATCAAATGAATTGATTTATTCCCATATATTAATCTCAGACCCATTCATTACTTACCATTCACCATTGTCCTTAAGCTTTCACACGACGAGCAATCAAAAAAGTGTAGTGCATTTCACATTTACAATACATTTTGACTATTCTGATACAAGTGATTTTGGTAGAAATTATTTGTGTATTTAATGTACCTAGGAATTCAATCTACGGTGCTCCATATACTTATCTATACTACTCAAGATGTGATTGTTATGACAAGTATAAAATCAGATGGTAGATTGTAAGTATCCCAATCAAAAATATTACAACAACCAAAAAACTCTTTGATGTCACTCATTGTCACTTATTTCTCATTTTTTTCTCTCCTTATAGGCCAAGAAATTATTAATGCAGACATAAAAGCCAAGCTTCACTAATAGTAGTGGAAAAACTGAGGAATTTGCTCCACAAGTCCTTTCTTTCAATATTTCCATTCAAATCATGTATAACATAGGCACGAAGATTAAGTGAGTTTTCCTTGCATATAATCTTGAAAAAAAACCGCTTACAAAGTAATTATGAGCACCTCTATCTCCACTTTATTTGGATTCAACACAAGTAGTATCCTTCCGTATAGTTTGATCAAAGTTACCCACACTCCCCAACCCCTAATTATTATCTCATTAAAATCTCCAGAATAGGCCGATTAATATTTATTTTTAAGATGTCTAAGATATGTATGCACTTGTTTTGAATGAGGTCAAACCCCTACCCTCTGTTTATAGGGTAAGACAAAAAATCTTGTGTTCTATGTTTTTATAATCATGTTAGGATCATGGGGTTCCTCCCCGTGCACCCCCTCCCTCCGTAATGAAACCTTTCACTAACCATAATACCCTCCTCAGCGGTTTCCTAATCATTCCAAGATATTCCTTATGTTGGGTTCATGTTTTTATTTATTTTACTTATAAAAGTAATGACATACCCTTCCACTAGCCCAATTTGTTTATCTTTTTGAGTATAATATCCAATAGTTATTTCACCAGAGTTATTATACATAAACCTTAAATTTGTGGCACATATATTTACCCATATTTGCTCCTTTTTGGTACTATTTTTTTCTTCAATTGCTTCAAAATTCAAGAACCTTCTACTTAAACCCTTTCTAAACAAAATAAAATCTACATAAAGTTCATTTCGATCACGTGTAAGGTACCTAGTTTTTTCATAAAATAGTGGCACCTTTAAATGATGACACGCGTTACCTGCCAATGCCTTAAACACAATATATATATAAATAAAAAACAAATGGCATCCTTCCTTATCCATATTCTTGTATTTTTGGGGTTAAAAAATGTATGAGAGAAATATTATAATTTTTTTAGTATATTATACAATTAGAATATATAACATAATTAGTGAAATTATATAAAAAGAGCACTTCTAAAAACATATGATAAAAAATGTCATTTTTTTACATTTACCCCAAAAATGATTTTACCCAATAGGTAATGGCCCATTTATTTGTATTTTCTCAAGAGTACATGAACTCATGACTAATTATGAAAGTTCATTAATGTAATATCAGGATTAAAAACTTTAGAAAGAATTGATCTTATACTAGTTCATAAGATATAGATGTATATTAGTGAATATTAATTTTATGCCTATTTAAAGGTCTTGGTATCTTTGTATATGACTCATCAACCCTTTTCTAATTTATTATCAATATAGTGATTTAATATTTTTGATTTTAAATAAATGGAAGATCATCAAGGTCCTTACAACGAAAAGAAGATTAAAACATAGTTTATAACAACACATTAAAATTAAGATTTTTGATAACTCTTCATAAATCTATCCTAGAGTTGAGAAACAAAAAATTGCCAGCTTATTCGTATGGGTGGGTTGTTCTACTAAATGACGAGAACCCGAATTATATGTTTTGGAATCTATCACATCCGAGTCTATTGAGTAACCGCCATCAAAGTTAAGCCGAGTTACTAGATCGGGAGTTATTTGTTATCTGGTTCTCTAAGTCATCCAGATAGTAATTGTTTTTTATTTGGAGGTAATTTTCATTCCATTATATGGTGTCTAGTTAGTGTTTTCAATACAACATAGACATAAATCGAGTATAGCGATCAAGTTGTGAGTCTACACAATAATATGAAGATAGATTTTAGGATTTCCGAGCCGATACATTCCAACACAAAGATTTACACCTTCATGATAGGCCTTCTCGTTTTGTTTGTCTGAGAGATAGACAAATTGGGGCCCCATTGTCTCGCTATTTATAATGACTTTGGAGGGATTATTTGAAATATGAGTTGATAAACTGTCAACGAGCATATAATGGTCAATAAAATTTGTATAAGTAGAATATTAGGAATAATAAATGATATGGAAAAGATTAATCACGTTCCTCTATTGGTCTCCATGTATCTTCTTCATCATCTTCTTCTCTATTTATTTTATCTTGCAATAAACAATGTAACTGTATTATCATAATATTATAGTATAAATATAAGATACTGTAATTTACCTATAATTATTATTTTTTATACTATTAAAGATAATTTTTCTCTTGATTGTTTCATAATTGTTTTCATTGAACCATGACTGATGGAATAAAATTTTAACCTATGGATGAAACAATCGGGAATATACAAGAATTTTATGTCTCGATTTTTCGCGATTTGATGATAGTGACTCACTTGGACGGATATTTAGAGAAAATCAATTATTTCAATTTCATACGAATGTAGATGATAATTGACAACTGAATTTGGCTTATGTCCATATAGATGGTATATATTTACAATGTCTTTGAATGATGATACACATCGGCACATTCAAGAATTTGGCACAATTTATTCAATGTTTAGAAATTTGATTTGGGACTAGAGAATTTAAAGACCTCTAAGAGTTACTTAAACTCTACTAACATGATATTAATGACTATGTGCAAGTATTAGATGTAGAATGTTGTTACAGAAAATTTAAATCAACATCAAGAGATTAATGTCAAAATCGTGCAAATGTCAAATGTAGAGAACCGTGTAATAAAATAGTAACATTTTGGTATGTAATCCATATATATGATCTATATTATTATTTGTGATAATGTCATTTGTGATCAAGCCGATAATAAATTTTTTCAAATGCTTTTACAACAAAGAAAATTAGAATTAACATATATATATGTTTATAATTGTATGTATAAGCAAATTTTACGGGTTGCTTCATTATTGTTGCTAAAAATGGCGGTTAACATATGTTGTTTCAAATTAATGGATCACTTGCTCACACAACAATATTTCATCTCTATATTTTGTAGTGTGATCAACACTTAGAGCAACAAATTATTTGTGGAATAGTTGAAAAGATTGATACTCATCTAGAAGATTTTTATTTGTAGAACCTTAAGGGAATGATTCTTGAAGTTTGGCATGGAAATGTAATAACCTTTGAGAGATTATTTGAAATAATATAATGAACTTGGAGGGATGATTTGAAATACAAGTGTAGAAACTGACTATTGCAACACATTAATCAATAACATTCATATAAGTAATACCTTAGAAAGAACAATTGATGTGCAGAAAAAATAGAAAGTTCTTCTTCTTCTTCTTCTTCTTCTTCTTCTTCTTCTTCTTCTTCTTCTTCTTCTTCTTCTTCTTCTTCTTCTTCTTCTTCTTCTTCTTCTTCTTCTTAATACAATAAATGCAAGATACTGGAATCATTTTCAAATTACTATTATAATTGTTTTTATCTATAAATACAACTATATCTAGATCGTTTATCAAGATAATTTCATTTGGTGCTTTCACTAAACCGTGGCTGATCAAACCAAATTTCAACCCATGGATACAGTATTCAGGACTCTACGAGAAATGGTTCATATCAACATTCCCCAATTTGATGGAAGTGACCTACTGGGTTGGATATTTCAAACAAATTATTTCTTTTCATTTCATACAAACTTGGATGATACCCGACGATTGAACTTGTCTTTTCTTTATATGGTTTGTCTGCCTTTACAATAGTTGCGATTGATGAACAATATTTGTTAATTGTTTGAAAATTATATTTGGGCTCACAAAATTTAAAGATCACCAAAGATTAATTAATCTCCAAAACAAAGACAATAAATCAATGACGACATTATGCAAGTATCATATGTAGATGGTGTTGTTATGGAAAGATCACATCAACATCAAACAATTAACGATAAGTTTGTGCAAATGTCTTATGTTGAGAAAGTTTTTATGGACAAGGTTGTGCAAGTATCATATTTGGAGGGTAATGTTATTGAAAAATGGATTTTAGTTTAATTTGTAATGTTGATTGTAATAATATGATTTTTGACCAAGAGTATAATTTAGTCGATGAAAAAAGGCATGACTATAATTTTATTCAAAATCAACTTTTTGAGAAGAACTTTTTCTTCGATATTGTGGTTGAAAATGGTTTTCATTTTAATTTTGTTCTCTTAACGAAAATGGTATTTCGTGCCCAAACCTTGAATTGAGAGTCTGAGTATTTTTTCAGATGGAGGAAGATCAAAGGTTAGAGATGTATGATATGCAGAATCAAAGTGTTAAACATCTTTTCCCACCCTTTATAGTCCTCATTCATATGATTAATATTGGATAATACTTAAACTGAGTCGTGTTGATGAAGAAGAATCCGAATATAAGGATGTCATATTAGGTTTTCACTATAGAAAAATGCTAAAATAGTTAAAAAAATCTAGAAATAAAAATAAGTTATATATTCCAAACCTAACTCTAGACAATATTGTTCAAAAATTAAGTTTTTCGATTACATGAATATATGTGTCGCCAGCAAGGAATTTTTTCGGATCCCCGTCAATACATTGGGAAAAGGTGTTTAACGTAACAAAACCCACTAATATGTTATCTTTGTGGCGAATATTACGTATCATCATCCAGCTACGAGGAATTGCTTTCTTAACACGAGTTTTGTTATGAAATGCTCGACATGAGTTAAGTATTTTCTTAGAGTATTTTCTTGAAACTTGGGTTAAGTATGTGATGTGGGGGTCTTATCTGGATAAATTCTATTGTGATAGATCTAGTTCTTGCCTCAATTTACTACGTATCAATCTCAGGCTTTGTTGTTTGGACATTGGTGCTTAAGTACAATTTAACCCATCTACTGGTCGTGAGTTCCTTTTTTAAATCTTGTATTAGCCTATGATAGCCCTATATGGGGGATTGTTATATTAATAATGGTTTTTAATTAATCATTTTTGGTTTTACATGAATTTCTTGTCATGAAAATGAGCTTGAGTTATTGTGACTTATTGTATTCCTCCATTGTACCATATTGGTGGGACAAGGAAAAAGTTAGCTTTTATACTAAAATCTTTTATTTATCCTCAAAAGTATTGAACCAATGGAAGCCAATAGATTTTTATATTGTCAGACAATGGTAGGTTCAAAATTCAAATATTTTTCTGGTGTTAATGGAAAACATTTCCATTAAACCTATTCGAATCCCCTCCCCTTCATCCTTGCTACTATTACATCAGTTATAGCTTTACCCCATGTTTTTGTGGTTCACTAATAGAAGAATAACTTTGTAAAGTTTGTGAGTAATGACAACATTCATGTGCTTGTCTAATCGTAGCTATATATACCTTTTCTCCCATTTCATTTCTCACACAATGAAAATTCTAATAAGCTCTTTTCTTTCTAACACTCTCTAGTTTCAAAGGTTTTCATTGAGCAGTTTTCAAACCCTCGTTCAGAGAGAGTACTAGTCATACCGTTGAAAATATAACCTGTGATCACAATTTAGCACTGTGGCTGTACCGCTAATCGCTTTTAAGATAGTGATTCACAAAGCTACTACAGACAAGTTCCCTTACATTTTAAATTCTAAAATTATATTTTGTTTTATTATTTTATTTGATCCCTTATTCTTTTACAATATGTAAATTTGCTTTTAGTGCCTTATTCTTGAGAGACAGAGGGGGTTACAGGCACATCGATATGATTTTTTTTTACTTAGAGGACAAAGTATACTTTTAAGAAAGTTGGAAGATAGACTCTTTGAACGGGAGAAATGTAAATTTTGAAAAGTTGAAGGAAACATGTAAATTTTGGAAAGTTACGCTACAAAGTGAAAATACTTGAAGGGGCGATGGGATGGGGGGTATGTAAGTAAAATTTAGAAACTTACATGTACAATATATAAGGGATTAGTATAAAAATTAATCAGGTCAATATTTAATTTATCAATATATACTAAAAACCCATTATGTGTGTAATTAGTAAGGAGTCAAGATCGCTAATAGGAGGCAAGTTCGCAGAGTTTTGGAAAAACAAATTTCTTATCTTCCCAATATTTTGAAAACGTTCCTGGAGCCTCCAAATTTTTAGATTGTGATAGTAAAATATCGGCTAATTATTATTACAACAATTAAAAAAGAATATGTTATTTTACACAATACAACGACCTATAATGCATTAATTATACATAATAGGAGCCTATAATGCAACTAGAACCCAAAACTATTCACGAGCCCCTAACAAAATTCTTTTGTTCCATGTAAACCTGGTGTTTAATATACGGATTTATAGTGCAATTAACATGAAACGAAAAAATTTGACATGTCTACCTCAAACAAATTTTTCTACCTCTGTCGCATGTCACAGGGGACCATGGCTCCTCCAAGCAACGTGTCCAACCCAACAATGGTATGGAGCCACAACAACCTTAAGAGGCTATGGTCGAGGCCCCCTTGTTTCTTTAGAATTATTTATTAACCTTAAAAATTTATTAATATTCTTATAATAAAATATATGTTATTTTGTATAATATAAAAATTTAAAGTGTACTTAACTCAAAAAAATAGTATAAAGACCTAAGGTGCAATTTTTGCATAGAAATGGGCCCACAATGTAATAAAATCCTAAAAAACACCTCCTTTACAACAAAATATTCCTACCTTCGTTTTTTTATATATGGGTATCCTAGCCAGTTTTCGCGCACCACGACTATTCCCATAGAAAATATACACGCCTCCTTATGCATATTCCCACTCAATAAAAACTAGGTTACCAATATACAAGCCTCCTCATGCATATTCCCACTTAATCAGAACTAGGTTATCCATGTTCAGGGAGGGGATTAAAACCCTATACCTCTTGCTTTTCCCCTTTTAAGGGTTGATGAAATATCAAGGCTCTGGTCAGTTGAGCTACCTTAACAGGTTATTCCTAGCTTCATCTTGCATCCAGGTTATGTGTGCTTTATAGAGCCGAGAAGAAGCACACATTAGATTTGGCTTCTTTTAATAAGTTGTATTAAAAGAATTCCTTTAAAAATATTTCCAAAAATGTTTAATTTATCTCTTATTATGATGTAACTTCAGAAAAATGAGTAAAGATCTAGCTGCAGCGCGCCCTCTGGCACATGGCCCGACCTCTCCAACCAGCAAGACATTTAACAACACTATTGAGAGGACATTCGATGTCGGGTATCTTATTTCTGAGAAGATAGGTGGGGCCGAGTTAAAAGGCGTCATTTATAAGTTGACACCTTGTCACCGCAAGAGAAAAACATGGCTTTGCATATTACGTCCATTCAACGGGTTCCAACCATGGTTCCGAAAAAGAGGTCAGGCTAAAACAACGAAAGTATTAGCTCTTTGGGTGCACCATCTTATGTGATCCTGATCGCTAAACCAGTTCTTGGTTCTCCTCAAGTTCCATTTGTGCAACCAGTTCTATCCACGGCTTCAAAAATGCGGGCCCACCGATCCACCACAAGTACCAACTCTCAGGTGAACCAGAACGTGCTCCTCTTTTCCGAACCCGAAAAACAAGGCCACGTTCAAAACGGTGCAATATTAGTTTTTTAAACTAATGCAATATTATCGATGGAAGGAAATTATTAAGATGGAATAAGGAGAAATTCAATAATAATAGAAAATACATAAAAAAAATATTTGGAAAGGCTATAAGTTTTATCAAATAGTGATACAAATTTAGGAAAATGTGAGGAATATAATGCTATAACAAAATTTATAGAAAAAGATTGGGAAAGAGAAGAACAATATTGGAGGTATAGATCTAGAGTTTTGTGGTTAAAGAAGGATGATCAAAATACAACATACTTTCATGCTTGTACTAAAAATAGAAGAAAAATAAATAATATCAAAAGAATCACGAAGGATAATATTGAATGGATTTAAAAAGAAAGTGATATTATTGTTTTTAAGAAATATTTCAATGAGATTTACAACTCATTGGGACCAATGGATTTTACTCATGTATTATCTCTTGTGCAACCGATTATAACTAATTAAACTAATCTCATGCTATACTGGAATGTTTGCAAAACTTACTAGGAAACTATTAAGTTAGATTTTATGCGCATAATAAATGATTTATGGTTTAATAATGGCAGTTTGGAGCCCCTGAATCAAATTTTCATAGCTCTCACTCCAAAAATTGAAATACCTTATGATGTATTGATATCTCCTCATTTGTGATAGATTTATGTTAGGACGAGACATCATTTTTAGTGATTTAGAAGTCAATAATGTCGATTTTCTTGAGTTTTAGTGCACTTTCCTATTTTGAGTCTTGATTTGTAGAATTTTTAGAGCATATTGGGTTTAATTGTTTACTTTAGTGTGAAGCTTTAAAGATAATTATGGAGCTTAATAAGATTCCAAGTCAAAGACTACAACTTATGGAAAGAGATTAGCATGGTAATTGGAGATAAGGAAACAAAAGCTAAAAAGATGGAAAAGGAAAAGCTGCCTAAATCTGGGATTCTGCATACACGTCCAAAGATGTGGGTTTTTACCTAAGAATTAGGCCGATTTTGGTAATTTCCTTCGTTAAGGGTCAAGATAATTCTGTTGCGATTCTTTTGGTATCTTATGGAGCTCAAACCGACCAATAACGAAGAAGATATGCTCAAAACGGTCGAGCAGTGTTTATCTTTATTTCCATACCAATTTGAGTTGGGCTAGAAGTCCAATACCTTACCTCTTCCTCAAGAAAACGAATTAGGTCTTATAAACACATATAAATACACCATTATATCACTTGTAAATCATCCTTGCCTCATAGTAATTAGTTCTTAGGGTTTTATTCTTCCAGTTTATTGTAGAGAGCAAGATGATGTCTTTTGTAATTTCTTTTAGTTTATTTCCTTCAGGTATGAACTAAACCTCCCATAGCTTGGGTTTTGCATCATGTATAAACTATGAATTCTAATTCTTCTATCTAAGTTTCTTTGGGAATTATATGTTTTAATCTGATATTAGCTACTTACTTTATATTTACTTATGTGTTTTGATTTAATGTCTTTCCTAGAACTGATCACTTTAGGATTGTTTTAATAGTAGTTAGATCGTCTCCTTGACAGGGTGTTTAACTATTGAACCACCACATAATGTCTAGTGTCGATAGTAGTTCTGACAAAACATGCTTCTAACTAGATAGTCATTAGGGTTTGTTTTAACCACCATATCACCAGGATTGCAGTATTTGTTTAGGGCCTTAGTGGCGTTTGATAACCCTATCTTAAATCACTTCCTGGTTGTGCCGTAGCCCCCTTAGTCGCTCTCAAGGTCTAAGGTATGGGAATTTAGAATCCTGACTAAGTATACCAAGAGCTAATATTCTTCCTTATGAACTAGATTTATAGATAGAATTAGAAGGATTAGTGCATACTAGAAAAACCTAAGCTATATCTCTCATCTCATATTCTTAATCTTTTATTTTATTGTCTTTATTTTCCTAGTTTTAATTAGTTTTAATTCTTAATCTCGAATTCTATTTGCTTTAATTTAATGTCTTCTAGTTATTTACTTTTACTCGTTATTTCTACTCACGCGATTAACACACTTAAGTCCCTGAGAACGAACTCAACTTACTAACTAAAACTTCCATACGTCCTGTAATACTTGCAGTACTGTGCCTGTCTAGGGTGAGAGTGCGTAGTTTTTTGGCTTATGTTAATCTTATTTTTATCACACCCTAGGCACCACCAAGTTTTTGGCGCCGCTGCCGGGGACTTGTGTCTCGTTAGCGTGTGGGTTATCTATTTCGAGTAGTAGTTTTTAATTAATTTTTACTTTTCAGTTTTTAGTTTAGTTTTTATTTTTACAGATTTACGCTTGTGGTTTGCTTTTGTCTTTTTCAGGTTTCACAGTGTTTAATTCTTGGCCTCCTTTATCGGAGCCTGAGAGGAGCTTCAGACCTTACAACAAACGAGTTCGTAAGGAGAGAGCTTTAAGAAGAGTAATGGCAGCCCGAGATCCACCACTTGGAGGGGCTCAACAAGATCCTCCCCTTGGTGCTCAAGATCCACCACTCGGTGGACAAGAAGGACAACAATTACCAGCAGGAGGAGGTAATGGGCAGAATAACCTTAATAATCAACAGAACCGAGTTGAACAAGATCTTCTTGGCCTTAATGTACCATCCATGTTCAACCCATCGGTTACCGCCCTCCTGAGATTCCGAATATCAAATTCAGACCCGATCCGGGTATGCTCAGTCAATTCCAAAGTTTCGGACTCTATACTGGTACAGCAATACAAGATCCGGTAAAAGCGATTCAGAAGTTCATGCAGATTTGTGATGCCTACATTACTCCTGGCATTACACGCGAGCAATTGTATTGTCATATGTTTTCGTTTTTCTTGACCAGAAGAGCTAGCGATTGGCTAGAGAGACAACCACATGGAACCATTCACTCTTGGAGAGAACTTCAACCCGCGTTCTTTAACCGATTTTATCTGAAGAGCATGAGACTTAAAGATCAAACCGAGCTTGCAAGATTTTGCCAAGAAGATGGAGAAATAGTGGGAGAAGCATGGACAAGGTTTCAACAAAAATTAGCTAGATGTCCGCTCCATGGTTATACACCTGCTCTACAACTCGCGATATTCTATGAAGGCCTTAATGATAAAGGTAGAGAGAAGGTGGATAACATTGGAAAGGGTAATTTCGTGTCCATGAATCACAATTAAGCTTCCGAGGTGTTAGAGAATATTATGGAACAAGAAAGAAGTTGGCCTTCAACGCGATCTTCTGTAGCAAAGACCCGAGGAACGCTTCGTTTAGATGCAGGAACTGCGAACTCAGCTCAGATATCCTCTTTAGAAAATCAAATCAAGGAGCTGAAGATAGCAATGGAGAAGAATTTAGCCGCTACAAAAGTAGTACAAGAAGCACAAAGTTGTCAACAATGTGGAGTTAACGATCATACATGGGAAGAGTGCGAACTAAATCCGCAATCTGTTTACTTTATATCCAACCGATGGGGTAACCGAAACCATCCAGGTATGCAGTATTCAAATCCGCAAGGGGCCGCTAATCCTGGTCATTATCAACCGCGCCCCCAGAACAACTCTTTCCAACAGAGAGGTCAGTACCAAAATCAATATCAAAATAGACCTGCTCCCCCACAACAACCTGCTCAAGATGCCTATACCGATTCTTTAGATCAGAAAGCTTTACTTCAGTATCCTCAAGAAGGATCTATGGACAATACACAGATAGCACAAGCTCTAGACCGTTTGACCACGACTATAAACGCTCAGGACGAGAAGGTCAGAGGACACGATGCCATACTTCAGATGCTAAGTACTCAAGTAGAACAGTTAAACAAAGTGTTAACAAGTGTAGTAGAACAAAAAGAAGTAAAGGCAATCGAAGGAGGTGAAAACAATGTTGGGTTCGAAGCTTGCAAGGCTATATGCCTTGAAATTGAAGAAGAAAAAGAAGAAATGCCACATGCTGCTATTAGTGCCGTGGAAATTCCGAGTACTGAAGAAGAACCAACCAAGTCTAGCCCCGTGGAATCTGACTGTTCTAAAGTTTATGTGGAGGACGATCAAGAGAAAGCCGAATTTATACAATTACTGAGGAAGGTGCAAGAGGAGATTCGATCGGTAGTGGATTATGCAGCTGAGCTAGCTAAAGAGAAAGAGGGAGAAGCCTCAAAGGAGGAATCGGAAGATGAAGTTGCACCTGCTGTGCATGAAGAGAAAGAAGAAGAGAAGGTGGAATCGCCACCTATTGTTCAACCAGTGTCATCAACCATTCCTGATACAAATCCTAAAGATGACACTGTGCTCAAGACATTTGTAGAGGCGTACCAACCTGAAAATATCAACGCCCAAATGCTTGAGATTGCGAAGAGAGGACTTACACTGCAACAAGTGTTCACGCAAGTTATTCCAGAGAAAGAAGCGAGTGTAGAGATCCCGAGAGAGAACCTGAGGGTTTCAAGAAGAAGTGAACGAGAGCTACCTACGAATCTTAAAGATCCGGGAAGTTTCAACCTTCCTATTCAATTACATGGTATGCTCAAAGTGAAAGCGATGTACAATGTGGGTTCTGGTGTGAATCTTATGCCTAAGTCCGTGTTCGAGAGACTTGGACTTCAGAAATCAGAGAAAACTCCAGTGAAGTTGCAGTTTGCTGACAACTCAGTTAAAATGACATGGGGAACAGTGGAGGACGTCCTAGTCCGTGCAGGTAATATCGCCATCCCTACTGACTTTGTTATTCTTGAGTTTGATGCAGATAATCAGGTTCCAATCATACTTGGACGGCCTTTCATGGTCACAAGTCAAAGTGTGATCAACTTCCAAGATGGGACCATCACCCTTTATGCAAAGAATGTATTCGAGACCTTCTATGTCTTGGGTAAGAAACCGAGGAAGTTAGATGCCACCGTTCCCATCATCCACAGCCTTTCACATCACAAAGTCCCTCCTGAGAAGATCCACTTAAAGCCTGTGGATACTGAGCCAAACATTGAGTTTGGGGTTGGCCATGAAGTTCTATGGAAAGCTAACAAACGCGAGAATAGGCCACGAAGTTTCAAAGACTCGTGGATGGGACCATTCATTGTCACTAAGGTTGTTTCAGCCAAGGTGATAGAAATTCGCCCCAAAACTGGGGTCAAGCGCAGATTAGTTGACGTTCATAGCCTTACTCGTTGTTGGGGAGGCTATATTCGCAAATCTTGACAGAGGTAACACGTCTAACTTTGAAAGACGTTAAACAAAAGTGCTGTACGGGAGACAACCCGTAGTTTTTTTAGTTTTCATGTCTTTCATGTTTTTAGTTTAAGTTTATTTTAGTTGTTTTTAGTTGATAATGCATATTTGAGAAAGGTATTAGTGTTTTTGGTGTGTAGGAATTGGAGAAATCGAGTTAGGGAAGAAAACGAAAATTTTTGGAGCACAAGAATGACCTGCGCGGACTACCCCACGGTGTACCCCCTATACCGCAGGTATGGTCCGCGGGGTAAAAACCCGAGCCACGGTTTGCACCGCGGGTTCTATCCAGAACCCAGGAAAAAGTGACCCGCGGACTACCCCATGGTCCGCGAGGCACAAACACGTGCCACGGGGTAGGTCCACGGGTATTTTGACGTAGGAGCCGCGGACTACCCCTCCGGTGTACCGCACCCTGGTCCGCAGAGCAAAAAAGCGTGCCACGGGTCCTACCACGGGTCTCATCCAGTGAGCAAAAATTTTCGAGCATCAGATGTCGTGGCTACCCTGCGGTGTACCCATGGTCCGCAGGGGTAGTCCGCACGAGCCGCCAGAGAGAGAAAAGAAAGGGTTTCAAGGCTATATGAAGATCTAAAGCTTATTATTCCGAATTTATTAAACCTTAAGCCTCTTTCTTCTCTCCAAAACTCTCCTAACTCCATTGAAACTCATCAAAACCTTCACCAATCACCAAAACACTACCCAATCATCAAGAAAAACACATCAAATCTTCTCTCCACATCATTACAAGAGAGATTCAAGCTACCAATCATCACCAAATCCTTCAAATTGAAGAATCAAAGAGCCAAATTTTCAAAATTCATCCTACAATTTCTTAAATCCAAGCCAACCCATTACAAATCCACCTCACCCACATAGAAATTCATCACCAATTCACCCATCCTAGGCCAAATAAAGCTTGTTCAACCATTAATTCACAAGTTTAAATTTCAAAGATTGCTAAAGCTTTGAGTTGGGGGTTAATTGAAGATGACTAATAGAACAACAATTTTATCTAACAAGAGGGAGGTGAAGAGTAACAAGGGATTGGATTTAAACAAGAAGAAATCAATTGACAAAGGTTCTAGTTCTAAATTAAAGGGTAAAGAGAAAGTTGGGAAGAGTGGGATACCTTTGTTTGATCGTAATGGTAAAAAGCTTTATTATTATGCAAAAGAGAAAACACAACCTCAACAAGATCTTATACCAAAAGAGAAAGAGGATACTTCAAGGGCCCTGAAGACTTCTGCAGAGAAACAATTGAAAGAACTACCTTTTGCTTATGAGAAAGTATTCAAGGAAGAAATTAGAGATGGAGAATACAAGAGATTCTTAGAGCTTGGTGAGAAATTGGGTTGGTCTACGTTCATGGTAAGACATTCTGAACTATGTCATGAGTTAGTTTTGGAATTCTATTTAGGCCTCTTTAGCCGAGATAGTAAAGATTGTGTTCCAATTAGAGGAAAGCTTTTTCTTGTATGGTTTAAATAGTATTAGACCTGGTATGGTTTATGCATATTAGAGAGACTGGACTTTTCATGCAATATTTGTATAGTATAAAGACCTGGTACATTTTTTGCATATTATAGGGACATGTAGTACAATTTATGCATAATATAGATATCTACTGTGGTTTCTGATTCGGTTTATGCATAACTTAGAGACTTATCATGCAATATTTGCATAGTATAGGACCTGGTAAACTTTTCGTTCAATATATCTTGTAGTATAAAATCTCACTAATGTACTGTCGTCTTTTAACGGTTAGAAGTTTTTGTTGAGTTGACAATTTAATATTTATTCTTTTATTATTATTTATTTATTGAAACCATAAATATCTGACATTCACCATTTCTTTTGTTATTTTTTAAATTAGCTTTTTCTTGTATTAGACGGGGATTAATGAATAATCTATTGTCGAACGAACCTAGAGGAAGAAAAAACATTTACAACTCCCCAAGACACAACCTAAGTAGCAGAAAATTCAATATATATGTTACTACTACTACTAACTCTACTATTACACCTAAAACATTTAAACTGAGTTGGTGCTCCATCTAAATCAGATATCCCTATACACCTAGTATGTTGCCATACACCACATCCATCACAAGGTACCATTCTTTCGCATCATCATCTTTAGCACCAGACGAACATTGCACTGTCCATCTTTCTACTCCTCTCTCCATTTTAAACCTACCTAATCCTTTTCTTCCCATACATCTTCCTTTAATTCTCACATATTCAGCTGATGATCCTAGTAACAGTTTTAATTGTGTTAATTCATCTACCCAACTAAACCCAATTAACTCTTCTGCTAAGAATCTTTGGAATATTTGATATACTTTCTGAAATGCTTTAGATGTTTCAAGCTTCATATATGGACGCATCAGAAGAAAGGATTAGTAGCTCTTGGGGTGGTACATTCATTGTTCGATGATCATCTAAATTATGGTCTACTTCACATAAAAGTTTTATCGTATTACTATTAATATGTGACTTAGCTAGTAGAAGATATTTCTCGGGTTGTAATATTTCATAAATTTTTTGCAATCAACTAAAGTTGTAGCTGAGCTGATTTTTAAATCCCTTCTTGCACACATTTTTTCTGGGTGAAGCATTGTCTTATACAAGTATCTTACATCTCCCACAATATGTTCTTCAGATGGGTGATTTACACCTACACCCTTGCAAAACCTACCATTGAAATTTCCTGCCTCAAGTCTGAACTCTATAGATCTAGAAGTTTAGGGGTACCTATTTCACAAACAACATCTTTTAATGCTCGCCAGCTAACCCAGTGGGACCCATATGATAAAGTGATGATAGAGAGAGAATAAAGAAGAGAATTATTATTGATTGAATTGTAGTTTACAGCTCAATGTATGATCCTATATATACAAGTCTACATACACGCACACTCATTTATTCTCCTAACTAACTATGTTACAGTTTGTTATTCTATGAGCTGTATTTTGTTGGTTAGCTGTCATTTGTTGGTTGATAAGTTGTTCATCTTATCACCACTAACAACTCGTAAAACTCTCAACATAGCTTCCTATACTCGAGAAATGTCACGGATAGTCCAAGCAGACAATACCCTAGACTCTAAAGATTGGAGGGGCTTTTACAACGATGGTGAGTGTCATGAACTAATGTCATTATGAAAGAAAAAAGGTCTCTAACGTTTAGAAGCTCACAATCAAAACCCAATTCCTAATTAGGTTATATCTTTTATTTCTGTAATTGATAATGAATTCCTTTAATTTTATTACTTTAGTTTTTATTTCAGTTATGAGCTAAATTTAATTGTACTTGAGAATCACGAATTGGGTAGAACCCAAACTTTATTAATTTATGTTTTTATAATTTGGGATTTCATAATTTAAATTGAATTGTTATTTTATGGTGGCTTCTATTTAATGCTTGATTTATTATCTTAAGAGTCATGAACTAAGGATAAGTTATACTATCTAAGCTATATAATATAGTGGCGTATTGATCACCTTGACGGGGGGTTTAGATACAGAACTAGGTAACTTCTGTTGGTATTCGCCAATGACCTTGACAGGCTTGACTAACCAATAATCAATGTGGTAAGTAATTGAATCATCTGAAAGTAGTTTTAATTGTCATGACGGAGTTTAAAATACCGTAGGAGAGATTTTAGGTCCACCCTGATGGGGGCTAAGAGACTTTAGAATCCCGACTAACATAATTATAACGATTCAACCCTTAACAAAAAGTATCAATTAAGAAGGTTTAGGTGAAGGCCTAGCGAGACTCAAGTACTACTTCTCTCCTTGCGTCAACTCTTTTATTTGCATTATTTCCATTTTAGTTAATTTAATTTAGTCTTAAATTTATTTTTGTATTCTAGTTATTAAAACAAAAACCCAAGCAACTTTATATCATTTTTCTTTATACCTGCAATTATCTCACTAATCTGTCCCTGAGAAGGAATCTGATTTATCAGTTAACAACCGTACACTTGTGGTTTGTGAGTCCTAATCTTTTACACATTATTTTATAACAAAGAAGGACCCACAGAGTTTTCGGAGGTTTGGTTGAGGTATTTAGAAGATGATCCTTAGGATCATTATATTTTATTCGTCAGTCCTTTTTAGTCCTTTTTCTTCACCGAACAACCAATCTTAGAGGTTGAGTAGAGGTTTCCCAAGATGCCCCTTAGGGTTTTGATTTCCTCTTAGTATGGTTGTTCTTCTCGGTATTAGCAATTTTATGTAAGGTGGTAAGTCGAAACCATTACCCATAGATTGTTGAGAATGCTTTGATCGATGATAGGGAAGTAAGTGGATTCACATTGATTGATAACTATTCATACATGTTTGTTATTGTATTGATCGATGGATACTATAGTCATGGGCACTCGATATACCACGATGGTTCGAAAATCTTACTAGAAAACCTATGTATTGGATCTCGGTATTATTTTATTGTTTTGGTATCAATCTTCAATCGGTCAATGTTTGCCCTGTATATAAAGTTTACCAAAATTCTAATGTCAACTAATACCCTTCACATCAGACCAATCACTACAATAACTAGTATTACTAACAAATCATCGTGGGAGAATGTTAACATGCGAGTGGCTTGATTTGTTAAATTGGGCACCTGGTATTTAATTATTAAGTTGTTTATCTGATTCGTTACTTTATTTCTATATTGGCCACCTTTCAAGTCCCTCTGCAATAGTATTCACTAGAAGGGAGTTTTCAGATGACCACAGTTTCAACAGTGTTGTGCGATGGAAGTCTTCGATGGATGGTTATCGACACGACCCCGCCCCTTGGCTACGAATTCTTCCACCTAAGTCACTTTTCTGTATGGGGGATTCTTCACGTTCCAATACTTGGTAGCTTACCTATTAACCCTATTTTGTCTATCTCTATCCTTGTTTATTTCCAACTGATAAGACCCCCTACGAGAAAAATGGTCGATCCAATACCGTTCCTCCTATCCCTACGCTACATCCAAGCTCGACCTCTTCTACAAATGGACGTATATACTCATCCAACAACCAAGGTTTCAAACTAAAAGGCTTAGCAAATTTGATAACCTACAAATAAACATATAGTGGCTTATTAATACAAACTGATAAATAATTAGTTATCACTCATAAAAATTTACTAGATTGCCACTATACTAAGAACTCTTGTGAAATTTGTAGTGAAATGATACAAATGAATGATTTTTTATATTATAATCTTCCTATTTGTAGAGGATATTATAAACTAAAAGGATAAATTAGATATACTACATATATTGTATGATATATAAATAATAAAGTTTAATATATTTGTCACTATCATATAAAAAACCCAATAATCAATTAATGTATATATTGCAATAACACAATGAGCATATCGACTATATTACAAATTAGATTGGTATATTGGCTATATAATACAATAACACATAAGCCAATTTTAGAATTACAAACCAATTTCACACATGAAACAATATCATAAATCATCAATTTCACAAAATATGGACTAAACTAACAAAATATACATACCAATTATAAAGATGAATTTTGCATTATTTGATAACCAATTTTCAATTCCACATGGACCATTTTTGCAATATACAAGGACCAATATTGCAACATCCCAGGACTAATTTTGCAATGTTTATCAGAAGAAAAATATTAATGGGAAATAGTGGAAGTAAGACTCCATATAAAAAATATCAATCTATGCTAACTATCAAAAGGATTGAAATTTAATCATATTTCAACCTTTAGTTAATTGTTATCTGATTCAAGGTAGTTGGAGTTAAGGTTTTAAACAAACTGACGTGGTGTTTGTGATAAGGGGATCAGTAATAGTGGCAGGCGATCACAGTGGTAAAATCGTGACGGGGGAATGAGAGAGAGAAGTTTTGTTCGAATTTTGGTTATACGGAAAATGTATTTAATCATGCTTTCCTTATAATTAGGAAAAAACACCCTTCCAAATATCGCGTTCGAGGTGTTTAATTATTTAAAGCCTATCTTTTGTTGCAATTACTTTTGTTAAATGGGCTAACAAAAAACTTACTATCAAGCAACTATAATACGGTGTGATGTATGTAGAGTAGATTTTTTTTGTTGAAAAACATTTACTGAAAATAGGAAATATTACAACAGAAATTTACACATGAAAACGATAAGACCTACGTTAAAATTGAGAATTCTTTCTCATACTGGTAAAAAGATCCACGATTCCAACCTTACTATCATTAAGTAATCAACGAGAAATTGAAATCCCAAAACAAACTTGAAGGTATCATCATAACTTCTAGTAGTGTAAAATATCATAATTCCTATAATTCGCAAATAATGATGCAAATTAAACCATGATTAGGAAACAAAATTCAAGTTATTCCTAACTTGCATATACATTAAACTACAAAAGGAATCACAAATTTATCTATTTCAAACACCGATTAAGATTACCTCCGTTTTCTATGAAAAATCCACTGCCCCGAAAAATCTTAACCCAATAACCTTTTTTTTTTTTGTTCAAATGCATAATAATATAGATAGTAGAAAAAACGGTTACAAGGTTTAGCCGATCCCAGAAGGTTCAGCTTCATTACAAATAATTGTGGCTAGCTGGGGAGGAATACAAGTATCCCAATTACCAAACAAAGTGCTAAGGAGCTCCTGTTTAGCAACCCAATCAGCTGCCCCGTTTCTACCCCTAGATACAAAATGAAAGGAAGGGGAAGATAGTTCTGCAAAATAATAAATATTACAAATAACGTTTTTAACTGAATGACTCAACACGGGAAGCCCTGAAGAGAGAGGCTTCATGATAGTAGCTGAATCATTCTCTATTATGACGCTCCCAAAAGGAAATTTTGAAGCCATTTCCGTAGCTTTCAAAATTCCCGTAGCCTCTGCCTCTAACACCGAATCTGCTCCAACTTTCCAACTATTACCTGATACAAATTCACCATTAGAGTTTCTTACTACACAAGCAATTGCAGCTCCCAAATCCGAGAAAGCTGCATCACAATTAATTTTAAATTTATTTGGAGGAGGTTTTTTCCATTTATCCTTAAATTTAGAATTTTGTGTAATACTTCCATTATTAATATTTTCTAATGGATTATTATTATTATTCCCAACTTTAATATCTAAAAAGTTAATATCATTTGGGTTTGTAATTTTGTAATATTCTTTCCAACATTGTATGGCTCTATTAATTGTGGTTAGGGGATCACATTTTTTACCATTATAGATAAAGTTATTTCTATCTTTCCAAATTTGCCACATTATCATACAAATAAGTTCTAGTATCCTATCTGTATTGTTAAAAAAATTTGTAATGTTTTGAACTTGATTTAACATCCAATGATCTAATTTTACAGTTGATTCATTGTCTGTTTTTAAACTAAGCGGACTAATATACCATACACTTTTAGCCCAGGGGCATCTGAATAGCATATGTTCTACTGTTTCAATATTATTATCGCATATTTTACATATATTATTTTTACTACATTTCCGATTAAAAAGGTTTTCTTCAGTGGATAAGAGGTTTCTAACCGCTCTCCATACAAAGTTTCTAATTTTTGGTTGGGTTTCCATTTTCCAAATTAGTTTCCAGAGTTTTTTATCCCTCGTAATAGAGGATGAAGGCTTATCTTTATCTTTAATACATTGAATTATTGTTTCATCTTCTTTCATTTTATGATAGGCTTCTTTGACTGTATATGTACCTTTTTTGCAATAGTCAATACATATTTGGTCTTCACATAATACTTTAGGTATTATCATTTTTTCTATTTTTTCTTTGATTTCTTTAGGATAGATTTGGTTGAGTAAATCAGTATCCCAAGACTTATCATTCTTAATAAGTTGGTTAACCCAAACAAGATTAGAATTTTTTGGCATAATTGATTGCTTCTCATTGCAAATCCAATTATGTTCATAAATATTGATATCAAAACCGTTGCCTAGTTTCCATTTTATATTGTTTTTAAATATATCTCTACCTATAAGGATACTTCTCCATCCCCAAGATGGTGAGCTTCCAATCTTAGCTTCAAGGAAACTACAATTTTTAAAATATTTTCCTTTTAATAATCTATAAAGAAGAGATTCTTTTTTATTTATTAAGTTCCAAGCTTGCTTTCCTAATAGGGCTTTATTCATTAGGTGTAGGTCCCTAAACCCTAAACCACCTTCAAATTTTGATATAGTGAGTAGGTCCCATTTGGCCCAATGTATTCTTTTTTTACCTTTATCACCCCACCAAAAATGTGCAATGATAGAGTGAATTCTATTTATTATATTCTTTGGAAAAATAAAGTTAGACATTAAATAGTTAGGTAAGCTTTGGATGATAGCTTTTATTAAGATTTCTTTACCCCCTTCAGAAAGAAAAAGGGTTTTCCAATTTTCAATTTTTTGTAGAATTCTATCAATTAAAAATTGGAGGTCTTTTGATTTATTTCTACTCCATTCAGTTGGAAGTCCTAAGTAGTTACCTAGGTTGTTAGCTTTCTTCATATTTAATCTTTTAGCCATTACATTTTGGATAAAGGTTGGTGTATTAGGGCTAAAAATAACCCCACACTTATTAAGGTTAAGACATAAACCAGTAGCATTTTTATATTTGTTCATAATATCATTAAAAGATTGTATTTCAATATTATCAGCATTAAGGAAGAAGAGACTATCATCAGCAAATAGTAAGTGAGTGATAGTTGGACAATTATTTCCAATTTTAATTCCTTTAAGAAGGTCATTCTCTTTTTTCTCTGTAATTAAATCATTTAGAGTCTGAGATATTAGACAAAAGATTAGAGGCGAAAGTGGATCCCCTTGTCTTATCCCTCTGGTAGGTTTTTGTAATTGGTGAACTTCACCATTAATTAGTATTGAGTAGGTAACAGAGGTAATACATACCATAAGTTTCCTTACCCAATCTTTATTAAAACCAATTTTAATAAGGAGGTCTTGTAAGAAATCCCATTCAATATACTCATACGCTTTTTTAATATCTGCTTTAACAGCAACCATATATTTTTTGGTTTTTTTCCTTCTTTTAATATGGGTAATTAATTCATGTGCAATCATAGTATTTTCCTGTATCATTCTGTTAGGGATGAATGCACTTTGATTTTCTCCAACTAGGGAGTTCATATAAGGCTGTAATCTATTAACCAATATTCTTGCTATAATTTTATAAATGAAATTAGAGCAACTAATTGGTCTATAATGTTTAATATTTGTAGGTTTATTAATTTTTGGTATTAGGGTAATAAGTGTTTGGTTTATATCAGACAGATCACCCTTATTGTTCCAGAAGTTATTTATTACTCTCATAATATCAAGTTTAATAATATCCCAGTAAGTTCTGAAGAATATTCCATTATACCCATCAGGACCTGGTGCTTTATTAGGCCCCAGTTCCCATGTTGCTTTTTTAACTTCCTCTTCATTAATATGCTTATTCAAAATATCTGCGGAATTTTTATCAATTTTACTAGAAATAAGATTAATAGTGTTAGTATAATCTCTTATTCCTACAGTTGTGAAAATATTATTGAAATAATTGGTAATCTCCAAATTTATTTCATTCTTATTATCAAGCCATGCACCATTATCATTGGTAATGTTAGTTATCTTATTTCTGCTTCTTCTTTCTTTAGTACAGGCATGATAATATTTAGTATTTTTCTCCCCCTTTTTAAGCCAAATGTTTCTAGATCTTTCTTTCCAGAAACTTTCTTCTCTATTCCAAGTTTCTTCTAGTTCCTTGGTTATACAATTGTATTCATCCCAATTAAAGTTGGGAGTATTATAATTAGATATTATTTCTAATTTTTTTATGAGCTTTTCTATTTGGATTTTATTATTTCCAAATTTTAATCTATTCCAATCTCTTAATGCTTGACTGCATTTTTTAAGTTTGTGATTGATAACTGCATTAGGGTTTCCCCTTAGTGAGCTATAATCATTCCAAACTTTTTTAATAATATTGAAGCAATCAGTTTCCGTAGTCCAGAAACTTTCAAAATAAAATCTTCTTTTATTTTTGTTATCAGTTTTATCATGATGAAGAATCAAAGGGCAGTGATCTGACCCAATGGCAGGTACAACTGCTATCCAAGCATTTGGAAATAGCTTATCCCATTCAGAGTTATGGATTGCTCTGTCTAGGATAGCTTTTATGAGTTTCTTATTAGCTCTTTTGTTTGTCCATGTAAATCTACAACCATAAGAGGTTGTTTCCTCCAAATTATGGAGGTTTATAAACTTATTAAAATTTTTAATTGATTTTTTATGACACACATTCCCCCCTAATTTTTCCTTGAGGAACCTAATACAATTGAAATCACCTATTAAGTTCCAAGGAGAGTTTTGGGGTTTCAAAGTATTTAAAAAATTAAGAGAAATCTCTTTATCAATATCATAAGGGTTTAAGTAGATATAGGTATAAAATATTGGGGTCAAATTATAACCTTCAATTTTAGTATGGATAAAATTGGCCGAGGCCTTTATAATTTTTATTTTCAGTTCATTCTTCACCATTAACGCTAACCCTCCTCTCGTACCCAAGGGTTCAACGGTTTTAATCAATTTCATATCCAAAATATTAGCAATATTTTCAAGCTTATTGTAATCATTTTTTGTTTCAGATAAGAATAGTACCTCCGGCCTATGCTTAGCGCAGAGGTCACGTGCTGCCTGGACTGTCAAAGGATTGCCGATACCTTGACAATTCCAGGCTATATGAATCATTGATAAGGATGGGGTTGATTAGGAACAACCCCAGAAAACCTTCCTTTAATTTTGCATAAAACCTTAATAAACTCATTAGACATATTTTTTTTGAATTTTACACAAAATTCATTATTAATAATAAAAGCTAAAATTATAAATCCAATACTAAAAGGTATCACATCTATATCATTAGCTATTTTCAGGATATAAAAATGTATCACATTAGTAATAAAAACCACAAAAGAAGAAGGTAGCAGAAATACTTGCCGAGTTGGGCCTAAAAGTCCTTTGGTGGGGTACCTGCAAAAGGCCCATTTGACAGATTTGCTGGACCTCACTCTCCTGTGATCCAGGCTCGGACACAAGAATGAAGCGGCAGATCCAAGTAACCCCGGCCAGATTTGCTGTTGGACCTCACTCGCTTGAGGCTTATTCCAGTACCAATGAAGGAAAGACCCACCGGAAGGCCTGGGTTCGCAAAGCAGAAAGGAGAGTTCCGACGAAAGCCAGATCGGAAGCGGAATAGAATGGGTAGGGTGATGATGACTGTGGGGAGGAGAATGTGAGGAGAGGCGGCGGCCGGACAGTGCTGCTGCGGCGGTGGTGGTGTGCAGTCCGTCGGAGGTGGTGGGAAGGAGAACAGTGGTGATAATGTATGGTAAGGTAAGGCTGCAGTTGGAGTTGGCTAGGGTAATGGAGATGGTGAAGGTTTCCAAATGGGTTGGGTGAACAGCCCATCGGAAAAGGGAAAGTGTGGTGGGTTTAGGTTTTTTGGGAAGTAGTGCCTGGGAGCACATTCTTCTCCTTTTAACTCTTAAGTTTAAAATATAACCCAATAACCTCGAAAAAACTAAAAACTAAATAATAATCTATTATAAAATTAAGTTACAAAGACAAAAAATATACTACCTCACTAAAACTAAGAAAGCAAATTGAGCAAAAAAGGAAAGCAAGGGAAAGAAAACATAGAGAGCAAAAAAAGAGGCGGTTCTTGTATATATATGTAGAGTAGATGAAAGACTGAAAACCTGTAGAAGAAGTATGAAGGCGATGGGAAATGGAGATGGGTTAGTGAAAGTGTCGGCCTTGCTTTTCATTTCAATTGTTTTCTTGTACGTAGGCAAACACTGGTCATCCGATGCCTATATAAAGCTCACTTTCTTTAGTTCCCCCCAGATCTCTTCCACCAACGCCTCCGTCGTTGCTCTTTCCCCTAATTTCAACAAAACTTTTGGTATCATCAAGAACGCCGATGTTTCTATCGAATTAGAACATCAAGAGAAAGATGTACTAGTTTCAGGTCCGCCTCCACCAGTGGTGGAGGTGGATTTAGTTCCTCCTCCACCCCCTCCGACGTCTGTGCAAAGGATGGGAGTGTTGGATGAGAATGGAGTGATGACGGATGAATTTGAAGTTGGAGATCTTGATCCAAATTGGAATGAGACTGAGATTTTAGATAGCGATGGAGGGAAGGATGAAGATGAGGATGGGATTAGCCTTAGGGTTAAAGTTAAAAAATTCGAGATCTGTCCTCAGAGTATGAAGGATTATATACCGTGTTTGGACAATGTGGAGGCGATTCAGAGATTGAATTCAACTGAGAAGGGAGAGAATTTTGAACGTCATTGTCCAGAGAAGGGAAAAGGATTGAATTGCTTAGTTCCTGCTCCGAAAGGGTATCGAGCCAGAATTCCATGGCCTAAAAGCCGTGATGAGGTATTTACTGTATCTTCTTGTTATAATTCTATTTACTCTGATTTGGTATTTATATACAATATGTGGACTTGTGTGAAATGCAGGTTTGGTTCAGTAATGTGCCTCATGCTCGTCTAGTTGAAGATAAAGGAGGTCAAAATTGGATCACAATAGAAAAGGACAAATTTAAGTTTCCAGGAGGTGGGACACAGTTTATTCATGGTGCAAATGAGTACATAAATCAGATTGAAAAGATGGTACCTGATATTTCATTTGGTCATCATACTCGAGTTGTTTTAGATGTGGGATGTGGTGTTGCAAGTTTTGGAGCATACCTATTATCACGTAATGTAATTCCTCTATCTGTAGCACCAAAAGATGTTCATGAGAATCAGATTCAATTTGCACTTGAGCGTGGTGTACCTGCAATGGTGGCAGCTTTTGCAACTCGACGTTTATTATATCCAAGTCAGGCATTTGAGTTGATACACTGTTCAAGGTGTCGAATTAATTGGACTCGTGATGGTATATTTTACATTCTATCTTATATTCTTCTTCTTCTTCTTCTTCTCTAACTAAAGTTATGTGATATAGATGGAATTTTGTTACTTGAGGTGAATAGAGTTATGCGTGCAGGAGGATATTTTGTATGGGCAGCACAGCCTGTATATAAGCATGAACCTCTCCTTGAACAACAATGGGAAGGTATAATTATATTAAATTTCTTTATTTTATTTAATAATGAAATAATTAAGATGATATTCTGTAGAGATGGTTAACCTTACAAATCGGCTTTGTTGGAAACTTGTAAAGAAGGAGGGCTATATTGCAATTTGGCAGAAGCCTTTAGACAACAGTTGCTACTTAAACCGTGGTGAGGGAACAAATCCACCATTATGTGATCCAAATGATGATCCGGATAATGTTTGGTATGTGAATTTAAAGGCATGTATTACACGATTGCCTGAGGGTGCAAATGTTACTGTAACATCATGGCCTCAACGCTTAAATAATACATCAGACAGACTCCAAACTATACAAATAGATGCTTTCATTTCTAGGAAAGAACTATTTAGAGCAGAGTCAAAATACTGGAATGAAATAATAGCAAGTTATATTCATGCTCTACGTTGGAAAAAGATCCAACTTAGAAATGTTTTAGACATGAGAGCTGGATTTGGTGGATTTGCTGCTGCGTTAATTAATAATAAATTGGATTGCTGGGTTCTTAATGTGGTCCCTACAAGTGGGCCCAATACATTACCTGTCATATATGACCGTGGATTAATTGGAGTCATGCATGATTGGTATGCAATTCTTAATTATACTATTATTATTGGTCAAGTCAAGTGAGTCTCTCTCATATATATTTGTATATGTCAGGTGTGAACCATTTGATACATACCCTCGAACATATGACTTGTTGCATGCTGCTGGGTTATTTTCAATTGAAAGGAAAAGATGCAATGTCTCAACAATCATGCTTGAAATGGATAGAATCTTGAGACCTGGTGGTCAAGTATATATTCGTGATTCTCTTAATGTGATAAATCAACTTCAAGATACTGCAAAGGCAATGGGTTGGCGTGTAACCTTGCGAGATACTTCAGAGGGACCTCATGCAATTTATCGCATCTTGACATGCCAAAAGCGTATTTTACATACTTGACATGCAAACTCTTTTTTTTTGTATTATTGTATGTAAATTATCTTCTTTTATAATTTTATCGTGTACTGTTAAATCTTTCTTGCGATATGTTAGTGTCAGATATAATTATTGATGTATGTCATTGTGGGTGTTAGTTATTCAAATTAAGTTATGCTTATTTTGGCTCATGAATACTCTTGTTTACAACTAAATCTTAAGTGCATTTTGCTGGAGCTTTCAAATCTTAATTATACAAAGCCACTAGTGAGTAATCAGTATTGTTTTGATAATGTTAAACTTTAAATGTTAATAATGTCACGATTTTTCTCATTTCAATTTTGAATTTGAGTTTCCATAAGTATATAATAGAGATTATTACCCAAAGGGCTCGTGACTTAAGGAGACCGGCTCTATAGCCTCTTCTTATTAAAGACCACAAACTAAATTTAACACTATAGCCTAATTTCCCAATTACTTTCCTACCCTTTTTTATTCTCTATATATACTAAATATTATCATAATATCTTTTAAATCCTAAATTACATTTTCAGAAATATTTCTCTCTCTTTCTACCTCTCTCCTCGCCTCTTACAATCAACGCCTTTCTTCTCCACTCCATAATATTCCTTCTTTCCATTACTTCACTTGAAGCACGCAGCCACCAAGCAACCGAAGAAGAGAGCGCGGAGAAGAAGACCGTTGGCATGAACTTCGATGAATACCGCAGTGAAGGTGGAGATTTGACCGATCCGAAATAGAGTTTCGATCTAGGGTTCCGCCATGGAAGGAAGAAATTGATCTGCTGCACAATAATCTCTAAGATCGGATTTGAAAGCCATGGATAAACGAAGTTGTTTTTGTGCTTATATTTGTGAAGAAGAAGCTTGGATCTCCGGTAGCAAGTCGATTCGAGATGCTCAGCAAGTTTATGTAGCGGATTTGTTCTTGCTTCGTGTTTTTGTTTATTTTTTTGTTCTTTTGCGCTCAGAACTTTTGCGCTCAGAACTTTTGCACACAGAACTTTTTGCGCTCAACACTGTTGGCGATTAAAAATCTGGCGTTAATAGAACTTTTGCACTTAGACTCAGAACTTTTGCACTCAGACTCAGAACTTTTGCACTCAGACTCAGAACTTTTGCACTCAAACTCAGAATTTTTGCGCTCAACACTGTTGGCGATTAAAAATCTGGCGTTAATGGAACTTTTGCACTCAGACTCAGAACTTTTGCACTCAGACTCAGAACTTTTGCACTCAGACTCAGAACTTTTGCACTCAGACTCAGAACTTTTGCGCTCAACACTGTTGGCGATTAAAAATCTGGCGTTAATGGAACTTTTGCACTCAGACTCAGAACTTTTGCACTCAGACTCAGAATTTTTGCACTCAGACTCATAACTTTTTTCCAGACTCAGAACTATTTTCCAGACTCAGAACCTTTTTCCACGCTCAGAACTTTTTCCGGCGGTGGCCGGAGGTGGCCGGCGGTGATCGGTGGTTGTGGTCGGAGCGGGAAGATATTTGATAATTAATGAAAAAGAGAGAGATTAATGGTAATGGAGGAGAGAGAGTAATGGTAGTGGAGGAGAGAGAAATAATCTATTTTTTTGTCTTATATGCACTAGAAGGGTAGTTATGACATTGGATATTTTATTGGCCTCTAAGAAGGAGAGAGGAATTGACTAGCTCCTAAGTGGCACATTGATTTTTCTCAAGTCTCCTTGGGTAATTGACCCTATATAATACTATGAAGTTAGTTCTAATTTTAATATTCAATTAACAATATTTTCTCAGAATGGATTGAAGAAATCATCACACAGTTTTAGTAGAATGGTAGTAAATAAGGATATTTGAGTATCAAATATTGAGTATATAAGGACATTTGAGAAATTCTGAGCAAATTCTAAGCCTTTCTTATGTAGCTCAACATTCTCTTTATGGCCCCTTATTGTTGATGCTTTTTTTCAGAAGGGCAAAAATTATAGCCTCTCTAAAGATGATTCTTGCCATCAGTTTTGGTCCTTTAATCAAAGCATACACTGAATTCAGATTATCATCGAGTCCGAGCTTCGTATTCTCTTTTCCTTAACAGTTATTTTGCATAAAGAACTCCATTCTTTGGTTATAATAAATACTCAATTTTATTTCTCAATAATAAACAATAAATGCTCTTACAAAGATAGAAGGGCAAAGGAAACCCAAAAATTTAGAACACTTCTTAACAACTGGAAGTTTACAACTTATTACAAAATTAAGCTAAGTACCAAAAGGGATATAGGGTAATTGTGAAGGTAAATGCGTGATTAATTTGTAAGGTTGCTACAAATGAAAATTTTATATAGACGGAAATCATATTTTTGTGTAAGAAAAGTGAATTTTAAAGGTTGTAGTTAAAAAGCCTCCTAAAGGTTTACACGAATTTGGGCGGTCTTGGTGGTGGTGAGGGTTGAGTTTTGCAACTTAACAAAGGGCGAATTGCAGACGACCAAGCAAAAAATAAGCAGCCAATAAGATAAGCTTCAGTAGCTTTCTTCACCAAAAAGTTTTTATAAAGCGAGATAAGATTCCAACCTAAACCAGAAATATGTCGAAAAAATTAAAGCCGTTGACGGAAAAAGGACTTGGTAATTTGAAGATGATCAAGTGATCATTGTACTCCTGACTAACCAAATAACGGATATGTTTGTCTTGCACAAAGATGTTTCTATTTTCCACAAATCTCCAGGGTCATCAAATGTGGAGGTCATGAATGGTAATATATCCCTTGAATAAAGGCTTCTACTATATTTCTGCTTAGACACCAGATAAACCTCCATAAATATCTCCATTGCCAACCACCTAAGTATATTCAAACAAATCCAATTCATCTTCTCCGTCACAGATAGACTTACATACAAGAGCTACCATATTAGCCAATTCTTGTTAAGCTGAAATATTCATTATGAAAATCATCCAAATAATCTCTTCCCACAACCAAACAAATACATCCCTTCTGATACACTCCTAAATTGCAAAACAGTATAATATGTTTGCCTAATTGAGTAAATAGATTAAAGAGAAAGAGACTTAAAACAATATAAAGTAAAACTAAAGCAGGTAAAAAGTCAAATCCAATTTATATCAAAAGGAAGGTAAACAAATTACCAACAAAACCATACCATCCACACCACAAAACAAAACAAGAGGATCCAAACAGTAAACTAAATAAAAGAAAAGCAATCCGAAATCAAAACCCACCGTCTCAACAGACACACCATTGTTTTAGCAAAAAAGTAAAAGAAAATTCCAAGAAAGTTACATGGATGATGAATGAAAGTCATGAATTGTTGAAACAAAAGCAACATATTATCTCACAAGCTTTGGCCTCCAAGTTTGTGGTTGAGTAGCATTAGTTGGTTGGACATGGACAGGGACAGGTGGAGGCCTATAAGAAGACGATGAAGCAGAAGATGAACTAGCACCAGCATCATTAACATTAGCATTAGCATTCTGATTATAATTCTTATTCCTCCTTGTGTTGTTTTGGGAATACTGAAAATGTGGGCGAGGAGCCCTAGGAATAATGTCCCCCCTGGTGTAGTACTGTTGGTTGTGATACCTCATCAAATTCTGTTGATGATATTGAGGTAAAAGCTTAGCCACCTGAGGCCTCACCAAAGTTGATAACATAAAACTCTTCTCAGTTGAGTCATGTGACGTAACAACTATATGTGATATCCTAATCGCTTGTGCCACTTTAAGCAACTGTTTCTTACTAAGTGTCCTTGCTGTATTGCTAGGTTGCTCAAACGGATCCTCAATCTAATAAATTAAAACAATAATAATAATTAGACTAATTCAACACACACACACACACACAAATACTAATAAAAACAAGAAAAAGAGTGCTTACGAATAATGCGCATGTTTTAGGCAGCCAACGCATATTTGTATCAATTTCTTCCCATTGTGCAGTGTATAGATTGATGCCTAGTGTTGAGGCCCTCAAATCAATGTCAGAAAACTGAGAAAAATATTTTATTAGCTTCAGACTGAGAAAAATTGAAAAAATTAATTAATTAATTTAATTACCT
This sequence comes from Nemophila menziesii, assembly GCA_029959085.1. Classification (NCBI taxonomy): domain Eukaryota; kingdom Viridiplantae; phylum Streptophyta; class Magnoliopsida; order Boraginales; family Hydrophyllaceae; genus Nemophila; species Nemophila menziesii. Next base: position 107,452,850 of record JARWIR010000001.1, read on the forward strand.
TAGCAAGAAATGAGATGAAGAGTTCGGACAAACCACTCCGATTGATTCTTCTACTCTTATTTGCTCTAAACTTGTTTATGTGTAGCTCACATGTTTGCTTAATCTGTTCTTCCACTTTTACCCTCATTCCTATAACATCCTCAACCATATTTCCTGGATATATATCTTTAAGTGGAGGAAGTATTGCAGGTGTACAAGTCTGCACAAAACAAAACATATATATTACTTACTTACTTAGTTACTTGTACAAGTACATATAAATATAAATATAAATATATCATTACCTGAAGATGAAAGATAACAAGCAAAGTGAGGGAGTATGAATTTAAACTTCCAGATTTCGGATCATTAATATTGTGAGCCTTAGCCCATTCCTTGACCTACACATATCAATTACATTAATTAATTACAAACATATGAAAAAGGATAAGTAATTAAACATACCAGTAAGACTAGATCGCGGAATCGTCCATCGATTTCATTGATCCAAAAAAGAATTTGAGATTTCATTTGTCCGCTCAAGTTATTAATGGAGATGTCACATGATATGTTATTGTAATTGCTCTCCAATTTCAAAATAGGGACTTTAGCATTCGCAATAAATTGCATCTTATGCCATCCACCTGTAAATAAAAATCAATTAAACAATAAAATATAGATTGAGATTGATAGATTGATTAATTGATTAATCAAATTAAATCTACCTTTCTTTCTTAAAGCTCTCAATACTTCAACAAGCAAAGTTTGCTTACGCTTTTTCCCAGCAGGGGTTATGTATCCATTGTTTTGTACTTCTATGGAGATATCCAAATCTCCCCATCTTGTGAAAAGATTAGACACAAACGATCCAAATGGATCAACACTTGCACCTGATATGACATTCATTTATTAAATTATATTATATTATATTATATTATCGTCCTTCATAAAATAACACAACGATATATTTACCTCTAAGACTCTCCATTGATCGCACAACCTCTCGAATTTGATCAATGATAATAAGTCTTGTAGCCCAATCATCCCTTATTGGATATATCGTACTAAGAATATCCTTGAGTATAGCTTCTAGTAAACCAGACCCATTCATTCTTGACCAGTCAAATACCCTTCTGTAAACATATATCATCATTTCAGTAAAGTAAGACATTGAATATAAATCGAAAAACAGAATATAAATTGCAAACAGTAGATAAAAAGCATTTGATTATAATTATTGATGTGTCCAAGTCGATTTTATTTTAATATTTTTTTAGGGTTTTGATTAAAACATTGAATTCTTACCCTATAATTTGCGATTCTTTGAACAAATCTTCGTGTTCATGAAGTACAAGTGTCGGTTCATGGTGTGGTTGTTGTTGGTGGTGGTTGCGGGAGTAGTAGTGGCCAAGAATGATGGAGGTGGCGGCCTGTGGTGGAGGTGGAGGTGGAGATGGAGGTGAGAAGAGAAAATCCATTTCGCGAAAAAAGAGCAAGAAAAGTAAGAAAAGAGCGAAATGCATAGAAAACTTTGTATGACTTCTAGCTAGTAAATATATTCTTTCAATATATAGAAAAAACATCCATAAAAAGGAAACCAATTTTGGAAATGAAATTCATTGGTTGATAACTTTTCCGGGTGTTTTATTGCAAAAGGGGTAACAGATGGGGAAGAATTTCATTAATTCGGAATTAATTCAAAAGAAATATTTTTTACTGGATATGATAGCATTTATTTGCTTACGCAATATATCGAATATTTTCGATGGAAACGATAATGAAAGAACGCGTGAAGAGATAAAAAACTTGACACGTAGTTATACCAGTTTTGTTTTATATCACTAGATGACATGGATTCAAGGCACAATGTAAATGTAAATGAATATTGATTGTGGAATTTAGTAGAAATTTAGCAACTACCTTTTATTCATCACATTCACATTACATTAATACTTCCACAGATTGTGTAATCTATATGAATTTGGCCAACATGCTCTACTTGTAGTTGCTAAGGGAAGGGTTTGGAGAGAGGAAGTCAAATGTTCATTCATGGAGGATTGACTATAAACTCTTGCCAAAATTTGATCATCAATTCTCCATGATTGAACATTTGAATGGTGATTGCAGTTTTACAGAACAAATTTGCTAATTTTTATTTAGTTTATTAACTTTAAATAAAGAGATACCACAACTACTAGAATTAGCAATAATTGGTTAACAGCTAAACTAAATTCATACCAAATTTTAAGTTTCTGATTTAATCACTACTCATATATATAGTCTATTGACACTAATTGTGTAATCCAGAGCACATATATAGTTTCATACACTAAGAATTGCAAATTCGAAATATAAAAACTGAAATGGAGAAAATATTATAAACCAATACGCATAATTATTCAATCAATATAAATTAAATGGGTTGAAAGAGGGCACGACATCATAAAATTTGAATAAACATCTACTTTCAAACATAATTCATGTGAAAACTCCAAACATCAGCATTAAAATTGAATGTTAAAATCAAGAAGATTAAGATAAGAAATTAACCTTGATTAGTTGTGCAAATGTAGAAGAGGAGGTGGACGCTCGAAGGAAGGGGTTTGCTTAATGCAAAGGGTTTTGCTTTTACGTTTCGGTCTTTCTTTCTTTCTTGGATGCCCGTTTTTTTACCCCACAAGTACAAGGAGAAATTGTATGCAAATGCGGGATAGTAAAATTACAAATAAAATGGGTTTGTTTTTGTTGAGAAATTATAGTGAGTTACGAAAATGACAGAAAATATACGCATACGCAGAATGACAGTGAATTGGATTATATTGAGAATACGGATTTTATTGAGAATCGGTCTTAGTTTTTATTGGCTTGTAATCTGGGCCGTGAATTTGTGGGCTCTTGAGTAGACAGTACACGAATCCAGTTGAGTCGAATACCGTCAAAATTCTATGAATGAATACTCTTGAACCAGGAAAAAATATTCGTGAGATTATTTCATTTATTGATAAATAAAATTTTACTTATTTAAATAGTATTTTTGTACATTTTTGTATTCTAGTTTGAACAATAATTTATATATTGTAATATATAAATATACCTACTAAGTAATAATTTAATTTGAAAAGATTTTATATAAATTTAAATATATATGTATATTAGAAATTGAAAAGATTATATTACTAATACATGAATCATATATGTATGTAAACTATGTATATTTTTGTATTTAGTATATACATTGTATTTGATACTACTAATAATATAGTATATATGGAATATCTCGAGCTTTGAAAAATGTATCTAAATTACACTACAAACTATGGGGAGGTGTATTCAGTTAGGAGTCTGTTGGATTTTTTTAGACTTTAAAAATCCAGAGGTATTCAATTAAGATTTTAAAAAGTCTATTAAAATTCGGAGGTATTCAATTGAGATTTTAAAAACTCTTTTAAAATCTCATGGTATTCAATCAAGACTCTTTTAAATCCTTTAAAATTTTGAGATATTCAAAAGTTATTGGATTTCCTAAATCGTTAGACTTCGTAGGAGTTTAAAATTTAAGTATAAGTAAATAAGACTTTTACTAATCCTTTCATTGAAGCAGAGATAACTCCAACAAAAAATAATCAAGTAGTTTTTTTTATAATTATTCAGAGAGATTTTATGGTTGTTAATGGCCGTTGAAATATTATGTTTCTCCGAACAATTATTGTTTTGATTTCGTAGAAGGTGTATTCGATTGATGGTCTTTCCATGGCTATTAATGGCTGTTCATGTTCGATAAAATATTTTTTGAAAGCAAAGGCTTGAAATATGCATCAGAGCAGCTAAGGGATATTATCCTCATGTTGGCCATGTGATAGAAATTATTCTTTTTAATTTCTTTTTGTTCCAAGATAGGCAGATACCCAGTAGCTAAAAAGTGGAAAAATGAAGTAATCCAACATGACATGATAATTCGTTAGAGAATATTATTTCTGGAAAATTTATCAAGACCCTTCACTCATCGTTGGTAGAAGTTAGTGGTATATGATCAAGACAGCACCATAGATTTAATTTGTAGCTAAAAAGGGTTCTAAAGTGATTTTCTTTATAAATATTATATGTAACAATGTCAAAAACTCACAGTCAAATAAAAGAATATAAGGAGAGGAGAATTTTTTTTCTCGTGTATTCTCATATGACTGATGATGAACATATCAATTCCATTAAAATCCACTAAAATTTGACATAAGAATCTATTAAATTCTATATAGAATTAAAAGAATCTTATAAACTCTATATTGAATTAAAACAATCCGTTAATTTTGCAGAGTCTATGGATTTTAGAAGTCCAAAAAACTCCTACAACTCTTAGTTGAATACACCCCCCTATATATATAGTTTTAAAGTCTTGCTTTGGTAAGTTAATTCATTCTACCCTATCTTTCTTAACATTTAATTTTATGGCTTCCAATCAAAGTCAAAGCCATCAACAAAAACATCTACTGACAAGATAAGTAAAGATAAGTAAGGGCATATGTGAGCATAAAAATGAACATCCAACACTTACGCAAAAAGATATGCAAGCATAGGTGAAGAAAAAATGTGGTTTAGACTCTAGCCAAACCACAATATCAAATACATACATATATATATATATATATATATATATATATATATATATATATATATATATATATATATATATATAATGAATTGTGATGATTATTCATTTATATTTACATAGGATCTTTAAGGATTTCAAAAAGAATTATGTATTAATGTATTTAGCGAGGTTATTTATTTAACCCCTTAGCCCAAGTTGGGACTGGAGAAAATTATTCATTTGTCGAGATTATTCATTTATCGAGATTTAACTGTATGTACAATATGGAACTTTTTTTCAGTTTGGCATTGGTCGTGCCAAATTTAACTAAGAGATATATGAAAATTATTTAGTTTTGCTTGGTTAATACCGCAATGCTTGGGATTGGCTGAGACATGTTGAGACTGTCCTTCTTAACCCCCTTGGTTTATATATAGAAGGGTTGGGTTCATGGGTGTGTTCATATATCTGATAGAACATAATCTACCAAATAAAGTTTCTATGGATTAGAGTGGATATTTTTTAGTTGAGTAAATATATTTGTGTTGGATTAGCATAAAGTATAATTATATTAAATATGAAAAATAAGTGTATGTAAAATGAGTATAAATAAGAACATAATGCAAAATAATTGATTAATCTTTTATTGCAAATAGTTAAGACGTCAAAGTCAAGATTACATATGTTGATTCTCTACATATTTCTACTCTTATTTACAGGGTTTCTTTGATCGGTTACTTCATAACTTCTCCGCCTTGAGGAACGATGCCTTGATAGTGGTTGTTTTAGCGGGCAATCATAGATTACGAACTCGAGCTTGATGCTTATGTTGCCCTCAAATTCTAATTGCTAGATAAATGGGGCTGAGCGGTTTCCCTACTATCCTCGTGTTTATTGTAGTCATGTTTAAAAGTACTTTATGCTAATAGTTTAGTATTCTTACTTGTCGTAGTTGTTTTTGGTACAAACCTTACCGTCTTGAGGTTTGAGGTATTTTCTCCTTATCAGATACCACTTTAAACCATTAAACATTGGTTACAAGGGTATACAGTTTACATTGATGCTCAAATTTTCCTTATTTTTGTGTTGATTAGACCTTTTTAATCCTTCGATTAAATCCACATTCAATACTTGATTTATGACCAAGATTACGTACAGAATAGCTATCACGTCGTGTCATGGTATACTCAATAATTTCACTCATGATGGGGGTAGCATAATCATCACTTAAAGTAGAACATTCCAAGGTTTTGTACAGCACTTGATGTTTCACATTCCACGTGTTTTGATTCTATATATGTGTAAACCAAATCTTGTAAAAAATATAAAAAATCACTATCTTCTTCATGTGTTTTCCAAGACTTTTGAGTGAATACTCCTCGTTGACTCGTTCAAAACCCCATCTTCTTAGAGGTAAAACTTTTCATCCTTTCCTCATTTTTGTATTATGTCTTCGTCTTTGGAAGTTTCTGTCATTTTGTCTTGAGATAATCCCATGCATGGGCCTGTATCCAAGTGGGTAGTCTTAATATCGATTAATATCCTATTGTACACAATAATTATTTGACCCTAGAGGCCCTGGTAGTAACCATCACTTATAAAAATCATTTTTACTTGGACAGGGTAATGATCCTTCGATGTAGGAATTTGATGTATACTTTTTTGGGATAGTACCCTTCATTTGTTAAAGCATAAGATTAGAGTGAACCTAAATCATCATCCCATCTTTGGAGCAAACCAAATAAAATTTTATTTAAGGTATAAAGTCGTGAATATTTTATTGTCTTATGTAGATATTACTTTGGGAGTAAAAATTAGGGTTCCAGGTAAGTCAAAACGAGCGTCTAGGGGATATGAAGGCGAGATTGCAGTGTACATGTGTTGTTTTGACATGGGTATGTGATACCCCTCTGGTCTGTTCGTATCATATCTCTTAAAAAATTATCTTTGAGTCCCGTCCAGCTATATCCCAATGTGTGGGGTAGGATTGTGTCCTTTTACATTTTTTGTGTTGGGTTTTATGCCCTAAATAGCACAAATAAGATCTACGATCCTGACTGATTGCTTTTAATATTCATTTTTCTAATAATACATCGATAATTATATTTGCGTTAATTGTTTTTGTATGCATAGTAATGTACACGTATAAGATCAAGTGCGATTGGCTGTTAGGATGACGATCCGCATGTCATAGGTCGCTACCTCATAATTTTTATGTTATCAAATAACTGGTATATCTTATATGTAGCGTAGACTTACAACGAATCACTTTCTCGAAAATAAGTTGTAGCTATTGGGTACTCTCAACTGTTAATGTATGTGGATGGAATGATGAAGTCAACTACATTACTTTGATATATCATATGTACATGTCAATCATGTCCCTATATCTCATGTGTGTCGGGTATAGGGTGTGATCGTTCACCCCGTACGTACAAAATATAGGATCTATAAGATGTCACGCTACAATGATGGTTGTATTGTTTATCTTAAACTTAACCAAATGATGTGTTGGATACACATATGTTAAATGTTCTCACGGGCCACTCCTAAATATCGAGATTACATCATAAAGATAAGTCAAAAATATTAATCAGACAATCCTAGAAGATATAAACACACTTTGTTAGGTTATAGTTATAAAGGGATATTTTGGTTATTTTAATTTGGTAGGGTGAAGACAAGGATCTCATATGAGAAGAGTCTTTGTTCACCAATATTTACCTATTGAAGTATCCTATTTTCATAGTGGAGTAGTTACACGATTTTAAGTCGACAAGTCATTATTGAGATAATTATAAGTAAGGGATAAATATGTATTTTGGTCCCTATTCTAAAAGTTAAATTCATTTATGTTAATAAAGATTCCAAAGATAATTAATTATTATGAAATATAAAAAACAACTATTTCTTATTTTAATAGATTAATGATTAATTAGAAAAAAAGAAAACAATATAATTATCTTGTTTAGTTTTAGAGATCGTTATGGACTATTTATCTTATAGCTAAAGACTTTTAGCTGATTGTTTTAAAAAAAAAATTAAACTATTTTCCAAACTAAAATCACTTTAGGTGTTTTTTTGGTTATATCAATTTGGTAGGGTGTGGACAAGGATCTCATTTGAGAATAGTCTTTGTTCATCAATATTTACCTATTGAAGTCCAGTCATGTTTTCATAGTGGAGCAATTACACAATTTTAAGTCGACAAGTCATTATCGAGATAATTAAAATCCAGGCATAAATACGTATTTTGGTTCCTTTTTTAGAAGTTAGATTAATTTGTGTTAATGAAAGTTTTCAATAAAGTTTCCAGAAATAATTAATTAGTATTAAATATAAAAAACAACTATTTATTATTTTAATAGATTAATAATTAATTATAAAAAATAATAATAATATAATTATTATCTTGTCTTAATGGTCGTTATGGACGGTTTATTATAGCTAAAAGACTTTTAACTGGACTTTTAAAAAAAAATTAAACCATAAAATCACTTTAGGTTATTTAAAAAAAACATATATTTGGTACTTTTTTTAAAAGAGATTTTAAAGATTAACACTTTCAAAAAACTAAAACCACTTGAAGTACTTTTTATACTAAGTTGTTCCAAATGAAATATGATAAAGATTGATTTTTTTATGTCTAATTAATATTATTATTAATTAAATAGAAAAGGAAGGTATAAAGTTTGACTTTGACTCTTTATTATTTATTTCTTGAATAAAGAATAAGATAAGAATTTAAGATATAGTCAACTAGGTTCGGATCTCGTATGATGCACGAAACACAATTCAAGTTAAAAAATTATAAAATAAAATATAAAAAAATCAAATTGTGATGTGCTATCTTAATCGGAATATTTATCTCAAAGATTTTATATTACAAATTATAAGTAAAAAATAATAAAAAGGGGCAACGCCTAGTTAATTACACGGAGAGCGTAAAAATTCCCGATTAATTACAACTTCAACTTAATTCTTATTTAAGTACAAATAATTAAAAGATTACAAAAATACCCATAAGCCTATTAATTAATTATTTTAATTATATATTAAACTAATTCTAACATTTTTTTAATTCTACTTTAAAAAAAATCGAAATTTTTTTTTTCGAACTTTTTTTTTTCCAGAATTTTTTTTTTCCGAAATTTTTCCCTGATTTTTTTAATGTGTTCCATGAATACGCAATTCTGAGATGGCGTGTTGCAGGAATACACAGAATTGGAACAACCAAATTCAAGTTTTGTGTATTCCATGAATATATACATTCGAGTTTTATGTGTTCCATGAATACAAAAATTTGAGTTTAATGTGTTCCATGAATACACAAATATAAGATTTGTGCGTTCCATGAATACAGAATTATGAGATTTGTGTGTTCCAGGAATACACAGAATTGGAACAAACAAAATCATGTTTTGTATATTCCAAGAATACATAAATTCGAGTTTTATGTGTTCCATAAATACACAAATTTGAGTTTTATGTGTTCAATGAATACATAAATTTGAGTTTTATGTGTTCCATGAATACACAAATCTGAGATTTGTGCGTTACAAGAATATACAAATCTGAGATTTGTGTGTTCCAAGAATACACAGAATTGGGAACAAACAAAATCAAGTTTTGTGTATTCCAGGAATACATTAGTTCGAGTTTTATGTGTTCCATGAATACACAAATTTAAGTTTTATGTGTTCCATGAATACACAAATCTGAGATTTATGCGTTCCAAGAATACACAATTCTGAGTTTTGTGTGTTCCACGAATACACATAATTGATACAAACAAAATCAAGTTTTGTGTATTCTAGGAATACATAGATTCGAGTTTTATGTGTTCCATGAATACACAAATCTGATATTTGTGGTTCGAAGAATACACAATTTTGAGATTTGTGTGTTCCAAGAATACACAAAATTGGAACAATGATGTCTCCCTATTTGTTCTAATTATTAGCCCCTTGGAGACATCCTTTTAGGTGAATAAATGACTTAGTTTATAGACTTTTAGGCTTAATTGATCATATTGCACTTCCTCTTTTTGGAAATTAACTATTTGCAGAATCTGAGCTTTTGTGCGTAAATTTGACTATTTTTAATGCAAAATTAATAGGTTCTTGAATTTCATGAAAGACCAATCCAAGGAGAAGAAGTGAGAATAAAGTCTTAGTGTATTTTAGAGTGTTAGGAAATGATTTTGAGTCGAGTTTCTATTTTTAGAGTACACTTTCCTATTTCGGTTTCTTGAATTATTGATTTATTCTTTTTAAGCATATGCGGTTTAATTATTTATTTAATGTGAAGCTTTAAGAGATAAATGGTAATTACTTAGAGGCAAAGTCAAGATAAAGATGAAAGAAAAGAAGATTTACATTGAAATAAGAAGATTTAGGAAAGATTTATTCAAAGGAGGAAAAGATAAAGCTGCATTTTGAAATCTGAAAATCCAGCCACGTTTTAGAGATTAAATCATAATAAAAGATTGGCATGGATTCTGGACGAGTGGTCTGCACCAATAGAAAGCTATTTCCAAGACAAGTGGTTTCATATATTGGAACTTCTCAAACGGATAAGTATTGAAAAAGATATGACCAAATCAAATCAGCAGAATCTTATCTTTTAGAGCTACGAATTTGAGAGTCCTTGACTTGTCTTCCACTCCAAGAAAATTCGACCTAGGGTCATCCAACACCTATAAATACACCCCTTAACCTCCTACTTTCACACACTTCAGAGAATTAAACAAGAGGCTTAAAGTTTTCAAGTCAGAGCACGAAGGAGAGAAGAAGCTAGAAGCTGGAGGAATCCTGTTCTTCCAACAATAGTCATTCAACCCTTTAGGTTTTTCATTTATCTTTTGTATTTGAACATGAATTCCTTTTCTTTTATGTTAGTTTTTAATTTCATCATGAGCTAAATTTCTTTATACTTGAGAATCGCATTAAAGGGATGAACCTTAATTAATTGTTTTCTATGTTTTGAATTTGGGATTGTTTAGATTTAAATAGGATTGAGTTTTATATATTGGATATTACTTTGTTTTCATTACTAATTCTTTTAGGAACAACTAGAATTAGCTGTTAGTATTTGGGCTATTCACTTTAGTGGCGAAGTGATCATCCGACAGGGGGGGGGGGGGGTTTGAATACAGATCTAGGTAATACCCGTGTAATGTCCGTTATTGACCGACAGACTTAACTAGTTACATAGCCAAAGAGGTAAAATCATATCATCCGAAGAGCCATATTCGACCATACAGGTGTTTATGATACTTTAGGATAGCTTCTAGGTCCACCCGACAGGGGGCTAGGAGATATTAGAGTCCCGACTAATATTATAATTCCAATTCTACCCTTAAACATAGCATAGATTATATTGCTTAAGTGGATTCCTTTGCGAGGATCAAGTATCTCCCTTATCTGAAGTTAGTCGTTATTTGCTTTATTTCCTTTCTGTTAATTTAATTTTAGTCTTTACTTTATTTGCATCTTTTAATTTCCAAAAACCAAACAAAAATTCTATCTTTTATTTTTCTGTTTAGCAATTATTCCTACTACTTGATTGATACTTGGGTTGAACCTAATCCGTCCCTAAGAACGAACTTGTTTATCATATATTACTTGGGACAACCGTACACTTGCGGTTAAGTGGTTCCTTTATTTTTGCACTTTATTTTATAACACCCTAGGACCCACCAAGTTTTTGGCGCCACTGCCGGGGACGGTAGTGTGTGACCCCGGTGTTAATCTTTTAGTAGTTTAATTGTTAGTTTAGTTTTAGTTTTATTTTTCAGTTTTACGCTTTGGGTTGTCTTTCTTTCTCAGGTTTACAGGTTTTGGTTTATGCGTGAAGATATCCTGATTCTTGAAAATCCCGAAAACCTAGTTCGAGAAGCAAACAAAAGAAAGAGAAACGCTAAAGCACAAGAGTTAGAAGAGCAATTAGCAAGAGAGATGGCTGAAGACCCAGTTGACAATCGACAACGCGGCCCTCCAGCTGCTCCTGTTGCTCAGAACAATGATCTGTGGTTCATCAATGGCCCTGAAGAAGCTCCGTTTCGAGCTCCTGCCCTCGGAATTGGCCCTGCAAATATTAATGTCGAGAGATCCAGACCCGATCCCGGTATGTTATCTCAGTTTCAAAGTTATGGCAATTTCCGAGGAGCACCTAGCGATGATCCGATCCGTGCTGTACAGAAGTTCATGCAATTTTGCGATTCTTATATTACGCAAGGAGTAACTAAAGAGCAAATGTATTTTGCTAATTTTAGATACTTCGTTATTGATGGAGCAAGTGAGTGGCATGATTCTCAAGAACCCGGAACAATTACAACATGGGACGCATTACAAACCGCGTTCTTCGATAGATACTACCCAACGAATATGAGATTAGATGTGCAAGTTGAACTAACCTCATTCAAACAAGATCAAGACGAGACTTTGGGTAGAAGTTAGAAGAGATTTCAGATATGCTTACGAAGAGTCCCCGATCATGGCCTCACAGAAGTTCAACAAATGAAGATATTTTACCGAGGACTTGATGGCTCTTCAAGAAAGGATTTAGACTTGCTTTGTGGTGGTGGATTCCTACAGGTACAACCAGTTCATGCGAAGATTATTTTGAATAGAATTGTAACAAATGAACTTGGTTGGAACACTGTAAGAACACCCGTTCGAGGTGGAAATACTGCGTCAATTGAAGAAAAAGTCACCGCCATGGAAAGCAAATTCGAACAACAACTGAAACAACTTACTCTAGCTATTACAAAAAGTGTTACTGGTAGAAGAGCAGATGTTAACGCTACACAAGAAGTTTATGGATGTTCTAATTGCGGTACAGACGATCATGATTGGGAGACTTGTCAAAACAATCCAGAATTTGTAATGTTCGTATCCAACCGAGGGAATTACAATTCAAGTGGTCAAGGCTATCAACCGAATAGAAACCATCCGGGTTTCCAATATTCAAATCCAAATGGGGCTGCTAATCCAACATATGCATATCAACCACGCCCCCAAGGAAACAACTTTCAACCAAGACCTCATAACAACTATGAAGGTGGACAAGCATACGGAAATCAAGCTCAGAGACAACCTCCTCAAGATGCTTATACCGAAACCATGAACCAGAAAGCTTTACCTGCTCAACCTCAAGAAGGCGCATTAGATGTTCAGCAAACCTTGAGAACACTAATCAACATTCAACAATCTACCGCTGCAGCACTTAAGTTGATGGAAACTCAAATGGCTCAGATAAATAAGCAATTAAATCAACGTCAGCAAGGACAATTACCGAGTGACACTGAAGAACCTAAGCAGAGAGAAGATTGTAATGCAGTAACACTTCGAAGTGGTAAGAAACTCGCTCCACCTCCTTTTCCCGTAATGAAAGAAAAAGAAACAACTGTGAAAGAGAAACCGGCAAAAGAGGTGGAAGGAAAAGAAGATGAACCCGAAATAGTGGAAGTGGAGAAGATTCTGGAGAAGCCAAAATCCAAAGATGTTACAGACACCCGTCCTCCTCCACCTTTTCCCTCAAGAATTCAGAAGAAAGGAGACATGGCCGAATATCAGAAGTTCTTGAATATGGTACGTGGTCTCAATATTAACGTTCCGTTCTTAGATGCTATACGCGATGTTCCGAAGTACGTTAAATTTCTGAAAAAGAGCCTTTACCAACAAGAGACCATACCGTGAGAATGAGATGATAGGATTTCCAGAAGAATGCAGCGCTATATGCCAAAGTAAGTTGCCACCTAAACTACTTGATCCTGGGAGTTTCACGATTCCTATTTCTATTGGTAATGAGTGGCAAGGAAAAGCTTTGTGTGACTTGGGCGCGAGTATCAATTTGATGCCCAAGTCAATTTTCGAGAAATTGAAGATAGGAAACGCTAGACCAACTTCCATGATCCTACAAATGGCTGATAGATCGCTCACTCACCCAGAGGGACGAATCGAAGATGCCCTCGTTAAGGCAGGTACGTTAATTTTTCCAGTTGATTTCGTTATTCTTGAATACGACGCGGATAGGAATGTCCCCATCATCTTGGGTCGACCATTCCTAGCCACGGGGCGTACTGTTATTGATGTAGAAAACGACGAATTAACTATGCGAATCCAAGACGAGATGGTAAAGTTCAACGTGTTTAGGGCCATGAAGTTTCCAGATATTCCTGAAGAATGCTTCCGAATGGATGTACTCGATTTAACTACACAGGAAACGTTTGATTGTATGAACTTTAATGATATCTTGCAAGCAGCCCTAACACTTAACTTACCAGAATTGATGGAAGAACTGACCGAGACTGTAGCTGCTTTGAATTCCAGAAACTTGAAACATAGGCATCTCGCCTATGAGCCATTCCGAGAGCCTGGGGAGATAGTATCTAAAAAGAAACCATCCATCGAGTCTCCCCCACAACTAGAAGAAAATCCGCTTCCATCACACCTGAGGTATGCATATTTAGGTACTAACAACACTCTACCTGTTATTGTTTCAGCTACTTTAACAGGTCCTCAAGAAGACAAATTGTTGCGCATACTGAGAGCTAATAAAGAGGCGATTGGTTGGACTATTGCTGACATCAAAGGTATTAGTACTTCCTATTGCCAACACAAAATCATTCTAGAAGATGAAAACGCGCGCTCAGTTGAAGGACAAAGGAGATTGATGCCAGCTATGAAGGAAGTAGTGAAGAAAGAGGTTATCAAGTTGCAAGATGCGGGAATCATCTATCCTATTGCTAGCAGCGAATGGGTGAGTCCAGTTCAATGCGTACCAAAGAAGGGTGGTATTACTACCATCTTGAACGAGCAGAATGAAGCCATTCCCTCAAGGACCGTTGTTGGTTGGAGAGTGTGTATGGATTATCGAAAGTTGAACAAGGCCACCAGAAAAGATCACTTCCCTCTTCCGTTTTTTGATCAGATGTTAGACAAGCTAGCTGGTAGAGAATATTATTGCTTTTTGGATGGATATTCAGGATACAATCAGATTTATGTAGATCCAAAAGACCAACACAAGACAACCTTTACATGTCCTTTTGGTACCTTTGCCTTCCGAAGGATGCCATTTGGATTATGTAATGCACCCGCTACTTTTCAAAGATGTATGATGGCAATTTTCTGGGACATGATTGATGACTTCCTTGAGGTATTTATGGATGACTTTTCTGTGTTTGGTGATAACTTTGAGGAGTGTTTACGGAACTTGGAGAAGGTATTGATTAGATGCAAGGAGACTGACTTGGTTTTGAACTGAGAGAAATGTCACTTTATGGTTCGAGAGGGTATAGTGTTGGGTCAAAAGGTTTCAAGTGCTGGTTTGGAAGTTGATTGTGCGAAGATTGAGGTAATCAAGACTCTTCCCCCTCTTATTTCTGTAAAAGGGGTAAGAAGCTTTTTGGGTCATGCTGGTTTTTACCGACGTTTTATCAAGGACTTCTCCAAAATCTCTAAGCCGTTGTGCAACTTACTTGATAAGGACACCAAATTTTTTTTTGATGAAGCTTGCATAAAGGCATTCAACGAGATTAAGCAGAAGCTTATTTCTGCACCTATAGTATTACCTCCTGATTGGAAGATTCCGTTTGAAGTTATGTGTGATGCTAGTGATCTCGCTATGGGTGCTGTTCTGGGTCAACGAAAAGATAAGGTATTTCATTCCATCTACTACGCTAGTAAGGTCTTTACAAATGCTCAAGTGAATTATACTGTAACTGAGAAGGAGTTACTAGCAGTAGTATATGCATTCGACAAATTTCGTTCCTATCTTCTTGGGGCGAAAGTTGTTGTCTTTACTGACCATTCTACGATTAAATACCTTATGGAGAAGAAAGATGCGAAGCCGAGGTTGATTAGATGGGTTCAACTGTTGCAAGAGTTTGATTTACAGATTCGGTATCGAAAGGGTTGTGATAATCAGGTTGCTGATCATTTGTCACGTCTTGAAGGTTCTGAGTCTAATGGAGGACCTGAGTTGGTTAGAGAAGAGTTTCCTGACGAGAGTTTGTTTTCAGTTTATTCATTAGAGACTCCTTGGTATGCGGATATTGCAAATCTTATTGTGAGTGGTTCTTTTCCTCAAGGAGCTACTTCACAAGAGAAAAAGAGACTAGCCCACCGTGCTAAACAATTCTTTTGGGAGGATCCTTTCCTCTACAAAGTATGCAGTGATCAGATGGTGAGGAGATGCATACCAGATAAAGACATTCTATCCATTATTATGGGTTGTCATGATTCACCGTACGGAGGACACTTCAAGGGTGACCGTACAGCTGCAAAGGTACTACAATCCGGTTTTTATTGGCCCACTTTACATAAGGATTGTCATGAGTATGTCAAGAAATGTCAAAGATGCCAGTTTAGTGGTAATATATCTAAGAGAGATGAGATGCCGCGTAATAATGTTCTTGAAGTTGAGATATTAGATGTATGGGGTATTGATTTCATGGGTCCTTTTGTACCATCTAACGGAAATCTATACATCCTACTAGCTGTTGATTACGTGTCTAAATGGGTAGAGGCTGTAGCTCTACCAACTAACGATTCGCAAGTAGTGATTAAATTCTTGAAGTCACACATCTTCACTAGACATGGTACACCTCGAGTTATAATCAGTGATGGAGGTTCACACTTTGTGAACAAATATCTGAAGAAAGTTCTAGAGAAGTATGGTGTGAGACATCGTGTATCTACCGCGTATCATCCACAAGCCAATGGTCAAGCTGAGGTCTCTAATCGAGAGATCAAATCCATTCTTGAGAAGATAGTTGGTTCCACACGCAAGGATTGGTCAATGAAATTAGATGATGCGTTATGGGCATATCGTACTGCGTTCAAGACGCCTGTGGGTGCATCTCCGTATCGTATTGTGTATGGTAAGGCTTGTCACTTACCTCTTGAGCTTGAAATGGGTGCCTATTGGGCAATTGCGGAGATGAATATGGATCCAACCTTAGTTGCGGAGAATCGTATGATGAAGTTGAATGAACTTGACGAGTTTCGATTTCATGCCTATGAGGATGCCAAACTTTACAAAGAAAAAACGAAAAGATGGCATGACAATCGCATTCGTGAGAAGAAATTCAAAGTTGGACAGATGGTCCTCAAGTATAATTCCAAGTTCAGCAACTATCCGGGCAAGTTGAGATCAAAGTGGTCTGGTCCGTTCGTGGTGACCAAAGTCACGCCTCATGGAGCTATAGAAATCGAGAATCCAGACGAGCAACGCACCTTCATGGTGAATGGGCATCGTCTAAAACTTTATCATGTAGGCGAGGATACCAATCGCAGAATTGATCCACATCCGGGGGAGGTCATGTACCTCCTTGAAGCTGAATAGATGCGAGAGGTAACCCGTCGAGCTTAACGACGTTAAACAAAAGCCATTTCATTGTATATTAGTTTATTGCTTTAAGTTTTTCAATTCCTAGTGTATAATTCTAAGTTAGTGTCAAGTTTTAGTGTCTATTTTTAAAAGAAATGAGAAGGGTATTGTGTTAATGGTGCAGGAATCGAGTTTGGGGTGCTAGGAAAAATTTTGGAAAAATTCAAAGGCTGGCGCGGACTACCCCCGCGGTGTACCCCCTATACCGCAGGGATGTACCGCGCCCCAAAAAACCGTACCACGGGTCGCGCACCACGGGTTTTATCCAGAGGCGAGAAAAAGAGATGCTGATTGGCGCGGTGCACCACACCCTATACCGCACGCCCAAAACGCGTGCCACGGGGTATGCACCACGGGTTTTTTCACGGAGCACGTGCGGACTACCCCATGCACCGCACCCCTGCACCGCACGGCAAAAACGCGTGCCACGGGGTGCTAGCACGGGTACAAGGCAGACGCAAAAAAATACACACCACAGCGCTGCGGTATACCCCATGCACCGAAGGGATGCACCGCGCCTGGCGGTTTGAGAAGAGTTCAAAGCCCAATCAACTTCTAACTTTAAAGAGATAAACCCTAGCCTCTTCCAAACGAAATTTCCAGCTCCCAACCTTATAAAAACACCTTGAAGCTTGATTAAACCTCCACAATAAACACATTAACATCATTAAATCTCTCCTCCATCCTCCATAAACATAACCTCTCCATCTAATTCATCACAAAACACCATTAAACACAATCATGATCATCAAGCTTTCAAGAGTTCTTCCAAGATTCATCAAGAAAACAACTTCCTTCATCTAATCCAAGCAAGAAACTCAAGATATACCAAGTTCTCTTAACTTTATTCTATCCTTGGTATAACTTGAGTTTGGGGTCAAATCAACCATGACAAACAGAACAGATGCTTTGGATTACAAGAAAAGGTGTTGTATCCTAGGGAAGAACAAGAATTTGCCTGGTTCCATAATCGAAAAGGCCATAAATCTTGATGAGCCTATTGAAGAAACACAATAAAAGGCACCTGCACCACCACAACACGGGAAATTAACAGCAAGGATGAGGGTATCATCAAAGCCTGAAGACAAGACACAAATTCAAGATCAAGGTTCTTCTTCTTCTCAAACTAATTCTGGTATTCCTCCATGGGCTCGCAATTTGCAACAAGAATTCGAACTTTTACGACTAGACATCGGAGCACTTTGGAAGGAAATTACACAGATTAAGTCAACATTGGAAGAGGTAACTTTGTACATGGATATTGATAATTATTCTCCCCCTTCGGAGGAAGACACGATGGATCTTCATGGCCAGGTACCCCGTTCTAATTCTTCTCTTAATTGATGGTAGACACTAATTAGGTAGTTTAGTTTAATTTTATTGCTTTATTGAGTCTTTTTCGAGTCGTGGGGACACGACTCACTTTTGAGTTTGGGGTGGGGTTCGTTGCCTCATCCCAATTTTTTGTGATTTACATGCTTTCAATAAAATTAATCTTAGGGTTGCGATGATTGTAGAGAATTTTAAATGCCCCCATCAAGCATGCTTTTTATGAATTAATGATAGAAAATAGTTGACTTTAGGAGTTAGTATGAAGCTGAACTTTGATTGCATGCAAACATGAGATCATTGATAGGAAAAATTAATGAACAATGCAAAAGAAGTAAACTTGTGCTTAAGAATAATAGGTGGTTTGTAGAACGTGAGATCTAAATGAGTAGAGAACCCACTTAGGTATGAACTAGAGACAAGTTGTTTAGATAGGAAGATGATAGAGGCAGTTCATTGTTAGCCCTTTGAATCCTTTTTGGCTGTCTATCCCTGAATTAATTTTATCCTTCTGAAAAAAATTTTTAGCCTTTAAGCCTTTCTTTTGTCGCCACATTATAAGCCAATTTTCCTTTAGATTATTAGGCATTACCATATGACCCGCACTTGAATCACGATCCTGAGACTTCCTGTCTTGAGCTTGAGTTTGGGGTGGTGGGTCCACTATATGGGAATTTACATTGGGTTGGGATTTTTGAGCTTATCAATGATGCTTTGTGCTATACATGATGATGATTCACAGGTTTATTGTATTGTAACCCTTTGCCAGAGTAATAGTGAATGGAAAAGAAGCTTCGAGCTCCAGTTATGAATAGGCATAACTATGAAAAATAGCATGATATCTCAACATCATAAAGAGAGTCATAGCTATAAGAAAATAAAAGAAAAAAACGAATGATTTAAAAAGAAAATAGATTCGGACCGGCAAAGTGGAAATTTTTAAGTGAATCATCCTTAGTGCTTATTGAGTTAATTTGGGGACGCTAATTAAGCACGTCAATTGGGTTGAGTGAGAACGTTATTCGAGTGTAAACTCAAGCTCTTGGACAGTTTTGTTGATGGTAAGTGAGGAGAGAGCCAAAAGCTCACTTCAAATTTACCAAATATACATACCATACCGTCCTTCAGCCTATGCTAAAACCGTAAAGACCTCGTGATTCCTAGATGCACAGTGAGTTAATAGGGATTATTCTAAGTGGAACATTCAACACAAGTAAAGATCGAGGAACACCCTATAGCCACCATCTTGAGATAAGTATTAAGCGTAACCTTCTAGCATTGTGAAATTAATTTTGGATTGATGTTGTTTTGTATTTGATTTTGCATGATAAGTGTAGGTGTATATTAATTCCTAGGTTAGACTATATGAGATTTGTTTTAAGTTTTGCTTTGGGATTATTTTCTAGATTCTACCTTCTGCGTTCACCTAAAAGATCCTTTGTTTTTATTTTACTTTGTCGGGACGACAAAGGTTTGAGTTTGGGGTCTTGATGTCTCCCTATTTGTTCTAATTATTAGCCCCTTGGAGACATCCTTTTAGGTGAATAAATGACTTATTTTATAGACTTTTAGGCTTAATTGATCATATTGCACTTCCTCCCTTGGAAATTAACTATTTGCAGAATCTGAGCTTTTGTGCGTAAATTTGACTATTTTTAATGCAAAGTTAATAGGTTATTGAATTTTATGAAAGACCAATCCAAGGAGAAGAAGTGAGAATAAAGTCTTAGTGTATTTTAGAGTGTTAGGAAATGATTTTGAGTCGAGTTTCTATTTTTAGAGTACACTTTCCTTTTTCGGTTTCTTGAATTATTGATTTATTCTTTTTAAGCATATGCGGTTTAATTATTTATTTAATGTGAAGCTTTAAGAGATAAATGGTAATTACTTAGAGGCCAAATCAAGATAAATATGAAAGGAAAGAAGATTTACATGGAAATAAGAAGATTTAGGAAAGATTTATTCAAAGGAGGAAAAGATAAAACTGCCTTTTGAAATCTGAAAATCCAGCCACGTTTTAGAGATTAAATCATAATAAAAGATTGGCATGGATTCTAAACGAGTGATCTGCACCAATAGAAAGATCTTTCCAAGACAAGTGGTTTCATATATTGGAACTTCTCAAACGGATAAGTATTGAAAAAGATATGACCAAATCAAATCAGCAGAATCTTATCTTTTAGAGCTACGAATTTGAGAGTCCTTGACTTGTCTTCCACTCCAAGCAAATTCGATCTAGGGTCCTCCAACACCTATAAATACACCCCTTAACCTCCTACTTTCACACACTTCAGAGAATTAAACAAGAGGCTTAAGGTTTTCAAGTCAGAGCACGAAGGAGAGAAGAAGCTAGAAGCTGGAGGAATTCTGTTCTTCCAACAATAGTCATTCAACCCTTTAGGTTTTTCATTTATCTTTTGTATTTGAACATGAATTCCTTTTCTTTTATGTTAGTTTTTAATTTCATCATGAGCTAAATTTCTTTATACTTGAGAATCGCATTAAAGGGATGAACCTTAATTAATTGTTTTCTATGTTTTGAATTTGGGATTGTTTAGATTTAAATAGGATTGAGTTTTATATATTGGATATTACTTTGTTTTCATTACTAATTCTTTTAGGAACAACTAGAATTAGCTGTTAGTATTTGGGCTATTCACTTTAGTGGCGAAGTGATCATCCGACAGGGGGGGGGGGGGGGTTTGAATACAGATCTAGGTAATACCCGTGTAATGTCCGTTATTGACCGACAGACTTAACTAGTTACATAGCCAAAGAGGTAAAATCATATCATCCGAAGAGCCATATTCGACCATACAGGTGTTTATGATACTTTAGGATAGCTTCTAGGTCCACCCGACAGGGGGCTAGGAGATATTAGAGTCCCGACTAATATTATAATTCCAATTCTACCCTTAAACATAGCATAGATTATATTGATTAAGTGGATTCCTTTGCGAGGATCAAGTATCTCCCTTATCTAAAGTTAGTCGTTATTTGCTTTATTTCCTTTCTGTTAATTTAATTTTAGTCTTTACTTTATTTGCATCTTTTAATTTCCAAAAACCAAACAAAAATTCTATCTTTGATTTTTCTGTTTAGCAATTATTCCTACTACTTGATTGATATTTGGGTTGAACCTAATCCGTACCTGAGAACGAACTTGTTTATCATATATTACTTGGGACAACCGTACACTTGCGGTTAAGTGGTTCCTTTATTTTTGCACTTTATTTTATAACACCCTAGGACCCACCAAACAACCAAAATCAAGTTTTGTGTGACCTGAAACACACAAAACCCGAAAACATAAATACACAAAAATAACAAAAGAGTGTTGGACAAAAAGATAATATATCAAGATAGTTAAAAACGAGTAAAAATAAGGTATATGCGATTAATAAAGAGAAAAAACAATTTTGTTAAAGAAGAGAATCCTTTAGATCGATTTTATGATTTTGTATGTTATAAGAATACATAAATCTATATTTGTGTATTATAGCAACACATAAACCAGAATTTCGATTTCTAAAAAAATTTAAAAAATAATTAAATTTTTTTTACAAAAATTTAAAAAAATAATTAAAAAAATAAAAATAAAAAAATCATATAAGAGCAATAATAGAAAATAAATATGACAATGTGTTTAATTGAGAATTAAGTTTTTAATTCGTGAGTAAGTAGGAATTAATTTACTTTTTTTAAGGAATGAAACTTGTGAATTGTAATTAAATGGTAATTATCCCTAATAAAAAACACATGTTATAGTAAAGAAAAGAATAAATGATATTATATAACAAATTAAAATAACAAATGTAAAAAGTAAAACGACACATGTCAAAAGTCAAATGACACTTGACATATTCAACTATTAATCTTTCTTTTATATATTATATAGATTACCATAAACAACCTCATGCAACATAGTAATGTCTGTAAAAGTCATGAGTAATATAAAAGATATAATAGACAATAATACCCTTAGATTGTGTCCATCTCACTAAATCTTTCCGTCAAAAAATAATGAACATATTTTCCGGTCAAAAACTTTCTGACCAAATTTCCCGCTAAATTTTTTCAACTAGAATTTTCCCACGAAAATTTCTAAACTGAATTTTCCCGCCAATTTTTTTCCACCAAATAAAAAACCCCACCAAAAAATTTCACGCCAAAATTTTCACACTAAACAAAATTCCCACAAAAAATATATGTTATTATTTGGTGAGAAAAATCCCACCTAATTATATTTTAGGGTTTATATTGTTTGGTAGACAAATTTCATCGAACTATATGTTGGTTTAGTTTGTTATTTTCTAACAAATTACTTTTAAATTTATACATTAGAGTTTATGTTGTTGTTTGGTGAATTGAGTCCCACCAAACTACATTTAGGAGTTTATGTTATTGTTTAATGGGATAAATCCCATCAAAATACTTTTTGGTTTATTTTGTTTGGTGGAAAAATCCTACCAAACAAAATTGTATTTGTTCCTTAAGCTTGTAATGAGGGGAGTGTAAGTCATTCCCTGTTTATATCGCCTTGTCTCTTTATCGTACAAGCCCAATCATGCAGATATCCTACATATATATATATATATATATATATATATATATATATATATATATATATATATATATATATATATGGGTTTTTACCAAATAAATTCTCTTGAATAATATCAGTCGCATTGGCCATCTGTTAACTCTTACAAAATCTTTAGCACAAGTAGAAGGATAAAAACAAATTTTTGAATAAAATTTAAAACTTTGAGATCTACATTCTATTACTTTTAATAAACGAATCGTCTGCTATTCTAAATTTTAGTAACAAGAGCATTGTACGATCTCAAAAGAAAAAAAAACAGAACTAGTCCCATGATATGTAATTTTTAAAAAGAAGTATGCCTACATATGAGAAGGGAAAATCTATGAAATCCAAAACTAATTTATAAGAGCTTACCCCGACACTTTGAAAATGATAACTTATGGTCCTAAGTATACAAAAAGTTTCAAAATATACACCACAAATGGTTTCACAAAGAATTTGAAAACATAATCCCTTGGCCAAGAGTTTCACTAGTTGCTGCAAACTTATTATTCAGATCAATTTTCCCCACAACATGAGCAGACGCCTTCAATTGTAGAAATCTCAATAAATTCCAATAATTTATCATAGTTACGAAACACATAAATTCCAAAAATCTAAAAAGTTAACATTATTAAGAAACTCATCGAGTCTCCTAACTATATTATAATACTCCCTTAAAAATATCAATCATATGAAGTTCCTCACCACAAGTTTCTCCTTGGACAAAGAGGCTCCTCATAAGAATACGTATTAAGTAGCTTCTGTTTTACATATTTTATTAAAATTACCTTTGAGGCCTCTACATATTCCTCCACATTTACTTCAAGTTTGCATTCATGTTGTATCTACAACAAGTAAGAAAAACGATTGAATAAAAATAAACAGGGTATATAACAATAACATAATAAATACCTCAGCTATTCTTCTTGCACTTTCTTGAAGCTGTTGTAATGTCTTAGAAAGCTCAACTCTTAACTGTATAGTTTCATTAGATTTATAACCTGGAACGAAACAACTCGCCAAAGCCGTAATTTGGTGGTGATCAAGATCAGTGAAAGTGCCTGATAATTAAATATATAAATATTACACCACAAGTAAATTGATATAAAAAGGTCAAAGTAATTTTAAAAATTTACCATTAAACATTGATTTAGTAACTAGTAATTCATCTCCCGCGACTAGCTAAATTACCATCCTCTTATACTATTTTCCTCTCTTCCTCTTTAACCTTCTCAGCAGCTTTAGCTTTTGCTTCCTCAAACCTCAAACTAACAGCTTCCCATCATACAAGCTTCTCTATAAATATCAATATGTAATCAGGCCTCTTGTTCAGTATCACCAACATAGTTATTTTTTTCTATTCCCTTTTAAAGCATTATTATGAACAACATATACATAACCCATATTTATTATAAACTAAATAATTGTTACTCATACCTGAAAATCAAGATAATACGCATGTTGTATAACAAAACATACAACAACATGAGAGTTTATATTAAATTTATGTCACTAAGTCTGAAAAATTAGAATCCATATATGTGATTACCTCATAAACATCTATGGTGAGGAGTGGCTACAATTATGGAAGAAAATTCATTATATAAAATTAGGAACAAAACATAAGATTTAAAATGTGTAATTTTTATTTGTAAGGGAGATAAAATTGAGAAAAACACTTACATAGTAGTCTCAAACAAGGAGAAGCCACCACCTAGCCATATATTATTAACGTTGCTGCCGTGATAACACACCGCCGGCAAAATGAAGAAGAAGACAAAGAAGAAGGGGCCTCCTAAAAGTCATCTAAGAATTTGGCGGCATTGATGGTGTCTCCAGCGGTGTTGCTCACGAGAGAGACATCAACCTTGTTGACGGAGAAGATAACTTCATTTTGTGATGGATTTTGCTTATATGTTATCCATTTAGAATGAGATCAGTTTATCTAAATGTTATATTATAAAAAGGGCATACCTGGTATAATATAATTTTGTAAAAAAATATGACGTTTTGTGTAATTATCCATTTCAAAATAAATAAATAGAATTAATCTTGAATTTTATCATCATTCAATTATATAACAAGAAAAAAGTAGAACTCTCTCTCTCTCTCTCTCTCTCTCTTCTCTCTCTCTCTCTCTCTCTCTCTCTCTCTCTCTCTCTCTCTCTCTCTCGCTCTCTCTCTCTCTCTCTCTCTCTCTCTCTCTCTCTCTCTCTCTCTCTCTCTCTCTCTCTCTCTCTCTCTCTCTCTCTCCATAGGGCCGGAACAATAAGGTAAAAAAGATAAAAAAATTCAACTTTCATATGTTGCGTATTTTAATTTAAATCATTTTGTAGATGCATTAATAGGTGACCAGTGAATCCACTCTCAACAGATTGTTGTTAATTTCTGACTATAGAAGAAGTTCATGAGAGGTTAATGGGGAGTTATTTCATGAAGGCCCCCCTACTACCAGACGATGAGGATTATCAACCGAAAAAATATGAGAGGTAATATACTTTTTGCTATGATACTTTTTATGTGTTAAAAATTGTATTGACATATTATTATTCATTCTAGTAGATTAGATCCGCAAGAATTGGGATTTAGACATGAATTTATATGTGTTTTAAGAAAAAAATTGAAAATTCATGCTTATAGCGGGGCTAGATCCAATTATTTGGTATCGAAGCATTAGACTGCTGAGAAAATATTTATGTTTAAGAACAACTCTTACTAAAACTGTGGCGTAAAAAAATTGATTGAAAAGGAAAAAATAGAGGTTAAAATACATTTGCATACTTTTGTGTGTATTTTAATGGGTTTTTTTGTAGTTTTATGTGAAATTCCATGAACGAAAACTCCATTAAATGTATGAGTATTCTTAAATAAGTATCTTATATCACCGTTTCGTACATGAGTTATAGATGAATCATCGATATTTATCTTCAATGACATTGTCTTGTTGATGTCTATCTGTTTGTGATGGACTAATCTATACACAAGACATTATTTTGGGAGTTTATTGGGCCAAAGTGAGGCATCTCCCCTTTTTTTTTTGATCGGCAAATCAAACTTTTTATTAAATGAAGAGCAAACTGTCAAAACCTTACAACTTTTACTCAATTATTATGAGCAAACACCTAAACACCTACTACATAAACTATTACAACTTTCATGAATGAAATAGAGACATTACAATAACTTCTTAAATAAAAAGGGAAATAATGTCTAACTATTACATAAATCATCAATAACTTTCTTCACTTTGCTATTCTTGAACCTTCTCTCCTTAAGTCTAACAGCCATATATGTTATAATTTTGTTGTAAAGTCTTTCTTCATTAGCTGCATATTCTCCATGCTCACGCCTATTTCTTTCATTCCATACAAAATAAATGTAAGTATTTACGCAAACCCCAATAACATTAATAACTTCCAAACTAGCTCCAACTTTTAATTTCACTAGCAGGTCCTCCACTTTACTAATATTTATATTAAAGCCACAAACTTCTAATAAGCGGCTAAGTATAGCATTTGAAAATTTACAGTTAACAAACACATGCTCATTACTTTCATCCTCCTTTTCACATAACAGACAAATAGGATTAATATTCAATCCCCACTCCAACATCCTATCTTTAGTAGGAAGCATGCTCATTGCAACTTGCCAAGAGACAAATGAACACCTTGGAATACAAGCTTTTGCCCATACAATATCAAACCACTCAACCTGAGGCTCATGTACTGAGATTTTTATAAGAATTTTCTTAAAAGAAAACTTGTTCTTTATACTCTCAGTCCATATAATTTTATCATTAGCATCATTGAGTATAATTCCTTGTATTTTAGGGACAATTTGCGCAATATTAGGTGGTATTCTCCACCTTCCTCTACCAAAACATTCCTTCACTTTTTTATTGCAGCTAATATTAGTCTCATCTATTTTAACCCCTAAAATTTCTTGAATATCCATTTTATCCACCCATTTGTCCCACATGATGTAAGTTAGTTCACCATTTCCCACTTCATGATATATAAGGTCATAGGCAAACTTTCTTACCTTTAACATCTGTTTCCACATCCACGAGTGATACTGCTTTTGACTAATACTCCAGATGCATCTGTTTTTTAGAATGTTTACATTAACCCATTTACTCCATAGGTTTTGTTCATGAGAATAAAACCTCCAAAAGTTATATAATTAACAAACTCTATTCAGATATTCAATATTAGGTATATTGAGCCCTCCTTCTTCCTTTGGACTACAAATTTTAGCCCAAGATACTCTCGCACCATGAGCATTATTACTAGAGCCCCAAAGGAACATTGATAATTTTTTATTTAATTTATATATAACTTGTTTAGGAAGCAAGAATACTCTGCTCCAAAACAATATTTTACTTATAAGTACAACCCTTATTAACTCAACTCTACCTGCATAGGAGAGCATTTTAGAGCTCCATTGCATAATACTTTGCCAAATCCTCTCAATTAAAACATTCCCATCTGATACACTCATTTTCTTAGAGTTTAAAGGAATGCCCAAGTATCTAACAGGCAAACTCCCAATTTTAATGTTAAGGATCTGAGAAATATCCCTTTTACTTTTCTCATTTACTCCCCCACTAAAATATAATTCACTTTTAGTGAAATTTATGTTTAATCCAGAGCATCTAGAGAATAAATTCAGGGCCTCCTTCACCACACCAGCAGATTCACTATTGCTTTTCATAAATATTAAAACATCATCAGCAAATACAAGGTGATTCAGGTTAATTTCCTTACATTTTTTATGAAATGTAAATTCTTTGTTCTGAGCAACCCTATAAAATAACATAGAGAACACCTCCATACATATTGCAAACAG
The DNA here is from genome assembly GCA_029959085.1 of Nemophila menziesii. Classification (NCBI taxonomy): domain Eukaryota; kingdom Viridiplantae; phylum Streptophyta; class Magnoliopsida; order Boraginales; family Hydrophyllaceae; genus Nemophila; species Nemophila menziesii. The sequence goes on from JARWIR010000001.1 coordinate 107,480,575, forward strand.
ATAAGGTGAGAGAGGATCTCCCTGCCTCAACCCTCTCTTCCTTTTAAAAAACCCACAAGAATCTCCATTTATACATATAGAGTAGTAAGGGGTACTTATACACATATGTATCCAATTTATAAATTTTCCAGGAAACTTTAAGGCATGAAGAGTATTAATTAAAAACTGCCAATTTACACTATCATATGCTTTTTGCAAGTCCAAGTTAATGGTACAAGAAGATTTAATAGATTTCTTCTCATAGCCAGTAACAATTTCTTGCACAACAAGAATATTATCACTTATATTCCTCCCACTAACATAGGCACCTTGATTCAAAGATATTATTGAACTCATCACTTTCTTTAGCCTATTCATAATAACTCTAGAAATGGTTTTATATGTAATATTAGTGCATGATATAGGTCTGAACTTTCTAACACAGGATGGGTTCTTTTCCTTAGGAATCAAAACAATATTTGTTGCATTAATTAGTCTAAGAATTTTACCTGATTCAAAGGTTTGTTTAATAGCTGAGCAGAAGCTATCACCAATTATGTCCCATGATTGTTTAAAAAAGAAAGCAGTGAAACCATCAGGCCCTGGGCTTTTCGCATCTCCCATAGCAAACAAAGAATCTTTTATTTCTTTATCTGTTATGGGGGCAATCAAGCCATCTATAAGATTTTCAGGGACTACTTTATTTAATATAGCTTTAATAGTATCCACAGAACATAATTCTTGATTACATTCCTCCATACCAAGTAAAGACTTATAATAGCACACAAATTCATTTTTGATCTCTTCTTGCTCAGTTAAAATCCTTCCATCATCACAAGTGATAGTAGAGACAAAATTCTTTGCAACCCTCCCTTTAATCATTCTGTAATAATAAGCAGAACTAATATCATAGTCATTAATAAACAAGGCTCTAGATTTTTGTTTTAGAACCTCATGATGAGTAATTACAGATACCTTTAGTTGCTTAATAAGGATCTTTTCCTCAGATATATCAGCATCACTAGCAATACCTTTCATTATTCTTACTTGCACAATCTCAAGCTGAGATTTTAAGTTTTCAATATCTTCAGAATTTCTTCTAAAATATTTGTTATTAAACTTTTTAAGCTCACTTTTTACCAATCTCAACTTCATACAAAGCTAAAACATCTTATTGCCATTAATCTCTGTATCCCACATATTCTTAATAATATCTTTAAACTTCTCATGCTTAGTCCATATATTGAAAAATTTAAAGGAACAAGGCCCAGCTTTTTCCTTTCCATCAATAAGTATCTTTATTGCACAGTGATCAGAAGTAGAGGGAGGCACAATAATAGCATTTGATTGATATGTGTTCATCCATTTAGTGTTGACAAACACTCTATCAATCTTACTTGCACGCAATTGCCCACTATCATTCTTATTTGTCCATGTGAAGTATTGACCTGCATATTGGTGTTCATATAAGTTAGCATCCTCAATACAGTTTGCTAAAAAAATAGAGCTAGTAGGGATAGTATCACAGTTCAATCTATCCTCAATTTTAAGAATCTCATTGAAATCACCAGTATAGCATATACATTGATCCTCATAATCATTACTCAAATTAACTATATCATTCCATAGAAATTTTCTTTCATCATCATCATTAATCGCATACACATAACCCACATAGAAAGAAATATTTGATTGCAATATTTTGACTTTAATAAACATGATTTGAGAAGTTTCAAACACCCTTAGAACCTCAACATAGTTTTTATCCCACATTATCCAAATCCTTCCACTATCACATTTATTATAGTTGTGAATCATTTCCAAGTGAGAGAAATGATCACTTATTATCCTTAAGCTATTAAGAACCTTTACCTTTGTTTCAAGAAGTCCAATAAGCTTAATTTTATTACTAATCACAAAACCTTTAACATCCAACTGTCTAAGAAGGCTGTTAAACCCTCTTACATTCCATGAAGCTATACTTATATATTAGGTGGTCTAGTAACTTCTCCTTCCCCACCATTATTAATGAATTTCAAAACATCTTTATCAATATCACTAACCACAGTTTCCTGTAACTTTTCATACGAGTTAGAGCAAGATACTCTATTTGATGATTGATCATAATGTTTTCTGTCCTGAGACTTACTCCCCACCATTTGCCATTCTTTATCATTAACTTTTCCTTTCCCTTTATCCCTCTTTTCATTAATACCAGCTTTTGGAACCCACACTTTAGTTATATTATTGCATTTGTTTTCTAAGTGCCCAATTTTATTGCACTTAGTACATATCTTAGGCTTCCAATCATACACAACATTAACAATTTGAAGCTCCTCTAACCCATTATCAACATACAATTCATCAGGTAACTCTTCCTTAGTATCAATTTCCACACAAACTCTCGCATAACCCAATCTAGTCATAGATTCAGTCATACTATCCATCTGTAATGGCTTTCCAATACCACTTGCCATATAACCTAAGCCTTTCTTAGTCCACATAACCATAGGTATGTTGACTAATTTAGCCCAGATTGGGATTTTTGATACATCAAGTTTCTCAAACTGCATACCCACCTTCCAAGGTCTTAATAACAGAGGTGAGCCATTAATATGCCACATCTGCTCTAAAACTTTAGCATAAATCTGTTCATTCTCAAATTTAAAGATAAACGTACCATTACTACTAGATTTAATATCAATCTTACCAAATTTTGACCATTGAAACTTAACAAAATTAACAACATTATAGAACAGCGGTGGAGTGTCAAGAAATTGACTGATTAAACAATTTTCCCACTGAGTATAGCCCTCATTAAGAACATCCTTTTCAGGAGTTATGATTCTTTTACCTTCCTTACGCGTCGGGACATGATACTCCAGATTCAGCGCTGGATTATCATTTTTTCCAAATAACTTTGACCATTCTTTAGATTTCGGTGCTACCTCAGTTTGATTTTCATCAATCTGGGCAACTAATACCGAAACCTCACCTTGGGTAACCGATTTCCGTGATTCGTCCTCCTCACTATATGAATCCTTATTATTAGGGCTCATCGGAGGAGTGACCACGCTACCTTCACTTTGGGGCGAGAACATCATCTTTGTAATATCAGTGTATTTGGTTTTGGTTCTCGACTTGGTATTTGTACCGCTAACTCGGTTTGAGTTTATCATTTTAGTCATTACCGATCTGAGATTCAACCTAGAAAGAGAAAATCAAAAGGAAAAAGGTCGGAAAAGAGGTGAAAGGATAAGAAATGGGTGGGCTAGGGTTTTTTAAGACTGGTGCTAAGAAGAATCAGATGAATGTTAGATCCCAGATTTGGGAAATAACACTCAATCTGAGTAAAAGAAAAGCAAAAAACGTAAGAAAAAAGGGTTTAGTGGTTCGGGTAGTGGATCTTTAAGATGGAATAATATTAGAGGCTAAGAATGAATTGAGAGAGAAATTTTTAATGGTTGACTCTCATTTGACCGAAAAAAAATTCATTCTGGTCATATTACAATTTATAGAGCGTTTGTCCCTCAATTATGTGTTAAGTGTGTAGCTTTTAGGTATATGGTTGACACTAGATGCCAAGATGAATAAAGAAGTAAAAAAGTCAAGATAAACACCAAGACAAAGCAGAATTTGAGCTTAAGTCACTCTGGGAAGCTGAAGAGTTTCTTAGAGAAATCTTTGCACCTTAGTGTTTCAGTCACTACAGCATATTGGTGAGAGTTTCGGACCTGGTTCCTTTTGATTAAGAAAGATTCTGAAGTCATTGTCACATGGGAAGTGACGGAAGTCAATTCATATGTAAGATAAAGTAGTTATGTTTATAACCGCTATCGTAGCTCAGACCTGATATCTATTAAGTACAAACGGGGTTGGGCTATTCTAACCTAATTAATGAGCCGATGGAAGACCTACTCTGTTTTTCATCTCTTATATAAGCCTCCTAGAATCAGCTAACTCACAATCCAAGAAGAATCAGTCGATCCATCCATTAGCAAAGAAAACAAATCACACCTAAAGGAGGAAAAGAAAAGGAGGGTTTGTTTATGACCCCAACGGTTCTCCTCAATCCCAAATCCGAACCACTTCAATGCAAATAGAAATTTCATTTTGTTTTGTAGTTTAATAATTATTTTACCTTTAGTTTTCTTAAGTTTTTGCTTTTTCTTTATGAACTAACATCTTGCTTGAGGTCTCATATGTAAGAACTTGTGTTTATCTATTTGATGATCTATTGCATTTGGGATGATATTGTTTAACTAAGTTTGGTTATTGTTTATTTCATTGTTTCATATGTTTGTTATAATACTACCCCTACAGTAGCTAAGTATTGGGTAGTTTTAGTAATTGGTTGCACCCAAAGTAGGGGGTATAGTTGCAGATATAGCGTATAAACGCCTAGTGCGAGGTACTTAAACTGAAGGTCTTTCCAGTTAGGTAGTCAATAAGGTAGGATTTTGATTTATTCAAAAACCAATTAATGTGTATGAATGTGCTCTAAGTCTACCTTGACGGAGGTTAGAGAAACTTATGAATCATGGCTAATGAGATCACCAACTTACCGTTGTTTAGGAAACCATTAAATTAGCGGCATAGGCAATTTTAGAAAAGCTCAAGCATTCATTTTGCATATCTTCCTTAGTTAATTTCATTTTCATTTTACTTAAATAGTAATTTATCCAATTTGCATTTTAATCCTTAAAACCAAATAAATATCATCTTTACTTTCTTGTCATTTAATCTTAGCAACTATACATCATTATACTTTCTTAAACACATGAACGTAACTTTGATAGTCTTTGGACGATAACCCTGAAATTATCAAAATTAATACTTGTCAACAACCCGTACGCTTGCGGGAAGTGGCTTCTAGGGTGATTGGTGTCTTTTATAACACTCTGGGACGCAACAAGTTTTTAGCGCCGCTGCCGGGGACTATATCGTTATAATTTTGTGTTTTTAGATTGTATTTTAGTGTTTAGTTGTTTTTGGGTTTACTTTGTTTTTTTCTCTCTATAGGTTTACACTTAAATTATCAAAGAGAGAGAGATGGGTGATCATTTATTCCGGCTTTCAAGATGAGTTGAATCAACTCACCGTACTCATTAAGAAGAACTTTTAAGGAGGAAATTCTGAGGCGACGGTTGTAAATGCACCCTATGGTTATTCCATGGGAAATCAAGGAAACCTCTAGACTCTTCACCAAGGAAACAAGTTTTACCAACCAATGCCAAGCGGAATCCCTTATCAAGGCTATTCATATCATCCTAGACTCCAGGAGCACATTTATCAAGCGACACCTCAATCACTATTTGGGTGGACAAGTGATGTCTCCAATTTTTTTCTAAATATAACCCCATAGGAGACATCATTTTAGGTGAATATTAGACTTATTTGATATACTTTTATACTTATTTCGTTATATTGCATTTTCTCCCCCTAGAATTATGTTATTTCATGTTTTTGAGCTTTTGTACATTAATTTGTGGGAATTATTGTCCAAAATAAAGTGGAGAGGTCAAAAGCAAGAAAAGAATATTCGAAGAGTTGACTAATAGAGAGGAAAATCTGGAGATCTGTCACTAATTGTTATTTCTGAGCCACTTAGACACTGATTCAGCATTTAAGCCGTTAAATAAGAAAGATGAGCCTTTGAGATAGGAAGATTTGAGGACTGGAATCAGGTGATTTGGAGTTGAGACGCAAAAGTTACAACTGTTTTACCAACATCTGTACAGCAGTTACGGGATATTTAATATGGACTTGGGCTTTTTATTATTTAAATTATTATTCTTAAGTAAAAAGCCCAGCCATTATTCTCTATTATATATAGACTTTTAGACCTTTATTTTACAGATCAAACATTAGACAATTCATTCTACGCTAAAGTACAAGTCAGAGTAGAAGGCAGAAGAGGAAGCTAAAGCTGGAAAATTCACATTCCTCCATCAACAGCTCAATCCAACGCATTAATTAGGTTTCATATTTTATTTTTGTAATTTAAGATAATGTCTTTCTTTAATTTTGTTTCAGTTTTTAATTCAAACATGAGCTAAATCATTTAGTACTTGAGAATCGCATTATGGTGTTGAGCCCTAATCTATTTAATTTATGTTCTCCGAATTTGGAATTTAGTTATTTAATTTAAATTCGATATTTTGTGTTAGCTATAACTATTTTTGATGTCATGAATCAAACATAGGAGTTAGTAATTAGGCTATTCACTTTAGTGACGAAGTGATCACCTTGACGGGGGGTTTAATTACGGAGCTATGTAATAGACACGTAGTATTCGTCAATGATCCTGACGGGCTTGACTAACCATGCAGCCACTGAGGTAAGAGACTTAACCATTCGAAAGTAGATATAATCTCCTCGACGGGGTTTATAGTACCGTAGGATAGATCCTAATTCCACCCAGACGGGTGTTAGGAGATATTAGAGTCCTGACTAACACAATAATACCAGTTTAGCCCTTAAAAAGAAGCATTGATTATAAAGATTTAGGTGAAACCCTTGTGAGACTCACGCACCTCTCTCTTTCTCGCGTCCAATCTTATTTACTTACTTCATTTTATTTCATTTAATTATTTAAGCACTTTATTTTATTGCATCTTTAGTCCTTACACAAAACCAAACAAAAACTCTTATTATTTACTTTTCTATTTTACAAATACTTCTACTAGTTGATTAATACCAGTGTTGTAACTATCCGTCTCTGCGGACGAGACCCGATTTATCAGAGTATTACTTGGACAACTGTGCCCTTGCGGTCTGTGGATCCTCTAATTTTATTGCTTTATTTTATAACACCCAAGGACCCACCAAGTTTTTGGCGCCGTTGCCGGGGACGGTAGCGTGTGACCCTGGTGTTAATCCTTTAGGAGTTTAATTTTTATTTTATTTTTCAATATTATGCTTTCGTTTGTTCTTTCGTTCTCAGGTTTTACAGGTCTGGTGTATGCTCGATAACCCCGAGATATTAGTCAGAATTCAAAACAAGAGAAAGCAGGAAGAAGAAAAAAGTAAGAGAAAGAGAAGAGAGATTAGCCAAAGAAGCAAAGATGGCTAATGACATGATCCTCAGGTGGTAGTAGAAGAATATCCTCCTGCACCTAGAGGACAAGCTCAACCCCAAGTCATTCATGGCCCATGGTTTGTACAAGAAACTGAACAAATTCCATATCGCGCTCTTGCTCTAGGTATTGGTCCTCCAAATATTGATGTCGCAAGATATTGACACGATCCTGGTATGTTAGCTCACTTCCAAAACTTTGGAAATTTTCATGGAGCACTTGGAGAAGACCCGATTCGTGCAGTACAGAAGTTTATGCAAATATGTGATGTGTATATAACGCAAGGTGTAACAAGATAACATATGTATTATGCAAATTTCAGATTTTTCGTGATAGACGGAGCAAGTATATGACATCATTCACAAGAACCAGGATCAATCACTAATTAGGATGAGTTACAAACAGCGTTCTTCTATTATTATTATCCAAGAAATATGAGATTGAACGCACAAGTCGCATTGACATCCTTCGAACAGGAACAAGATGAATCCGTGGGTAATTGTTGGACAAGATTCCAACAATGTTTGAGAAGAGTTCCAGATCATGGCCTCCCAGAAGAGCAACAAATGTCAATATTTTATAAAGGCCTTGAAGGAGGTTCAAGAAAAGATTTAGACCTACTTTGTGTTGGTGGATTTTTACAGGTAACACCAGCTAATGCAAAAATTATTTTGAATAGAACATTGAAAAATGAGTTGGGTTGGAATACTGTGAGAGCACCTGTTCGAGGCACATGTTATAAATAGAGTAGTGCTAGAATTGATGAGAAATTCTCTTCATTAGAGAATAAATTGAAGAACACATTGGAGCAACAATTGAAATATTACTTTAGCTGTTAACGAAGTATTTTCAGGTAAAAGAGATAATGTTAATGTTACACAAGATATATATAGATGTTCTAAATGTGGTGTACAAGATCATAATTGGGAGCATTGTCAAAGTAATCCAGAAGCCGCGATGTTTGTTTCCAACCGAGGAAACTAAATTCAGGTGGTCAAGTTTATCAACCAAATAGAAACCATCAAGGTTTCCAATATTCGAATCCAAATGGGGTCACAAATCCAACTTACGCATATCAACTGCGTCCCCAAGGTAATAACTATCAACCAAGACCACAGAACAACTACCAAGGGGGACAAAATTATGGAAATTAAGCGCAGAGACAACCTTTTCAAGACACGTATACCAATACTATGAATCAGAAAGGTCTACCTGCTCAACCGCAAGAAGGTGTGTTAGATGTTCAACAAACTTTACAAACACTACTCAACCTTCAATTGAAAATGCAACAAGAGCAATAATCTTTTGCCGCAACATTCAAAATGTTAGAAAATCAAATAGCTCAGATGGAAAAACAGTTGAATCAACGTCCACAAGGGCAACTCCTAAGTGACACTGGATATCCAAAACAAAGAGAAGATTGTTATTCTATAGCGCTTAGAAGTGGTAAGAAGTTGCACCACCTCTTTTCCCCGTTATGAAATAAAAAGAAACAACTATGAAGGAGAAAACGGTGAAAGATGTGGTGGAGAAAGAAGGTGGACCAGAAGTAGTGGAAGTGGAGAAGACTCCGGGGAATCAAAAGAAGAAAGATAATGTAGAAACCCGTCCTCCTCCACCTTTCCCCCAAGAGTTCAGGAAAAAGGAGATATGGTTGACCATTAGAAATTCATGATTATGGTGAGAGGTCTTAACATTAATATACAATTTTTAGATTCTATTGGAGATGTGCCAAAATACGTTAAAGTCTTGAAAAGATCCATCACCAACAAAAGACCATATTTGGAGAATGAGATGATAGGTTTGACATAAGAGTGTAGTGCCATATGCCAGAGTAAGCTGCCACCTAAGTTACTTAATTCTGGGAGTTTTACGATTCCGATTTCTATTGGTAATGAGTGGCAAGGGAAAGCTTTATGCGATTTGGGTGTGAGTATTAATCTCATGCCCAAATGAATTTTTGAGAAATTGAAGATAAGAAATGAAAGACCAACCTCTATGGTCTTGCAAATGGATGACAGATCCCTCGCACATCCGGAGGGACGAATAGAAGACGTCCTCGTCAAGGAAAGTACTTTAATTTTTCCCGTTGATTTTGTTATATGGTGGGGGCAAAGGTGTGATAAAATAATGATAATAATAAAGAGTCACACACCCTTGAGAACCACGGAACTCACTACATGTATCACAGATCGTATGCAAGTTTTAATGATAAGTCAAGTTCGTTCGCATGGATTGTATCCGTTAAATAAATTTATGTTTAACAAGCGTAGATGAATTTAGATGTTTTAAATAAAAATATAAAAAGATGAATAATTATCTAACGCAATTAAATAATTAAAACAAATAAACAAAACAAATAACTAAATATGAATGTAAGTCAAATAGATTAGGATTACTAATATGAGTCTATTACTAAATCGTTATTCTAACCCGTCACAGATTATGCATTATATATTAACCAGGATTCTAAATTCTACCTAGCCTTTTCTAGGCTTAGGAGCAACCTCTCCACTACTAGGGATTCCTAAGTAATGATTGGTGATTAAATCAAACCTTAATGGCTATCTAGTTAGGCAAGGTATCAGAACTAGACGATTATGTGGTGTTGTCAATAACTAAGAATAATCCTAAGATTGGCCAAATCTAAGGTGTAACAATAAGTCAAAACACATAATAACAATATACGCCAAGCTCAATCAATTAAAATAACAAATAGTATTTATGAATTAAAGACCAAGTAATAACCCAACAATTAAAAGTAAACTTACAGAATAAAAGCTTAAAAATATGGTTGAGAATAGATCTATAGCTAATTACTCTAAATATAGAGAAGGTGAGATGTAGAAGAGGAGTTTGTCACTCTCCAACTTCTTCTTCTTGTCTTCCTCTACAGGTCAGCTTGCTTCTTGAATGAATAGCTTGATTCTAAGGATGAATATTAATGTAAAGGACTAAACTATTGTTTATAATTTAAGCTAATGTTTAGAACTGAGCAAGTACATGTTTACAATGATAAGAGGGTGTATTTATAGGTATCTTGGAAGCCCTAATTCGTTTTCTTGAAGGAGAAGTAAGTGGTGGACTCCAAGCCCAACTCAAATTCGTAACCCTAAAAACATGAAATCAGGTCCGATATTCTTTTGGCTCTAACAGCTTCAATATTCATCCGTTTGACGCGTATGAATATACCAAATTGATCGTCTAGGAAAGCTCTTCAACTTTTCTCTTGACCGTTTCTCCAAATTCCACACCTTTTTTGAGATATAAGCTGATTTGTGGTCGTAGGTGCAGAAATTCAGGATTAAGGCAGCTTTTCCTTTTCCATGTTTTTAGCTTTTATTTCCTTATCTCCAATTACCATGTCTATCTCTTTCCATATCTTGTAGTCTTTGACTTGGAATCTAATTAATCTCCATAATTATCTTTAAAGCTTCACACTAAATAAATAATTAAACCCAATATGCTCTAAAAATATTATTTTACTAAATCAAGACTCAAAATAGGAAAGTGTAGCATTTCTCAAGAAAATCGACTATAATGACTTCTAAATCACTAAAAATGATGTCTCATCCTAAGATAAATCTATCACAAATGAGGAGACATCATTATACTTGAATATGACGTAGATATGAATGTACCCATTATTTTGGGAAGACCATTCCTAGCCACGGGGCGTACTCTTATTGATGATGAAAACGGAGAATTAACTATGCGAATGCAAGACAAAGTAGTTAAGTTCAACGTGTTTAGGGCAATGAAGATTCCAGATTCCTAGGAGGATTGCTTCCGAGTAGATGCAATTGAGCATGCCACGTAAGAGTTATTTGATGATATCTTGCAGGCTGCCCTATCACTTGACTTACCTGAGATGATGGAAGAGCTCGCCGAAACAGTGGCAACTCTTAATTCTGAAAATCCAAAGTACAGGCGTTCAGCCTATGAACCAGTGAGAGAACTGGGGGAGATTATACCTAAAAAGAAACTATCCATTAAATGTCCTCCGCAATTAGAAGAGAAGCCGCTTCCGTCACACTTGAGGTATGCATATTTAGGTACTAACAACACTTTGCATGTTATTGTTTCAGCTACTTTAACAGGTTCTCAAGAAGACAAACTTCTGCGTATACTACGAGCTAATAAAGAAGTAATTGGGTAGACTATTGCTGACATCAAAGGTATTAGTCCTTCCTTTTGCCAACACAAAATTATTCTGGAATATGATAGTGCACGCTTAATTGAAGGGCAAATGAAGAGAAGTTATCATCAATGCTAATGAAGAAAGAAGTTATCGAATTACTAGATACATGAATTATTTATCCCATAGCTAGTAGTGAATGGGCGAGTCCGGTTCAATGCGTACCAAAGAAGGGTGGTATCACTACTATCTTGAATGCTCAGAATGAAGCCATTCCCTCAAGAACTGTTGTTAGTTGGAGAGTGTGTATGGATTATTGTAAATTGAATAAGGCTACCATAAAAAATCAATTTCCTCTTACATTTATAGATCAGATGTTAGATAAGTTGGCTGGGAGAGAGTCTTATTGTTTTTGGATGGGTACTGGTGGTCCTTTGTGTGTTCTAAAAATAATGCAATAAATAATCGAACCACAACCGCAAGTGTACGGTTGTCCCAAGTAGTATAACTGATAAAACAGATACGTTCCAAGGACGGGATGGTTGACTACAATGCTTATCTATTAATGATTGAATGCACTTATAAAAACAAATAAAGATAATATGTTTGCTTGGTTTTGTATTAATGCTAAATAAATGAAAGACAAATATTGAAATGCAAATAAAAGCTAAGACACAAGTAAAATGATGTAAAACGCAATATGAGAAGTAGCACTTGAGAACGCAAGGATCCTCCCAATCCTATTTCCTAACTTATGTTGTTTAAGGGCTAAATTGGTCAATTACAATGGTCGGGATTCTAAATTCCTTATACCCCCGTCAGGGTGGACTATAAGGCGATCCTAGAGTGTCACTAGTCCCGTCAGGGTAAATATGATCCACTTTTGGATGATTAAGTTTTAATACCTCATTGGCCCTAGAATTAGCTAAGTTCGTCAGAATCAATAGCTTCTATCCTAGATTGAATAAATGGTTCTGTATCTAAACCTCCGTCAGGATGATCCAATCGCCACTAATTGGAATAGCCTAAATACTAACACCTGTTCCTAGTTCATGACGCTAAAAACAGTAAATATTCCCTATTTATCGAAAAAGTAAAAGACACAATCTAGTTTAATTTAACAGAAACCCATATTCAACATTTGTTATTCAATACGATTGGGATTCACCCATTAATTGTTCTCAAGCACTATGAAAAGCTTAGCTCATATTAAAAAGAAAAACTAAATTAAATGTAAAGGAATTCATATTGATTACAAAATTAAAAGATAAGAAAAACCTAATTTCCGGAATAGGAATGACTACGAACGGAGATATAGACCCTCTCCAGCTCTTGTAGCTTCTTCTTTCTTCCTTCCTTTGACTTCTCTCTGGTGTTTAATCTTGTGAAATGTGAATTGTCTGTAAAATAGAAGTCCAGACCTCCTTTTATAAGTACAAATTCGGACTTGGACCTAGGCTTTTAATTAAATGAAATATAAAAGGCCCAAGTCCACTAACTTAGCCGAAAATCCCGTAACTGCTGATATACCTTCACTAAAACGGCTTTTCCCGATTCGTTATGACCCCGATTGACCTCATTTCAGTTGCTAAAGTTCCGTAACTCGATAGGGAGCGTTTTCTCTTAAAAGGTCAGCGGCTAAATCATCGCTTAAGCACCTCGAAATCAGAAATCTATGGCATGGAAAATGGATTTTCAGCTCTAAAAATAATATCTTCGGGATTTCTTTTCAAGTCTTGACTCTATCTTTTGATCTTTGACTTTCTCCTCGGATTCCTCTCCTAGCTAACATCTAAAACCTGTAAACTTTACACTAAAAATACCAATATTACGCGCAAAAGCTTAATAAATTAAAAATGCTAGAAATAAAAGAGGAAAATCATATTATTGCATATTTAGTCCAAAAGTCTATCAAATTGATTAAATAAACACCAAAAATGATGTCTCCTAAAGGCATAAAATTAGAACATTTAGGGAGACATCAGGTACTCCGGATATAATTTAATTTATGTAGACCCTGTAGATTAGCATAAAACTAATTTTACATGTACTTTTGGTACCTTTGCTTTCCGAAGAATGCCATTTGGATTATGTAACGCAGCTGCTACTTTCCAGAGATGCATGATGGCAATCTTCTGGGACATGATCGAGAATTTACTTGAGGTATTTATTGATGGCTTTTCTAGTGTTTGGTGATAACTTTGATGAGTGTTTACAGAACTTAGAAAAGGTGTTAATTAGATGCAAGGAAACGGATTTGGTTTTAAACTGGGAGAAGTGTCACTTCAAGGTTCGTGAGGGTATATAGTGTTGGGACACAAGGTTTCGAGTTCAGGTTTAGAAGTAGATCCTGCAAAGATTGTGGTAATCAATTCTCTTCCCCCTCCTATTTGTGTAAAAGGGATAAGAAGCTTTTTAGGTCATGTTGGTTTTTATCGCCGTTTCATTAAATATTTCTCTAAGATCGCTAAGCCATTGTGTAACTTACTTGAAAAGGACGCCAAATTTCTTTTTGATGAAGCTTGCATGGTGGCTGATGTCTCCTTATTTGTCACAAATTAATATTAGTCATAGACATCATTTTTAGTGATTTAGAAGTCTTTCTAGTCGATTTTCTCATGAATTATTACACTTTCCTATTTCTAGTCTTGATTTAGTAAAATATTATTTTTAGAGCATATTGGATTTAATTATTTATTTAGTGTGAACCTTTAAAGATAATTATGGAGATTAATTAGAGTCCAAGTCAAAGACTAAGGGTGTGTTTGTATTCAGGAGGAAAAAGATAATAAAGGAAAGGAAAAGAAAAATTATAAAAGAAAAGAAAGGAAAAGAAAAATATTGTTTGAATTAGATAATTTTAACAAAGAATATTCATAACGAATTTTCAGTATATTTTTATTTTAAATTAAAAAAAGAAATAGAAAAGAAAAAAAATATTAATATATTTTCATTTTTATCAGTGTTTATAAGATGTTAAGATTATTTTTTTCTCTTACTTATTTATTAAAATCCCTTCATTCCATTTGACCCCGATTTGGAATGATTATATAATGGGGTTTATAGGTGATTTTCATAATCACTCAAATTACATTCCTTTAAAAAACTTCCCAATCCAAACAATAGAATATATCAAAATCTTTTCTTTTCCTTTCTTTTCCTTTCTTTTCCTTTCTTTTCTTTTCAATACCTTCAATCCAAACATACCGTAAGAGATAAGGAAAGAAGATAATCATGGAATTTGAAGATAAGGAAACAAAAGATAAAGTATGAAAACATAAAGTTGTTAAATAAATCTGAATTTCACCACCCACGACCACAAATCAGCTTGTATTTAAAAATCGGTGAGGAATTTGGAAGAATGGTCAAGAGAAAAGTTAAAGATCTTTCCGAGACGATGAATTTCGACTACTCATACGCGTAAAACGGATAAGAATTGAAGCTTTTACGACCAAAACACAAACGGGGCTGATTTCATACTTTAGGGTTACGAATTTGAGTTGGGCTAGGAGTCTAATACTTTCCTTCTCCTTCAAGAAAACGAATTAGGGCTTCTCTACACCTATAAATAAACCCTTATATCATTTGTAAATCATCATTGCCTCATAGTAATTAGTCCTTAGGTTTATTATCATCTGATTTATTGTAGAGAGCAAGATGAAGTCTTTCATTATTTCTTTTAATTTATTCCCTTCAAGTATGAACTAATTTTCCCATAGCTTGGGTTTTGCATCATGTATAATCTATGAATTCTATTTTCTTTCTATCTAAGTTTCTTTGGGAATTATATGTTTTAATCTGATATTAGCTTCTTACCTATATATTTGTTTATGTGTTTTGAATTATTGCATGTCCAAGAACTGATCACTTTATGCTTTCTTAATAGTAGTTAGATGTTCACCTTAACTGGGTGTCTAATTATTGAAGCACCACATAACGTCTAGTGTCAATATTGGTCTTGACAACACTAATTCTAACTAGATAGTCATTAGGGTATAATTTAACCACTATCACCATGTTTGGAATTGAATTGCTTAGGACCTTGGTTGCGCTTGATAACCCTAAGTTTAGGCTGCCTCGTGGTGTGTCCGTAGCCCCCTTAGTCACTCTCCAGGTCTAAGAGAGAGAATTTAGAATCCTGGCTAAGTATTTAAGAGCTAATTATCTCCCTTATTAACTAGAATTTGTTAGAAAGAATTAGAAGGATTAGTGCATACTAGCAAAACCTAAGCTATACTTTTATAACACCCTAGGCGAAACCACTGGCGTTCAAAGAGATCAAGGAGAAACTTATATCTGCATCTATTGTATTACCTCCTGATTGGAAGATTCCATTTGAAGTTATGTGTGATGCTAGTGATCTTGCTATGGGTGTTGTATTGGGTCAGAGAAAAGAAAAGGTATTTCATTCTATCTACTATGCTAGTAAGACCTTCTCGAGTGCTCAGATTAATTATACCATAACGGGGAAGTAACTAATAGCTATTGTATATGCATTTGACAAGTTTCGTTCCTATCTTCTTGGGGCAAAAATTGTTGTGTATACCGATCATTATGCAATCAAATACCTTATGGAGACGAAAGATGCAAAGCCGCTTTTGATAAGATGGTTATTGTTGTTACAAGAGTTTGACTTAGAGATTCGAGATCGAAAGGGTTTTGATAATCAGGTTGCTAATCATTTGTCGCATCTTGAAGGTTCTGAGTTTAATAGTGGGCCATAGTTGGTCAAGGAAGAGTTTACTGATGAGAGTCTATTTTCTATATACGCATTTCGTACTCCTTGGTATGCAGACATAGCGAATCTTATTGTGAGTGGTTCTTTTCCTGAAGGAGCTACCTCACAAGAGAGGAAGAGATTAACTAACCGTGCAAAACAATTCTTTTGGGAGGATCCTTTCCTCTACAAAACATGTAATGATCAGATGGTGAGAAGATGCATACCTGAGAGTGTTATTCAGTACGTGGTTGCTAGTTATCATGACTCACCCTATGGAGGACACTTCAAAGGTTATCGTACCGCCGCAAAGATACTTCAGTCCGGTTTCTATTGGCCTACTTTACATAAAGACTGTCATATGTCAAGAGTTGCCACATATGCCAATTCACCGGTAACATATCTAAGAGGAGATGAAATGCCACGTAATAATGTTCTTGAAGTTGAGATATTTTATCTATGGGGTATTGATTTCATGGGTCCCTTTGTACCATCCAATGGAAATCAATACATCCTACTAGCTGTTGATTACGTGACTAAATGGGTAGAGGTTGTAAATCTACCAACGAATGATTCGTGAGTGGTGATAAAGTTCTTGAAATCACACATCTTCACGAGACATGGTACGCCTAGAGTTATTATCAGTGATGGAGGTTCTCATTTTGTGAATAGATACTTGAAGGCAGTTTTAGAGAAGTATGGGGTGAGACATCGTGTATCTACAACTTATCATCCACAAGCAAATGGTAAAGCTGAGGTCTCTAATCGAGAGATCAAATCCATTTTAGATAAAACTGTTGGTTCTACACGCAAGGATTGGTCAATGAAATTAGATGATGCGTTGTGGGCACATTGTACTGCGTTTAAGACACCTGTTGGTGCATCTCAATATCACATGGTGTATGGTAAGGCTTGTCCCTTACCTCTTAAACTTGAATTAGGTGCATATTGGGCGATAGCGGAGATGAACATGGATCCTACTTTAGCTGGTAAGAATCTATGATGAAATTGAATGAACTTGATGAGTTTCAGTTTCATGCCTATGAGAATGCTTGATGTCTCCCTTTTTGTTCTAATTATATGCCCTTAGGAGACATCAAATTAGTTGATTATTTGACTTATTTGTTCTAATTATATGCGTTGATTCGTTTATTTTTAGTGTAAAGTTATTAGTTCTATGATTTGATGGAGTATCAAGACAAGGAGAAGAAATGGGAATTAAAGTCTTGGATTGAGCGTTGAAGTCAAAGGCGAGAATCATTTATTCGAAGAAGTAATTAGTGGGGAATGAAATCTGGAATGCTACCACAAATCACTGTTCTTGAGCATCTTAGCCACGGATTCAGACTTGGAGCATAAAATGAGATCGATAGGGCTTGAAGCCAGGAAGATTTTTCAAGTTGAATGAATTGATTCTGAGTCCGGACGCAAACGTTATATCTGATTTAGTAACAGCTATACACCAGTTACAGGATTTCATTAAAGGGATTGAGCTTTTATTCTAATTAACCCAATCCTTATTTTTAAAAGCCCAATCCGTTTTTCTCACTATAAAAAGGCTTTAGACTTCAGTTTTTAAGACACAACTCATATTTTAGAAGATAGAAGCGCCAGAGAGAAGTCCCAAGCAAAAGGAGAGAAGAATGCTGAAGCCGGAGAATTCCAAATTCTCCATCAACAGTCAAAATAAATCCTTCAATTAGGTTACCCATTTCATTCTTGTAATTGAACATGAGTAATTTATCTTTTAACTTAGTTTTTCATTACATTATGAGCTAAACAATTAATTACTTGAGAATCGCAATTATGGGTTAAACCCTTATTTATGTTAATTGATGTTTTTTCTGAATTTGGGATTATTTGATTTAAATTGAATTGGATATTTTGTATTGACTATTATCGCATTTTAATTACTATTTTTATTCTGGCCAATTAGAAACAGGATTGAGTATTTAGGCTATTCATTATAGTGGCGTAATTATCACCTTGACGAGGGGTTAAAATACAGACCTAGGAAATAGCCGTTGGTATTCGCCAATGACCTTGACAGGCTTGACTAACCAATAGCCAATTGGGTAAGAGACTAAAACCATTCGAAAGTAGGTATAATTGCCCTGACGGGGTTTATAATACCGTAGGATAGCTCCTAAGTCCACCCTGACGGGGGTTAGGAGATTATAGAGTCCCGACTAATACGTAAATACCGATTCAGCCCTTAAACGGAAGCATTAATTATATAAATATAGGTAGATCCCTTGCGAGACTCAAGTACCATTCTCATCTTGCGTCTACTCATCTTTATTTACTTGCAATTATTTTACTTGCGTAATTTAGTTTTCAATTTATTTGCGTCTTAGTTTATAAACAAAACCAAAACAAATCTTTATATAATTTACTTTCCGCATCATATAACAATTTATCACACTTATTACATAACATCGAAAGTCATATCCAATCCGTCCCTGAGATCGAAATCTCGTTTACCGGATATTACTTGGACGACCCGTACACTTGCGGTACGTGTCTTGCCTTTTTAGGTGTGTTATTTTAGAATACACAAGGAGACACCAAGTTTTTGGCGCCGCTGCCGGGGACGGTAGCGTGTGACCACGGTGTTATCCGTAAGTGTTTTAGTTGTTATTTTTAATTTTTATTTTCAGTTTTACGCTTTTCTTTGTTTTGTTATTTTTAGGTCTTACAGGTTTGGTGCATGTACTCAAACCCTGAGAGGTTAGTTTGAGAAAGAAACAAAAGAGAAAAAAAGAAGAGAACATGCAAAGAAAGAAAGTGAAATGGAGGATTTGAATATTCATCACGATGAAGATCATGGCATTCAGTTGGATGCAAATGGTCAGCCTTTAGTACCGCCAATCATTACAAATCCCCCAATCATTCCTAATCCGGTTCTCAACAATCAACAAAATTATCCGCCTTTGCAACAAACTCAACACCCTATGTATTATGATCCATGGTTTGTATATGGTCCAGAGCAAGCTCCCTATTGCGCTCCTGCT
Source organism: Nemophila menziesii (assembly GCA_029959085.1). Taxonomy (NCBI): domain Eukaryota; kingdom Viridiplantae; phylum Streptophyta; class Magnoliopsida; order Boraginales; family Hydrophyllaceae; genus Nemophila; species Nemophila menziesii. Next base: position 107,499,502 of record JARWIR010000001.1, read on the forward strand.
CTCGGTATTGGTCCTGCAAATATCAATGTTGCACGTTATAGACCCGACCCTGGTATGCTATCCCAATTTCAGAATTTTGGAAACTTTCGTGGAGTACCTGGAGAAGATCCTATTCGTGCAGTTCAAAAGTTTACGCAAATATGTGATTCGTATATAACTCAAGGAGTGACCAAAGAGCAGATGTATTTTGCTAATTTCATATTTTTTTGTGATAGACGCAGCTAGTGAGTGGCACGATTCACATGAACCTGGAACAATAAATACTTGGGATGAGCTACAAACAACATTTTTCGATAGTTATTACCCGACGAATGTGAGATTAGATGCACAGGTTGATTTGACATTGTTTGTCTAAGAACAAGAAGAAACTCTGGGAAGATGTTGGACAAGATTTCAGTCATGTTTGAGAAGAGATCCTGACCATGGCCTCACAGAGAAACAACAGTTGAAAATCTTTTATAAAGGCTTATATGGAGGATCAAGAAAAGACCTCAATTTATTATGTGGTGGTGGATTCTTACAAGTATCTCCAGTACATGCTAAGATTATTTTGAGTAGAACGGTAATGAATGAGCAAGGTTGGAGTACAGTGAGAACACCTATCCGAGGTAGAAAAGAAAGTAATATGGGTATTAATGAGAAATTCTTCTCTTTGGAGGATAAATTGAAGAGCATATTGGACAACAAATGAAACAGCTCACTTTAGCTGTTAAAGAGGGTTTTTCAGGTAAGAAGGCAGGTGTTAATGTTACTCAAGAGGTATATGGGTGTTCGAATTGTGGTGTTCAAGACCATGAATGGGAGCATTGTGAAAGTAACCCTGAAGCTGTAATGTTTGTTTCTAATAGAGGGGGATACAATTCAAGTGGTCAATGATACCAACCCAACAGAAACCATCCGGGTTTCCAATATTCGAATCTTAATGGGGCAGCTAATCCTTCAGACGCTTATCAGCCGCGTCCCCAAGGCAAAAATTATCAACCTAGACCACTGAATAATTATCAAGGAGGACAAAATTACGGAAATCATGTTCAGAGAAAGCCTCCTCAAGATAATTACAATGATACCATGAATCAAAAATCCTTACCTGCTTAACCTCAAGAAGGTACGAATGATCTTCGTCAAACTGTAGAGCAATTAATCGCGCTTCATACACAATCGATCCAAAATCAGCAAGCTTCTAAAGTCGCGATTAAAAAGTTAGAAAATCAGATAACTCAGATGGAAAAACAGTTGCAACAACGTCCACAAGGAGAATTTCCCAATAATACAGAAACTCATGTCCAATACGAAGATTGTAACGCTATCTCACTCAGAAGTGGTAAGAAGCTTCCCCCACCTCCTTTCCTTGTTATGAAAGATAAAGAAGTTACCAACACAGAAAAACCGGTAAAGGATGTGGAAGTAAAAGATGATGAACCTGAAGTGGTAGAAGTGGAGAAGATTCCGGAAATCCCTAAGAAGAAATATGTTATTGAAACCCGTCCTCCTCCACCTTTCCCTTCAAGAGTTCAGAAGAAAGGAGATACGGCTGAATATCAAAGATTCATGGATATGGTAAGTAAGCTCAACATTAATATACCTTTCTTAGAGGCTATCAAGGGGGTACCAAAGTATTTAAAATTCTTGAAAGGAGCTATCACAAATAAACACAAATATCTCGAGAATGAAATGATTGGATTTCCAGAAGAATGTAGTGCAATATGCCAGAGTAAGTTGCCACCGAAATTACTTGATCTTGGGAGTTTTACTATTCCTATTTCTATTGGTGATGAATGGCAAGGGAAAGCTTTGTGTGATTTGGGTGCGAGTATTACTCTCATGCCTAGATCTATTTTTGAGAAGTTGGAGATAGGAAACGCGAAACCGACCTCTATGGTTTTGCAGATGGCCGACAGATCCCTCGTTCATCCAGAGGGACAAATAGACGATGTCCTCATCAAGGCAGGTACATTAATCTTCCCCGCTGATTTTGTTATACTTGATTACGACGCGGATAGAAATGTCCCCATTATTTTGGGAAGACCATTCATAGCCACGGGACGTTTTTGATTGATGTAAAAAACAGAGAATTGACTATGCGAATCCAAGACGAGGAGGTGAAATTCAACGTGTTTAGGCCTATGAAGTTTCCAGATTCCAAGGAGGAATGCTTCAGGTTGGAGACCACTGATCAAGAAGAGAAAGAACCAACCAAGGTAGTGGAAATCTTAGGAATAGATGAGAAAAATCTAAAAAAAACCACCTAATAAATCTCCTCCAGATCCTAAAGAAAACCCACACCTTGATCGTGCAAAGAAGAAAGGTAAGGACCGTGCCATGAAAGTGCCAAAAGAACCTAAGAAAGAAAGGAAGAAGGAGAAGATAAGAGTGGGAGATGAAGTCTCATTGAAAAGGCCTGAAACCCCTCCGAAAGCGCGTAAATCAAAAGGTTCTTGGCATGGACTGTTCACGGTCACACAGATTATTTCTGAAAAACTAGTTGGAATCAAAGCCAAGGGATGCAAATTTCAAGTAGAAAATGTTGATAACCTCACTCACTGCTGGGGAGGTTATGTTAAGGAATAATGCATGAGGTAATCCGTCGAGCTCAACGATGTTAAGAAAAAGCAAATTCACTTGTATATTAGTTTAATTGCTTTCATGTCTTTTATTTTGTAGTGGATAATTTAGTATTAGTGTATGATTGTAAGAAATGAGAAAGGTGGAGTGTTTTTGATGAATTGCAGGTTTTTCAATACTTGAGTTTGGGGTTAACAGGTGTGAGACGCAAGAAAAAGCGTGTTGTTGGTCATAAGAGTAACCACTCGCACCGGCTAGCCGGTGGGGAATCACGTGCCCAGGGGTTGGAAAACAAGTTGTTCGCCGAGAGCTTGTCAAACAAAAACTCAGGCGACCGGTATGCCGCCCAGGTGACCAGTATGCCGGCCAAAGGAAAAACGTGTGCCCACGGGTTCGTGACTCGGGTATTTTGACGAAGCATGGTTTTTGGAATAGAAACTCACCTGTATATGTCGCCCGCATCACCGGTATACCGGTCAAGAACTTTCATCACAGCGCGAGCTACTGTTAGGAGAGCACTTCCACGTCGTTTAAAAAAATTATTTATTATTTTCATGGACACATAACAGCACGTGAGGGAAGGAAAAATAGCCCACCGGCTAGCCGGTCACCTGACCGGTATGCCGGCCCGGTCTGCGAGACTTTAACCTAATAATTACTAAACCTTTTCCTTTAGCCTCTCACACATGAAACTCCTCTGTAAACGAACCTAAACTATATAAATACCTTCAAATCGCCATTAAAACACCGAAACATCACCAAACCATCCCTCCAAACATCATCTCAACATCCAATCATATCATAAATCCTTCCCAAACACCAAATCCACATTTAATCCAAATCCTTTCCTTCACCAAGCTTGAAATTATCCATTAAACCTTTCCCAAACCTTGAAGTATTCATGACCAAGATCAGAACACATTATGAAACATATCTCTACACCTTCACGAACACCAAAGTCACTAATTTCATCTGAAACTTTTGGGAGTTCTTGAAGCTTTGAGTTTGGGGTCATCAGAGATGACCATGAAGATTGGAAAAGGTACGAGGAACGTGAAGAGAAAAGAAATCTAAGCGTTGATGGAAGAATTCCGTAGATGAGATGATGATTTAGAGGGCTAGGAAGAGATGAAAACCTTGGGAAATACGCTAAGAGTTCGAGGTAATGAAGGACACTTTATTCAAGATGAACGCAACAAGTAATTATCTTTACAGCTGGATAAAGAAGAATTTAAAGCTTCAACCTGAACGCAACAATGAAAACCAGCCTAGTGCTGGTTGAGATACGTTTTCCTAACCTTCTCATTTATTAGTGTATAATAGTTTATTTACTTTATTGAGTCTTTTCGAGTCGTGGGGACACGACTCATTTTTTAGTTTGGGGTTGGGTTCGTTGCCTCATCCCAATTTTTATGTGTTATTTTTTTTAATTTCTTTCAATAAAATTAATTTTAGGGTTCCGTTTGACTGTAGAGCATTTTAAATGTCCCCATTAAGAAAACTTTTTATGAATTCATGATAGAAAACAGTAGACTTTAGTAATTAGTATAAAACGCATTTAGATTGCATGCAAACATAGGTAATTGATAGGTAGAATTAATGAACAATGCAAAAGAAGTAAACTTGTACTTAAGGAAAACGTTTGGTGTGTAAAGAACCCACTTAGGTATGAACTAGAGGCAAGCTATGTAATTAGGAAAATGATAGAGACAGTTCTTTGTTATCCCTTTGAAACTTTTTAGCTTTCTATCCCTTAATATAATATTATCCGCCTTAGCCCCATTTTTAGCCTTTAATCCTTTCTTTTGTCTCCACAATATAAGCCCATATCCCTTTAGATTATTAGGCATATCCTATGACCCGCACTTGAATCACAATCCTGAGACTTCATGTCTGGAGCTTGAGTTTGGGGTGGTGGGTTTCATTATTGGGAGATTACATTGGGAGGGATTTTGTATGCGTTTGTATTTATGCGCAATTGTTGATGATGTATTATTTGTAACCCTGTGGCGGGGTCTTTGAAAAAAAGAGAAAAGAAAAAGAAAAAAATATGAGAGACATGACCTTTCGCATCAATTGATGGTCATGGGTATCTTGTACAACAAAAAAATTGAATTGAAAAAGAAAATAAACAAAAAGAAAAAAAAAAAGTAACCAGCAAAGTGGAAATTTTAGAAATCATCTTTATAGCTTATTGGGTAATTTTGGGGACGCTACATTAGTGCGTCAAAAGGGTTGAGTGAGAACTATATTCGAGTGTAAACTCAAGCTCAAGGACAGTTTGTTGATGGTAAGTGAGGAGAGAGCCAAAAGCTCACTTCAAATTTAGCAAATATACATTTCATACCGTCCCTAAGCCTACGCTATAACCATAAAGTCTTCGTGATTCCTAGTTATATAGAGGATTTGTAATTCAGCTAATAGGGAGTATGCTAAGTAGAGCATTCAAAATTAGTGAGGATCGATGAACACCCAATAGCCATCATCTTAAGATAAGTACAAGTGTAACCTTCTAGCATTGTGAAGTTAATTTTTAATTAATTATTTGTGTTTGATTTTTCATGACATTTGTATGTGTATATTAATTCCTGGATCATACTATATGAGATTTTTTTTAAGTTATGCTTTGGGTGTTATTCATTAGACTCTACCATTTTGTGTATCACCTTGAACCCTTGTTTTTATTTTACTTTGTCAGGACGACAAAGGTTTGAGTTTGGGGTCTTGATGTCTCCCTTTTTGTTCTAATTATATGCCCTTAGGAGACATCAAATTAGGTGATTATTTGACTTATTTGTTAGACTTTTAAACTTATTTGATTATATTACGATTTCTTCCCTTGGATTTGGATTATTTGTGTTTTAGAGCTTTTATGCGTTGATTCGTTTATTTTTAGTGTAAAGTTCTTAGGTCTATGATTTGATGGAGTATCAAGACAAGGAGAAGAAACGGGAATTAAAGTCTTGGATTGAGCGTTGAAGTCAAAGGCGAGAATAATTGATTCGAAGAAGTAATTAGTGGGGAATGAAATCTGGAATGCTGCTACAAATCACTGTTTTTGAGCATCTTAGCCAGAAATTCAGTCTTGGAGCATAAAATGAGATCGATAGAGCTTGAAGTCAGGAAGATTTTCCAAGTTAACGAAGTGATTCCGAGTCAGAAAGCAAAAGTTACAGCTGTTTTAGTAATAGCTATACACCAGTTACGGGATTTCATTAAAGGGATTGCGCTTTTATTCTAATTAACCTAATCCTTCTTTTTAAAAGCCCAATCCGTTTTTCTCACTATAAAAAGGCTTTATACTTCAGGTTTTAAGACACAACTCATATTTTAGAAGATAGAAGCGCCAGAGAGAAGTCAAAAGCAAAAGGACAGAAGAAAGCTGAAGCTGGAGAATTCCAAATTTTCCATCAATAGTCAAAACCAATCCTTCAATTAGGTTACCCATTTCATTATTGTAATTGAACATGAGTAATTTATCTTTTAATTTAGTTTTTCATTACATTATGAGCTAAACAATTAAGTACTTTAGAATCGCAATTATGATTTAAACCCTTATTTATGTTAATTGATGTTTTTCTGAATTTGGGATTATTTGATTTATATTGAATTGGGTATTTTATATTGACTATTATCGCATTTTAATTACTGTTTTTATTCTGGCCAATTAGAAATAGGATTGAGTATTTAAGCTATTCATTATAGTGGCGTAATGATCACCTTGACGGGGAGTTTAAATAAAGACCTAGGAAATAGTCGTTGGTATTCGCCAATGACCTTGACAGGCTTGACTAACCAATATCCAATTGTGTAAGAGACTGAAACCATTCGAAAGTAGGTATAATCGCCCTGACGGGGTTTATAATACCGTAGGATAGCTCCTACGTCTACCCTGACTGGGGTTAGGAGATTATAGAGTCCCGACTAATACATAAATACCGATTCAGCCCTTAAACGGGAACATTAATTATATAAATATAGGTAGATCCCTTGCGAGACTCAAGTACCATTCTCATCTTGCGCCTACTCATCTTTATTTAGTTGCATTTATTTTACTTGTGTAATTTAGTTTTTAATTTATTTGCTTCTTAGTTTATAAACAAAACTAAAACAAATCTTTATATCATTTACTCTCCGCATCAAATAACAATTAATCAAACTTATTACATAATATCGAAAGTCATATCCAATCCGTCCCTGAGATCGAAATCCCGTTTACCGGATATTACTTGGACGACCGGTACACTTGCGGTACATGTCTTGCCTTTTCAAATGTGTTATTTTAGAAAACACAAGGAGACACCATGCTAAACTATATAAAGAAAACACTAAGAAATGGCATGATAATTGTATTCGTGAAAATAAATTTGAAGTTGGACAGAAGGTCCTTAAATACAACTCCAAGTTCAGTAATTATCTGGGTAAGCTGAGATCAAAGTGGTTTGGTCCTTATATTGTGACCGAGGTCACGCCTCATGGAGCTATAGAGATTGAGCATCCAATTGAGCACCGCACCTTCATGGTGAATGGGTATCGATTGAAAATCTATCATGGAGGCGAGGATACCAATCACATGGAAGATCCAGATCCTGGGGAGTTCATGTACCTCCTCGAAATTGCATAAATGCAAGAGGTAACCCGTCGAGCTTAGTGACGTTAAACAAAAGCCATTTCAATTGTATATTAGTTTATTTCTTTCATGTCTTTTTAATTCTTAGTGTAAATTAGAGTAGTTGTTGTTTATTAGTGTTTAATTTTTAATACATGAGAAAGGTTGGTATTTTTGATGATTACATGAGTAAAAGGTTTTGAGTTTGGGGTAGGTAGTGCGACACAGAAAGAAAAATCGGTTGTCAAGACAAGAGACAACAGGGAACCCGGTTAGCAATAACCGGGAACCCGGTCATCAACTGTTGGTCAACCAACTACACGCAAGAAAAGGCACGTTTAGATTTGCGCTCGTCGACACTAACCGGGAACCCGATTGGTCACTGACCGGAAACCCGGTAGTTGCGCTGTGACCTACCCAATTCCCTTACCTCTGAGGTGGAGACGCAAGGAGTTGGTGCGTATGGATTTGCGCTCGTCGACATCAACCGAGAACCCGGTCAACATAGGAAATTATCTGACCTCTGAGATAGAGATGCAACACTTAAAATTTACGCGAATCAGCAACACGGACTGGGAACCCGGTTGCGTTATAGTAGGTCGGTTTTGGAGAAACCTTAAGGATTTAACCTCCTTTATTTGTCCTCTTTCACAATAAACTCCATAATTCCATCCCAAAGCACCATATAACTCAGACAATCATAACCAAAACACCACAACATCATCAAATCTTCTCCCTGAACACCACATAAACGCACAATCAACTCATAATCCTTCTAAAACACCATCAAAGTTCAACTTTCAACCAAAACGTTTTCTTCATCAAAGCCATAACTTGAGACCTTAAACCTCTCCAAACACCCAAAATAATCATTACTCGTCTCATATCTCACCTTAATCTTCCTTTATCTATCCTCAAAACATCAAAGTTCAAAACTTTTCTCTAGTTTTTGAATTTTTGAAGTTTTGAGTTTGGGGTGCGTTGAGATAACAAACGGAACCGATTCCTTGTGTTATAATCGTAAGACAAGAAGTAATCCCAGAATTAGAAACAAATACGCATAGCGTAGATGGTCTCGGAGTGGTTTTTCTTCGAGAACAAGTGGACAGGTGATAGATGGTTTCTTCATTAGCTCAATGTCTCCTGATTCTCGAAGTTGTTCTCAACTGGCTCTAGGCCTACCATCGACTGAAGCTAATGCTACAACTTCTTCAGCTATATCATCGTATATTTCTGGAGATTCAAGTGCCAAGGCTGCTATTAGAGTGTCATCAAAGCTTGATTAATTAAAGACTTCTTGCATAATTTTACTTAGGAAACCTATTTTCAAGCATTCATCTTTCGTATCTGGATATTTCATAGCCTTGAAAACATTGAATTGTACATGTTCGTCTTGGACCCTCATGATCAATAAACCATTCTCAACATCTATTAGTGTACACTCCGTGGCTAAGAATGGTCTACCCAAGATGATGGGGACATTCTTATCCGCGTTGTAGTCAAGAATAATAAAATCACAAGGAAAAATAAAACTACCAGCTTTAACTAAAACATATTCAATTTTACCTACTGGTTGGAAGAGTGAGCGGTCCACCATCTGTAATACCACTGAAGTAGGCACTACCTCTCCTATGTTGAGCTTCTCGAACAGGGACTTTGGCATGAGATTGATACTCGCGCCTGAATCACATAAAGCTTTCCCGGTCCAACTTTCACCAATAGCTATGGGAATTGTAAAACTTCTGGGATCTTGTAGCTTAGGCGGCAACTTGGTTTGACAAATAGCACTACACTCCTCAGGTAATCCAATCATCTCCCCAGTTTCTAAACTTCGTTTGTTAGAAATAATGTCCTTCATGAATTTCAGATATTTCGTCATTCTCTTGAGAGTTTCTACAAACGGAATATCAATATCTAGCTTGCTCACCATGTCAAGGAACTTCTTGAATTCTTTCTCATTGTTCTTCTTTTTGACACGTAACGGGAATGGTGGAGGAGGGCGTTTTACCACTGAGCTTTTCTTTTTTTCAGGTTTCTTCTCTAGGACACTCGTTGGTTCAATCACCTCTTCGTCCTTGTCTTCAACTGTTTCGTCAACCACTTTTTCAGGTATAGAGGTTGGTTCTGTTTCTTCTACTCTAGGCGGAGGTAATTATTTTCCACTTTTAATTCAACTGCATGACAAGCATCATCTTCGGGAGCAATAGTATCACTAGGGAGTTGCCCTTTTTGCCTGTTTTGAAGTGTACTCGCCATATGTGAATAGGTATGCTCGAGATTTCAATTACCTTTGATTGTTTTTGAAGTATTTGCTGACTTATCTTCATATTTTCTTCAACTAGTCCCAAAAGTTCAGCTATACTAAGATCCAAACTTGAAGGTTGTTCTTGTGTAGCATGTTGCGTTGAATATGGAGGTGGTTCTTAATAAGTTTCTTCATAAATTGGCACTTCTTGATAGATAGGTAGTGGTTGATAATAAGATTGAGGTCGAGTTTGATAACAAGTACCTTGGTTTCCGACCCAATTCTGATTCTGTGGGGAGTGATAATTAGCGTAATTTCCTTGAGGCTGATAATAACCATTCGAATAATAGTTTCTTTGATGAGATACAAAGGAAAAAAAGCTAGAATATTCATACAACTCTCCCACGAATGATTTCTTGCTCCACAACCAGGACATGAAGGTAAAGTGCGTACTAGATTTACCTGAGCTATTGAACGTGCTTGCTCTTGTAATTTCTTGAGTTGTTGGTTTAATTCTTTGATATTTAGAGATTCTAAAGTATCTTTTTGTTTTTATGATTCAATCGGCCAACTTCTCTCGGTATCCAGAACTCTTCATAATAGTATTAGCTTCTTCAGAATCTAATAACACAAAACTTCCATCTCCAAACAAATCTGCTGTTGCCTTGGACTCGTTATTGAGTGCTCCGTAGAACATGGTTAAATGATATTAGGGCGAGGAGACATGGAATGGACACCTCGCTTTCTTCTCATTAAAACGTAACCATGCTTGACCAGCACTTTCCCCTTCTTCTTACATAAATTTTTCAAACTCCAACATATCTTTTAAACGTCTACTAACCGGATATAATTGGTCTAGGAATTTTCCAGTAGTTTATCCCAATCCGGAATTAAATTAGGGAGTTTGGAATCATACCAATTGCTTGCACCGGTTAAGAAGAATTGGAACATAATGTAGTACATATGTTCTTGTGTAACGCCTTTGATGATATAAGCGTCACCGATCTGCATAAATTTCTGGACATAACGAATCAGATCTTGATGTGAAGCACCTCTAAATTCTCCATAACTCGCAAATTGCGCTATCATGCCAGGATCAGGTCAAAATTTAGTGGTTTGGATTTATGGAGTTCGAATTCCTCTGGGTTGCACTCTAAATGAGATGGGAAGATCAAGTTTCCTCGGGCTTTCCATCTGTAAAATCTATAAAGACAAAACTAAAAACAAAAGCGTAAAATAGAACTACTAAAATAAAAGTACTAAATAAATGCACAAGGACTAACGATGTAGTCCCTGGCAGCGGCGCCAAAAACTTGGTGTCGGCTAAGGTATGATAAAATAATAGATAAATAAGTGCAAATAAACACCCTAGCCTAACACGTTACTCACTGCAAGTATCACAGATCGTATGCAAGTTTTAAAGATAAAGAGAATTCGTTCCTCAGAGACTACGAAAGTTAGAGAGAACGTATGCAAATATCAAGTAAAAATAAGAAAGCTAGTATAATGATACGCAAGAAATAAAAGACAATAATTTTTGTTTGGTTTTTGTAAATAGAAAATTAAACTAAATAAAGTAAAGACAGAAATAAGTAAGAATAGATGATAGTATGAGAGTTTAGCTTGAAATATAGCAAGTACTCCCCACTAGTCTTGTTTATTCTAATCATGTAAGGAAGAATTATGTAGAATTGCAATAACCAGGATTATAAATTCCTCCTAACCCCCTTCCGGGTGGACTTAGGTGGCGACCTCACAATTACCAGGGGACTTAACTAAGGTGCTCCTACACCACTAGGTTCTTAGATGAGACTGGCCTGCAAATAATGATCGGTGGTTAAATCAAACCCTAATGGCTATCTAGTTAAGTTATCCCGTCAGGATCATTACCTCACACTAGACGTTTATGTGGTGTTTCAATAATTAGACACCCCTTCTGGGTGACCATGTCACTACTATTAAGGTAATCCTATACGTTTGCAACCGCAAGGAAAACAAACAATAAATCAAAGCACATAAATCAAAGAATAAAACACTAATCATTTAAATAATTATAATCCCAAATTAAAATAGATGTAAAACAAGTCTAGGGTTTATAACCATATGCTAATTCTTAAGCTAAATAAATTTATTTCATACTAGAGAAAGAAAAGAAAACATTTACAAATTTGAAGGCTTGTGAAGGCATAATTTGATGTTCAGCTTCTTCCAGACTTCTCTTCTCTTGTTGTAAGCTTCATCTTGGCTTAATGATGGCCAAGGATGTGTTTTTATTGAATAGAGGGTGTATTTATAGGGTATTCTAAACCTTGGGTCAGATTCTTGGAGTAGATGGCAAGTAATAGGACGCTTTTCCAAATCAAATTCGTTTCCTAAAATATAGAAAAGGTAAAAATCTGATTTTGTTTTGGTCGTAACTTCTTCAATATTGCTCCGATTGATGCGTTCTTTATATTGGAACTTACCACGTCTAAAAGATATACACTTTTGCTTCAGACCGTTCTTCCAAATTCCCAGCCTTTTTTGGATTATGATCAATTTAATGGACGTAACTGCTGAAATTCAGATTTACTTAGCAACTTTTCCTTTCCTATTTTATCTTTTACTTCCTTTATCTCCAATTTCCATCATTATCTTCTTTCCTTTATCTCTTAGAATTGATTTGGAATCTAATTAATTACCATATTTCTTTAAATCTTCACAATTAACAAACAATTAAACCAAATATGCTCTAAAAATAATAAACCCTCAAATCAAGACAAGAAATAGGAAAATATAAAAATATGAATAAAAATCAATAATTAAATTCCTAAATACACCTAAAATATTGTCTCCAACCTAGATTAATTCATCACAAATATAGAGACATCAGGTATCCCTACCGCATGGTCTACGACAAAGCTTGTCATCTTCATATCAAGATTGAATCCCATGCTTTTTAGGCTATTAAAGATCTAAACTTGAACGTAGAGTTAGAGGGTAAGCGAAGGATGATGCAGTTGAATGAGATGAGTTATGTTTTCATGCCTATGATAATTCGCGTCTCTATAAGGAGAAAACAAAAAGATGGCATGATAATCAGATTCATCCAAAGAGGTTCGAAAGAGGACAAAAAGTGCTCCTATACAATTAAAGATTCTTGAACTACCCGGGTAAGCTTAAGTCACGTTGGGGAGGACCTTATGTTGTCACGAAATACACACCTCATGGTGCAATAGAAATTGAACATCCAACTGAGCAAAGGACCTTCATGGTGATTGGTCATCGCTTAAAGTTATACCATGATAGTTAGGACTCCGGAAGATAGGAGACAATACATCTCCAAGAACACGCTTAACCCGAGGTACACTTCTAACTTTAAAATACGTTAAACAAAAGTGCTCATGGGTTACATCCATTGTTTTAATTGCTTTTTAGTTAGTTTTATGATTTGTAGTGTATAATCTCAAGTTAGTGTGTATTTTTAATGTGTTTACAAGCTAATAGGAGAGAAAGGTAGTGTGTTAATATGCTGGAAATGAGTTTGGGGTAAAAAAAAGGAAAATTTTGTGCCAACTAGCAGCTTGGTACGGTATACCGCACCCTAGCTGCGGTGCACCACACCCAGCAAACCGTTACAACGGTGTGTAAATTATGTGCAAGGCCGAGAAGGAAGAATTGGACATTGTGTCATCAAGGTGCTCAAGACCGTTGTTATGGTGTCATCCAGAACTTACCTGCGGTACACTGCATGGTTCGTCCGGTGCACGGCACCTTCGAGAAACCATCACAACGGTAGGAAAATTAGGTCCAATTCCGAGGCCCCATGTGTCCATACCGTATCGTCAAACGGAAAACCCGTCGCCACGGTAGCATAACGTCACCTGCGGTACACCTCAGTGTCCGTCCAGATCACCGTATAAGGCGGTATTTTCAAGAGGAGTATGATTCCTAATTGGATCCTTACCTTATAAAAGTTAAACCCAACCTCTTTCAATTCCCAACACAAAAATTTCAGACCCAAACCCTATCAATACATCTTGAAGCTTGATTAAACCTTCAAACAAACACAACATCATCATCAAATATTTCCTCCATCTTCAATAAACACATATTCTTCATCAAATCCCCTACACAACACCACAAAACACCAAAGATCATCATTTTTTCAAGATTTCTTCCATCACAAATCAAATAATTCTTCTTCTACCATTGATAATCATTCATCCAAGCAACAACCTCAAGCACACCAATCTTTCATAACTTTATTCTATACTTCGTGCATCTTGAGCTGTGGGTTAATCAAAGATGACTAGTAGAACAGATGCTCTGGATTACAACAGGAAGTGTTCAATCTTAGGGAAGAACAAGAAATTGCCTGGAGCTACAAAAGAGAATCACATCAATCTTGATGAGCCAATTGAAAAGAAGCCAAAGCTCGAGGCAACATCATAACCACTCCAAAGAAAACTGACAAAGAGAATGTACCAGCCAGACCTAAAGCAAAGACACCTATCCAAGATCAAGGTTCATCTTTAGATCTAAATGACAAATCAGAGAGTATGACCTCACCACCAGCATGCGCATTTCAATTGATGGAAAAAGTCGATAGATTAAAATATGATTACAACTTTGCTTGATGGACATTATGGGGGTAGACTACGTGATGAACAAGATTACAGAAGAATTGGATATAGATAATGACCATCCTTTAGAAGAGGAATGGCAAGAGATACTTTACAGCAAGGTACCACGTTCTAATTCTTCTCCTTAATTGCTTATATGCATTAGTTTAGTTTAGTTTATTTTATTGATTTATTGAGTCTTTTTCGAGTCGTGGGGACACGACTCACTTTTGAGTTGGGAATAGGGATTCGTTGTCCTCATCTTCCTTTTTTGTTTTTGCATAAAATTTAAAAAATTTAGGCTTAGAATTGGAATTGAATATGGTGAATGTACCTATTGAGCATGTTTAAATTAAGTCAGTGATAGTAAGTAGTATGTTTCTGAATGGTGTCACAAATATATTTAGTATGCATGTATGAAAACAAGAAGTATAAGATAGGGAAGATTAATAAGCAATGCGTATGAAGTGTCAAGTTGGAACTTAGTGAGAGTTAATTGGTGTGTAGAACATGAGGTTTGAAATTAGTTGAAAACCCGCTTGTCTATGAACTAATAGTGAAAAAGTTACAAAATCTGGTAGTTAAAAAAGTGAATAAGACAGTTCTTTCATATTGAAGCCACTTGAATCCTTATTGCTTTCTTACCCTTTTATTTAATTATTGTTATTATCCGTCTTAGCCCCTCTGAGCCTTTCTATAGCCTTTTTATTAACCCATTACAAGACATACCTCTTACTTTATAGGACTTATCTATATGACCCGCACTCGAATCGCAAAACCTGAGACTAGTTGTTTTAGAGCTTGAACTTGGGGTGGTGGGTTTCATGAGTGGGAAACATTGGGATTGGAAATTTGATTGTAATTATGATATGATTGATAATGTTGAGTTTATTATTTTAACCCTTTGCCGGGGTAAAAGTAAATGAAAAAAATATATATGAAAAAAGTAGCATGATATCTCTTATTACAAAGAGAATCATAGCTAGCTATCAAAAAGAAAAGTTATAGATGAAAAAGATTGAAAAATTTTGGACCGCCAAAGTGGAATCTGTTATGTAATCGTCATGAAAAGGTTTTATTGGGTTATTTAGGCATGCAAATCAGAGCATCAAAATTGGGTTGAGTGAGAACATCTTCGAGTGAAACTCAAGCTCTAGGGCGATTCATTAATGGAATGTGAGGAGATAGCCAAAACTCACTTTCCATTATCCAAATATATCATACCGTCCCTAAGCCATGTTATAACCGTAAAGATATTAGTATTTCTAACTACTTGGTGGAGAAACAATGGAACAATTAGGGCATAGGTGAGTGGATCATTCGATACTATATTAGCCGTTAACAGGAACTGAGTTGAAGACCTCTCCTTCTGGCATTTCGAAGTTAATCTGGACTTGAATTTATGGATTATTGATTATATGTATATTAATAATATGTGTTCATTATTTATTTAGCATTACTACATGATACTTTTTAGATATTTTGCTTTAGGATCATTTTTTGTTTTCTATTCTTCTTCTTATTCTTCTTCTTCTATAATTATTATTTGACTACCCTACGATTCATAGCTTTATTGTATCGGGACTATACAACTTTGAGTTTGGGATCTTGATGTCTATATATTTGTGATATATTAATCTATACTTGAGACACCATTTTAGGGTTATTTAGTTATTAATTTTGGGATTTTCCCAGTTATTCATGCTTTGCACTTTCTTGTCTAGATTAGGTGTTTTGCTATTTTGTGAGTTTTTGCGCGTAATTTGTGTGTTAATTGTGTAGAACTTAGGTATATGTAAGCTATTACACCTATGGAAACTAAATGAAAAGGAGGAGTAAAGGAAACCCCTTAGTCAAAGTCAAAAAGGAAGAGTTTGGATATGTTTGGAATGTAAAGAAGCTGCCAAAACTGCATATATGTGAAGAACCCCTTCTCTTTTTATGTGCTTTGAATTATTGTCTGTTTACTTTGCTAGTTCACGAGTATAGGATTGCCTTAATAGTAGTTAGATGGTCACACGGAAGGGGTGTCTAATTATTGAAACACCACATAAACGTTTAGTGTGCGGTAGTGATCCGGAGGGGCTTGCCTAACTAGATAGTCATTTGGGTTTAAGATTAACCATCGATCATTGCGCAGGCTCCCCTTACCCAAGTCCCTTGGTAATTGTTAGGTCGCCACCTAAGTCCACCCGGAAGGGAGTTAGGAGGAATATAGAATCCTGACTATTGCATATCACACAAATCTCCCTTACATAAATAAGTTATAACACAAGGCTAGTGGGGATTGCTTGTTAGATCTCGAGCTAAACTCTCATATTATCTTCTTCACTTTACTTAATCTCTTGTCTTTATTTTATTTAGTTAAATTGCTTAGAGTCTTACAAAAACCAAACAAATATTTCAAAGTCTTTTATTGTATTATTCTTCTACCTTTCTTATTTTCACTTTATATTGCATAAGTTCTTCCTAACTTTCGTAGTCTCTGAGGTACGAATTCTACTTATCATTAAAACTTGCGTACGATCGGTGATACTTGCAGTGTGAGTAACGTGTTTAGGTTAGGGTGATTATTTGCATATTTATTTTATCGTTATTTTATCATGCCCTAATCGACACCACCAGACTATTTCATATTTACTAATTTACCCTTTAACAATAAAACGTAAGATAGATACTAGTGGGGATTACTTGTGAGCTCTCGAGCTATACTCTCATTGATTTCTCCTTTGTTTGCTTACGTTTCTTAGTTTAATCTTATTTCCTAGTTAAATATCTTTTTATCTTAAGCATTTTTAATTTAATAACTCCTTCTATTACACTTCATAAGAACACTTTCCCTAAACTAACTTTAGTAGCCCCCTGCGATCGATACTCTGTTTTTCTTACTTATTACTTTCAAAGGACCCGTACACTTGCATAAAGTGTACCTCCGTACTCTCGAGGTGTGCACTTTTACTTGCATTATATTATCACACCTTTGGGGACATCAGAATCAAACTATACATCTTATTTATCTTTACCACATAGAGATCATGACACCTTAACCATACAAAACTAAAATGATATTAACGTTACCGGGATTAACCAAGATTGCAAGATTTATCTTGGGCTGAAATCACCAAATAATTGTAGAAAAAAGAATCTTCCGCTTCATAGGCATTTACCAAAAATGAGTTGACGGAGGTAGCGATGATGATGATAGAAAAACCCCAATTTCAAACTCTAACTTTTCATTCATAGCAAGACATTCCCCCTTGCAATCTTGATAAACCGGTTATAGTCTTGCACTTTCTAGATACATAGATGGAGGGACACCCTCATCACCGCCCGAATGATGGATTAGACCTCATTTGATTTGATGGAGAACATCTATCCTTTAATTAGTTGATGTTGTAATGATGTTTAGATTTAGATTTGAGTTTCAAATAGTTTTCAGAAAGAAGTAAGAACATAAATTAAAGAACACAAAGGTTTTTCAGCGTCCACTATAACAACTTTTGTTTACAGATACTTGTAACTCAACAATATTCAAAGAATCAAACCGAAACCCTTAAACTATCAACCAATCTAAACAACCTGAACCAACTACGTGACTAACTAAACAAGAATCAAATCGATTCTTTTTAGAATAGCTATTTCAGAAGATTACAATACTCAATCGGTATGAAGAAAAATGCATTATATACCAAGATCAATGGTTGAAAAATAACCGGACTTTTTTTAATTAATAAACACTTATGACTAGGCCATTATCAAAACACAATACACTTCAAAAATTCAAAAATATATTGGCCTTACTACCTAATCCTAATGGTTAACCCCGTCCATTTTACGAAAATCGCCTTACTGAACGGTCTAATATAATACGCTTATAATTCACTCCTAAGTAACAAAATCAAAGTTCTCGGTCCCTTTCGCCTCATTTGCAGTTAGGCAGGTAGGTACGGTTTATTTGTTGAAAAGGAAAAACTACAAACACGCCCTTGTATGTATCTTTCTTTATGTGTATGTAACTGTATGTTTGAAATATCAACTGAAACAGAAACAGAAACAGAACGATGAGCGAAGAGGTGCGGCGGAATACGGACCTACTGACAACATCGGCCGCAGTTGGTGAGTGTACGAGAGAGGCCGGAGCTGCTTCAACAGTTGTTGATACCGGAAAAGTAAAGGGGCCATGGTCGCCGGATGAAGATACGTTACTGAGTCAGATAGTGAGTAAGTTCGGAGCAAGAAATTGGAGCTTGATCGCGCGAGGGATTCCAGGTCGTTCTGGAAAATCGTGCCGTCTTCGCTGGTGTAATCAGCTTGACCCAACCGTTAAACGGAAACCCTTTACTGGTATGATGTATCATGATGTTGCGTGTCCGTAAAAATTAATCATTTTTTAGAATTGGGATTTTAGAAATTTGAAAATCGTAGGGTTTAAACCGCTGTTGACTCTGGTCAACAGTTTTCCGTTCACTTGGACATGTGTCTTTCGCATGCTTATCTTTTATTCTATAAACCAGACCGTCTCTAATAATCATAAGATAGTGTTTTGCTGCTTCTCTAATAATCTCTCAAACATAAGAAAATGTGTTAATGTGATTCTTATTGATGAAATAATATGTCTCGAGCTACTGCAATTTTATCATAGTCTATGGATAGCTAACCTCAAGTGTGCATGTATGCTTTTATCGATCTTATTTTTGAAGTAATTTTAACTATGTACTCTGATTTCTTGGTTTACTTAACATGGCTATATCCTTACAAGTTACAGTTGCTTATAATCTCTATATATGGCATAAATGCATATCTAACAAATTCCATTTGTTTCTGTTTTTGTGCTGAAACTCAAATTGTTCTAAATTGGCTGTTCAAGCAAATTTAGTTTCAAATTTTAGGAGTTGCAGAGGAAGAAAGTATATTAGGCTAAATTTTAATGTTTGACTTGTCTTGTTAGTAATTTAACGTAAAATTTACTGCAGAAGAAGAAGATCGCATGATAATAGCGGCTCATTCAGTTCATGGAAATAAATGGTCAGTAATTGCAAAACTTCTTCCTGGAAGAACAGACAATGCAATTAAAAATCACTGGAATTCTACACTAAGGAGAAAGTGCGCAGAGATTAACAGAAGTAATCCAGTATTGTTGAAGGTGTTACCATCAGAAGAAGAAATCAATGAAAAGAATAATTCAAATAATGTAGCCAAAAGTGGTGCATTCAATATTTTAACTCCATCTTCATCTTCCAAAGCAGATACTAGTGGTGGGATGTGTGAATATCTGAAACAATTATCTGGGGAACCTATTTCTATTATCCCTTTACAATGTGGTCATGGTTGCTGTACATCTTCTAATACTCAATGCTCAATACTGGGGCCTGAATTTGTTGATTATGAGGAACTTCCACCCCTTGTAAATCAGGACATAGCTGCTGTAGCCACTGATTTGAACAACATTGCCTGGATAAGAAACGGTCTTGAGAATCCCCAAAAAATGCCAAATCTTCAACCTATGAATATCATGCTCATCGATACTCGATCTACCCCATACTCTTTTCCAGCTCAACTTAAGGGCTTAAGCTAAATATTATCATGTTGTGTCTTTTGGTTGCAAGGATAGGGTCGATTCTGTTCCTAAACTTCTTTAGTTTATCTGCAATTTTGTAAAGAGCAACAATTTTTGTTATTCCTTATTACTGTGACATCTCTGCTTTCACTTATTTTATGCTTCAGAATGCATATAATTAAAAAGAGTTTGACCCAAAAATGATTTAATGTCACTGTACCTATCAATTTGATTTGAATTCAAAATATTGTATGTATCTTTTTATTTGGAATCATATCAAAATATGCATTTTGGATTCTGGTGAAGTGACTGACACCTTATTCTGAGAAGATTGAGGGTGCTAAGTTAGAATTTAATAATCGACTTGTACTAAGGAGTCCAGATTGCCTTTTTCTCGCATTAATGACCTATGGTTGGGTTGGATTTTCCACCTGTTGTTTTACCGCGCGCTTACTAACAGTAATGATTGCTGTGACTTTCATTTCCGTGCGGGTTAATTATGTCCCAATTTGTGCGATAATTTTTGGTAGGTTTTATGCATTATTTTTATGCAACTTAGGCTACTTAACCCCCATTCCCCATTTGAGCATTTTGCATCATTGAAGCCTTCCCTCGTTTTAACCGATTTTATGAACTTTTTGTATAGTTTTCGGTTATTTTACGGGAACGCCACCCACACAAATACAATTTCCAAATGGAGGAAGAGACACCTTATTACGGACCGACAAGGATGGGAAGAAAGCTCCGGAGAGGGAATAATTATCTAAAGAAATGAGAAACCTAAATAGTTGATCAAAAGCTAGCTCTATACAAGAGCTAGAAATTCATAAAGAGCTACAAAAGAAAGCATCTAGACTCGCCAAGTTGCTTAGCTATACCGCGATAGAGCAGCTAGTGTACCGTGGTATGATAAAAAGCTAAGACAGTAGGAACCGAAGATTGAAGGCATGGGTTGCCAACCATTCAGATATATCGATGTAGGACCGGCAAGTGTAGAACTTAATATACTAGTTTTCACCATTTTGTAGTAGTTTTTTTTTTTTTTTTGGACGACGAAGAAAACTCTACCCTACTGTACAATTAACCGATTCCTAATCGAGAGAATTGCATCGTTAAAGATTCCGATGTCATGGCGTCCTTCCTTGCCCTGTGCCTGGCTTTTTTCGCTAGGGCGTCAGCTCGACCATTGAGATGTCTCGGGATGTGCTTAAAAACCACTGGACTAACTTCTGTGGCCACCCTGTTAATATGCCTAACCCATGGTCGTAGCCTCCAGCCTGCAGCCGACACTTACTGAATACCTTGAACTAATTCAAGGTTGTCTGAGAAGATAGTAACCCCCTCAAGATCTTAAAAAAATCAATTAATAAACACATGCTAGCTAGAGGAGTTTACCCTTTAATTTATTTTGGAAGAGAAGAAAATTTATTCTCTCTCCCTTTTTGTTACTCTTACCATTTAATTAAATGTATGCTAGCTTGTGGGTAGGTGGTTCTTAACTAGTATAATTTAGAAAGACTTAATTAGAATTGGATCTAAACTATGTTATTATTACCATCTGTTGGATCCGTCCCCGTGTGTGGTAGTAGTGTTTGCATGTGTTTTCCTCTGGGTAGTGCATTTGATTCTCTTTTAGTGACACCCATAAGATCTCAACCATAACCTTAGGTGTAGTTCTTGTATCACTTGTTTTTCCTCTAATTTCGATGAGCAAGACCAAGTGAAAATATTTAAAGAGTGATCTGGTAGCCTTCATGTATTGTAGAAGTACGTGAGGAGGAATGTTTGAGTCCTTGTTAGAGTGAGAGAACTAGATTTGGCCCTCAGTTGCAAGCATAAGTATACATGTAATGATTATCAACAGTATCCCAAGCTAGGCTTTAATCACTTGAGTCGATTTATTGTCCTTGACATTTGTTAATTAAAATTGCTTACCCCAATAATTATCCCCATTTCTATGTTTTCTATCACAACAATTCTAAAGCTCTATACATTAAGCACACATATTATTTAATATTGTTCCATGTGGTCTTATCGGACTTCATTACTTGAACGAATGTGTATACTTGCAGCGGGGTACATCGAGGGGTCCATCGTTGGGTATTGTATCGTTGATAAAATATTTAACACACTTATACGATCAAGTTTTTGGTGTCGTTTTCGAAGAACGACATTCTTAAAGATGTGTTTAACATGTTTTTTTTATTTTAGATGTGAACACACAGTTTCATGAGATCTTAATCTTTTTACATATTCTAAGCAAGAATATGTGTACTTATAATGCTCAACTCAATATTTGGAAACCAAAGAAATTCGTTGATGTTCGAATGCTCATTCCACTTGCCTAGTATATGGAGCTCTTACCGGTCTTCAAAAGGCCAAATGTAAAATTGGATTAGGGGATTCTCCAAACGATTACACAATAGGGTTTGTTCCATGGATGAGATTTAAATTAAGATATGTAAAGATGATTCCCCGTATGGAGTTAACAATGAGAAAATGTACATGCGAATTCTCCAATTTTTTTGATGGGTGAAGAAAGTGAGGGGGTTGTATGAGAAAAGGTCTGTTGTAAAATAAGGCGCAAGATAGTTTTCGATTTTAGGCAAAACCAGTTTCCAAAACCCAGAAAACAAGAACAAAGAAAATAGCAGCGAAAATAAAGAACACAAAGATTTATCGTGGTTCAGCACAAAAATGCCTACATCCACGTTGAAGCCCTCCTCGAAGATGCTTCGAACACTATAGAACAAGGTTACAACTTCAGATCAAGTCTTACAGCAATGTTACAAGAATAGAACCCTTTAAGCGCTTCAATGAGAAACCGTAAATATACAATCGAGAAATACTACTCAATAATCAAGCCAGATGCTTGAATTATTCTATTCTAACTGATAATCTTTATAGTACAGATTACCAATATACAAACCCTAGTTTTTCTTGCTGAAAGAGACGAGAGAACAAAGAGTCGAAGTCAAAAGCGAAGAAAAGAGAGAAGACCAAAAGCGTGAAGTGATGGTATTTATATGAGACAAAGGAGGAGATCAAATATGAGTCGTCCAAGCTAATAAGAGATCAAGCATCATGATGTTGCCACGTGTATAAGTAACTCTATCAAATATAACCCAACGCAGGAAATAAGCTTTGACTCTAGTCAAAGCTGACTAACTCTACCTCAGCATCTAACTCACCACATTGACTTTATATATAACGATCTCCACCTTAAAGTCAATGATCAAAGCTCTCTAAAAGACTTCACTTCATCATCAGTTTCCCTCCAATTGTTCAGTGTACAAAGCATCTTCTGGTTACTTCATCTGCTGGATTATCCTCAGTACCAGTTCTAATAAGTTTAATTCCTTCAGTAATCAACCAAGTTCTGATAAAATGAAACTCAACATCAACATGATTATCCCTTTCATGATACACAGGATTCTTACTCAAATGTATTGCACTTTGACTATCACTGAATATTGTAGCGGTTGACTTAGTCAATTGTAATTCATTTGTTAACCCTTGTAACCAGATAGCCTCTTTAAAACAATCACATATAGCCACATATTCAGATTCAGTTGTAGATAATGCAACCAAAGGCTGCAACTGAGATTTCCAAGTAATACAATTGTTACCAAGTAAGAAACAGTAAGAAGTAGTTGACTTTCTACTGTCTCTATCACCAGCAAAGTCAGCATCAACAAACCCATTTAATTCAAAAGGCACAGTCCAATGACCATAACATAATCCCACGTTTAAAGTACTACTAATATAAGATACAACCCATTTTAAGGTTGTCCAATGCTCAGGTCCTGGATTTGACATAAATCTACTGAGTAAAGAGATAGCATAAGATAGATCAGGCCTTGTATAGATCATAGCATACATGATTGATCCAATCACATTTGAGTAAGGGATATAGCTCATTTTGACTATCTCAGAACTGTTTTTAGGACATTGGTCCTTGCTCAAGATAAAATGCCCATCTAAAGGCATCTCCACCTTTTTACAGTTAAGATTTCCATACTTCTCAACAAGCTTCACAAGGTAAGGCTTTTGATGCAGTCTAAAACTGCATTCTTTCCTATTCCTTTCTATAATCATTCCCAAAATCTTTTTAGCTTTACCTAAATCTTTCATATCAAACTCAGAATTTTGATTAGCTTTTAGTTTATTGACACTCTGCAATGAATTACTAATTAGTAGCATATCATCAACATATAATAGCAAGAATATCATACTATCATCTAACACATTGAAGTATAAACAGCTATCATATTCACTTCTTTTAAATCCCAAGCTTAAACAAAAGTATCAAATCTTTTATACCATTGCCGAGAGATTGTTTAAGACCTTACAAGGGTTTCTTGAGTAAACAAACATAATCAGGGTGTTTTAGGATCTATAAATCCCTCAAGTTGTTTCATATATATTTTCTCATAGTTCACCATGCAAAAAAGCAGTTTTTATATCAAGTTGTTCTAATTCTAAATCATAACAAGCCACATTAGCTAACATAGTTCTAATGGTTTTAAATTTCACAACTGGAGCAAAAATTTCATGAAAATCTATCCCCTCCCTTTGAGTATACCCCTTAGCTACTAATCTAGCTTTATATCTAGGTGGGTCAAAATTAGATACACCTTCCTTAAGTTTGTATAACCACATACACTCAATTAATTTCTGACCAGAGTGATTTTTAACTAACATCCAAGTATTATTCACAAGTAAAGAATGCATTTCTTCCTTCATAGCAGTTAACTACTTACACTTATCTTTAGAATAACACCTCATTATACGTTTCAGGTTTAGAGTGGGTTACCTCAGTAGCTGCAATTAGTGCAGTGTAAACCAATTCTGCATATGAATACCTAGTAGATGGTTTAGGGTCTCTTTTTTCTCTGTCCCTTGTTAATTGATAATTAGCAAGGCTTTCTTGAAGGGATTCTTGAGGAGTCTCCACCTCTGAGTGTGGCTCAGTGTTACCTGGCTACTTAGAAGGTCGAGTCTCTACATTTTCCTCTTCTGTGACTGGATCAGAGTTTGCCTTATCACTTTCAGTTTGAATGGGCTCCACCTCAATCTCAGTACTAGCAGAAGATGCTTCAGGTTCAGTTGAATCATTACCTGAAATCACAACACTTTGCTTGTAAGGAAAATTAGTCTCATCAAAGATAATATCTCTACTAATCAAAATTTTAATGCCATTAGCATTCTTATCCCATAACCTATATCCTTTAGTACCATGCGTAGATTGATAACCAAGAAAAACATATTTTAAGAACCTAGGGTCCAATTTACCCTCTCTATTATGCGCATAAGCTGCGCAACAAAAAATTCTCAACTCAGATAAGTCAGGCTTTTTATTCCACAACTCCATAGGGAATTTCATGTCAAGAGACCTATTTGGGCTCCTATTTATCAGATAAGTGGCAGTGTAAAGGGCTTCACCCCAAAAATATTTAGACAAACCAGATGTAAATAATAAACACCTAATTTTCTCAAGTAATGTTCTATTTATGCGCCCAGCCACACCATTTTGTTGTGGATTTTTTCTAACAGTTCTATACCTCATAATGCCTCGCAAGTTACAAAAATTATCAAATTCTTCGTTACAAAATTCCAATCCATTATCAGTTCTAAGTGTTTTAACAGTTTTTCCAGTTTGATTCTCATTCAAAACAATCCATTCTTTTATACCACTCAAAATGTCACTTTTATTCTTTAACAAAAAAGTCCAAACTCTCCTAGAATAATCATCAACTAAGGACAAAAAATATTTTTCCCCCCATGTGTTTCATGTTTTTCAGGGCCCCACAAGTCAGCATGTTTATATTCAAGAGTGCAAGTAGACATATGAACACCAGCCTTAAATTTCATTCTATGTTGTTTAACTAAAACACATGGTTCACAAAAATTTAAAGAAGTAATAGAGTCCTTACCAAACATACCATCTTTACATAGCACATTGAGTCCTAACTGACTCATGTGCCCTAACCTGAGATGCCACTTAAGTGTAGCTGCATTTTCAACACTTGTTTCAACATTGTTAGAATCAGATAAAATACACATACCATCAAGAACATATAAACCAGAAACTTTGTTTCCACATAGGACAAGTTCATCATTCTTATGAACATTTATCACACCATTGCATACATCATATACACAACCAAGGTCATCTAACACTCCTAAAGATATTAGGTTTCTCTTTAGGTCAGGTATCCATCTCACATTAGTGAGGGTTACCACATTACCATTGTTAAGCCTTAAATCAATATTACCTATACCAGCAACTTGACAAGTATTGTTATTACCCATATATACAGTTTCAGAAGTGGCATTTTTCAAGTTATAAAACCACTCTTTATTGGGGCTCATGTGAAAAGTACATCCTGAGTCTAAAATCCAACTGGTCATACAAGTAATATCAGATACATTTAACACTTCAAAAGTATCATCATGCTTAGGGGGCATACATGCAAGATTAGTCTCAAGATTGCCATCATTTTAATTTTTAAGCCCTCCTCAGAAGATGCTTCGAACACTATAGAACAAGGTTACAACTTCAGATCGAGTCTTACAATAACGTTACAAGAATAGAACCCTTTAAGCGCTTCAATGAGAAACCCTAAACATACAACTGAGAGATACTACTCAATAATCAAGCCAGATGCTTGATTTATTCTATTCTAATTGATAATCTTTATAGTACAAATTACCAATATACAAACCCTAGTTTTTCTTGCTGAAGGAGACGAGAGAACAAAGAGTCGAAGACAAAAGCGAAGAGAAGAGAGAGAAGACAAAAAACGTGAAGTGATGGTATTTATATGAGATAGAGGAGGAGATCAAATCTGAGCCGTCCAAGCTAATAAAAGATCAAGCATCATGATGTTGCCACGTGTATAAGTAACTCCATCAAATATAACTCAACGCAGGAAATAAGCTTTGATTCTAGTCAAAGCTGAGTTACTCCACCTCAGCATCCAACTCACCACATTGACTTTATATATAACAAGGTTGAAAGTAATATTATGTGGGACCAAGTGCGTGAGGCGTTGGTGTGGCCTAAGGTGTGATAAAAAGATGTATAAAATAAGTGCAAATACACACCCTAAACTAACACTGTACTGCAAGTATTACAGGACGTATGCAAGTTTTAATGATAAGAAGATTCGTTCCTCAGGGACTGACGAAAGTTAGAGAGAACTTATGCAAATTATCAAGTGCAGATATTAAAGATAGATAATAATACGCAAGTAGAAAGAAGAGAAAGATAGATATTTATTTGGTTTTTAATAAGAAAACTAAACTACTAAATTAAAGACAGAAAATAAATAACAGAAAAGAAAAGAAGATAGTATGAACGATATAACTTAGGTTTTACTAGTATGCACTAATCCTTCTAATTCTATCTATTAAATCTAATTCATAAGGGAGAATATTAGCTCTTGGTATACTTAGTCAGGATTCTAAATTCCACTACCTTAGACCTTGAGAGCGACTAAGGGGGCAACGGCACAACCAAGAAGTGATTTAAAATAGGGTTATCAAACGCCACTAAGGCCCTAAGCAAATACTGCAATCTTGGTGATATGGTGGTTAAAACAAACCTTAATGACTATCTAGTTAGAAGTATGTTTTGTCAGAACTGCTATCGACACTAGACGTTATGTGGTGGTTCAATAGTTAAACACCCTTACAAGGTGACCATCTAACTACTATTAAGGTAATCCTATACTCGTGCACTAGCAAGGAAAACAGTCATTAAATCAAAACACATAATCAAATATAAGGGTAAGTAGCTAATATCAGATTAAAACATATAATTCCCAAAGAACTTAGATAGAAGAATTAGAATTCATAGATTATACATATGCAAAACCTAAGCTAAGAGAATTAGTTCATACAAAGAAAAGAAGAAAGAATTACAAAATAAGAGGTTGAAGGAGACATAGTTGTTGCACAGCTCCCTCCAGACTTCTTCTCTTGTGTTGCAGCTTCCTCTTGGCCTTAGGGTCTGGCCAAGGATGATTTAAGAGTGTTAAGAGGCTGTATTTATAGGTTAGAGGTTGACCTAATTCGTTTCTTGGAGATAACTTCAAGTAATGGGCTCCTGGCCCAACCCAAATTCGTAAGATAAACACTGCTGCGTTGTTTTGGTCATAACTTCTTTGTTATTGGTCGGATTTTGCTCCACAAGATACCAAAAGAATCGCAACAGAATTATCTAGGACCTTTAGAAGGAAATTACCAAATTCGGCCTATTTCTTAGGTAAAAACACCAATCTTTGGACGTGTACTGCAGAATCCCAGATTTAGGCAGCTTTTCCTTTTCCTATTTGAACTCAGTTTCCTTCTATCTCCAATTTCCATGCATATCTCTTTCCATAAGTTGTAGTCTTTGACTTGGACTCTAATTAATCTCCATAATTATCTTTAAAGCTTCACACTAAATAAACAATTAAACCCAATATGCTCTAAAAATAATAATTCTACAAATCAAGACTCAAAATAGGAAAGTGCACTAAATTAAGCTAAAATCAACCTATAAACTAATAAATAAGCCTAAAATGATGTCTCAAGAGTGTATTTTACTATCACAAATGAGGAGACATCAGACGTTCTTGGCAAATTTTACCTATGAGTATGAGGTTAGAGGCGTGGTTGGACATGTGTCATTTCAAAGCAGGACGGAGAACCAATAAGGGGAGGCTTGGACAACAAGTTAAGTTCTACTATTGAAGTCTCGGCTATGCTGCTGCTAAGAAGTTGGACTCCTATATGTGTGGATAATTATGATGATGACGTTAGCTAGAACTTTGGAATTGTTGGAGAATCTAGTTATCAATGAGCAAAGGTGGAGGCCACAAAAAGTGTAAAACGCCCAAACCCCTGAACGTACAGAAAATATTGCACTAAACAAGGCTCTTTATCGAGTGGCTACTCCTGAAAGGGAATTGGATTTGTATTATACTGAGAAAAAATTTAAAGAGATGAATTCGAGAGTTTTCCACCTGGATAAATTGAATCAGTTTTCAACCTTAGAGTCGATATTGTGTACAGCAACCAAGTGGCCTAAGCATTGAACAAAAGGGTTGCTACATTAGTAGCGTACCTCATGGAACTTTGGAGAGAAAATAGCCACTATATCCTCCACCAAAGGAACTAAATTCGAAATAAAACATGTCGAACAATCTTGCGGAGAGAGACTATGAGAGGTTCAAAGGTATGGATGCCACTACAAAGGCCATGTAGAGTCATTAATAAATTTCATTTGAGATGGAAGCTTTCCAACGTGAGCAACTAGAAAATTGTGAATTTATTCCTCTACGGAACGTCTGGAAAGTGAGCTTAAATTAGAATAAGAGCCACCAAAACTGGTCGAGTCAAACTCGGACAAGATCATCCTCGAAGAAGATGTCGACAATGAAGAATAAAATGAATAGGTCAACGCAACAAGATAGCCACTTAGCGTAGAAATTCAATTTCGTGATGGACCAAAAGAAGGTCGGGTCTTGAAAGAATTAATTAGATATAAAACAAAAGGTTTATTTGTGTTTAACTTTTGAAGAGGAGCGGAAATAAAATTGAAAACTGCATAGCTTCGATCACGGATCTTCTCACAATGAAGAAGAACTTTTGTTCACAACCTAAGAGCCTTAGACCTTTTGATTTTGTGTTTTTTTTTTATGAGCAGAGAAGAAGAATAGAGAAGATAAGAAAGCGTTTAATGAATAATATGGAGTTGTGTCTGACTTCTAACTCTTTTTCAGATAATTGATAGGGTAGTGTTGGATTAATGCTTATATATTTGTTAATTTAAGTGTATAAACGTTAATCCGATCATGTTCTTTTAGGAGAAGTGGAAGAGACTTAGATTAATATAGAGGATTAACTAAGACTCTTCCCATTCCTTTTGAGAAGTGGAAAAGACAACTTTTGTGAAGGTTTTTGTCCCACATAGGAGGTGAGTAAAAACGTTTATCTACTTAAATAAACTCACCTATGTATTCCTATCACAAGAGTTAGTCACTATGGAAGCTAAAAGGGAATAAGGAAGCCCCCAAACGCGCGCACCACCACCACCACCCACCCGCCCGGCACCGGCGTGGGGCGTGGGGCGTGGCTCGTGGGCTCGTGGATGAGCTAAATTTATCTTGGAGTGAATACCGCAACCACCTCAAACACAAAAAGAAAGAAATGACCCTCCAAGAGCTCATCAGCCACATCCAAGTCGAAGAAGCGAATCGAATCAAGGATAAGTCAATATCTTTCCCTTCTCATTCCTCGAAAGCTAATATCGTCGAAGGTTCTGGCCAAGGTAACAAAGACAGGTTCAAAGGGAAGGGAAAGCAACAAGGATCCAACAAGTCGAAGTCTGGGGGAAACAAGAACCGCGACAACTCCAACAAACAAGGTGGAGGATTCAAAACCTCTAGTAAGATTCAAAAACCTAAAGGGGCCTGTTATTGTTGTGGCAAAGAAGGACATAGAGCCTTCGAATGTTCCCTTAGGGCTGACCAGGATCCCAAAGCTGCCGCTAATCTGACTGAGACCGAAGAAATAATTGTCGCGGTAATGGTTGAGGTAAACTTGGTCGAGAATAAGAGTGAGTGGATCCTTGACACTGGAGCTTCTCAACATTTCTGCGCAAACAAAGCCCTGTTCAAGAAATTCGAAAAAGCAACTGATGGTGAGTGTGTGTACTTGGGTGATTCTTCCACCGCTACAGTTCTCGGGATAGGTCAGGTTCCCCTCAAACTCACCTTTGGTAAGATTCTTGAACTGAATGATGTTCTCTTTGTCCCCTCTCTCCGTAGGAACTTAGTTTCCGGGGCTCTTCTTAAAAAGTAAGTCTCAAACTTGTTTTCGAGGGGGGGAAGTCATTATCACCAAAAATGACGAGTTCGTGGGGAAAGGGTACCTTAATAATGACTTGTTTGTTTTAAACACTGTAACCCTTAATGAGAATGCATCTAATTCTGCTTATATTGTTGAGTCTGTTCAAACGTGGCATGGTAGACTAGGCCATTTAAATGTTACGTCTATTAAAAGGCTTTAAAATCTTGGACTAATACCCCTTCACAACGTGGATGACTTTGAAAAATGTCAAATATGTGTAGAGTCCAAACTTGCGAAAAAACCTTTTAAACTCGTTACCACGAGACAAACTAAATTGCTTGAATTAGTTCATTCGGACTTAGCTGATTTTAAAAACTCCGCTAGTAGAGGAGAAAAACTTTATTACATAACCTTCGTAGATGACTACTCTAGGTTTACTAAAGTGTATCTTCTTAAAACTAAAGATGAGGCGGAAAATGCGTTTTTAAAATATAAAGCCGAAGTTGAAAACCAACTAGACTGTAAAATCAAACGACTTAGGTCCGATAGAGGAGGCTAGTATAGTTCTAATTCCCATAAAGAGTTTTGTGAAACAAATGGGATTATCCATGAATTTAGTGCCCCTTATACACCCCAACAAAATGGCATAGCAGAAAGAAAGAATAGGTCCCTTAAAGAGACTATGAATGCCATGTTAATAAGTTCAGGTTCACCAAACAACATGTGGGGGGAAGCTGTCTTATCAGCCTGTTATGTACTGAATAGGGTACCACATAAATCCCTAGAAAAGACCCCTTATGAGATGTGGAAGGGTTTTCCACCAAACCTGAAATTTTTAAAATTGTGGGGGTGCCTAGCCAAAGTCAAACTACCTAATTTTAAAACTGTCACCGTTAGACCCAAAACCATTGACTCAATTTTCATAGGGTATGCTCAGAATAGTGCAGCATACAGATTCTTGTCCTTATAAGATAACTCTATTTATGAATCTAGAGATGCTGAGTTCTTTGAACATGTTTTCCCTTAGAAAAATTTAAATACTGTTAATGCTTCTTTACCTGTTGATAAGTTATCTACTAATGATGTTTTACCTCTTTGTGATGTTTTTCCTAAACCCTCCACTTCCATGGAGCCTAGTAGTATTCCTGAGGAAGAACCTAGGAGAAGTAAGAGGCGCAGGATCGAGTCCAGCTTCGGCCCTGACTTTATAACAACCTTTATGACCGAAGGTTTTCAAATTGATCTATTAAACGAACATGTAGTCAACTGCCTCCTCATGGAGGAAGACCCAAAAATTTATGACGATGCTTTAAAATCTATAGATGCTAGTTTTTGGAATGAGGCCATTAATAGTGAACTTGAGTCAATTAAAAGTAACCATACATGGGAATTAACCGACTTACCTAGGGGTAGCAAACCTATTAGTAGCAAATGGATTTTTAAGAAAAAGTTGAGACCCGATGGCTCAATAGAAAAATTCAAAGCAAGACTTGTTATTAAGGGATTCACCCAAAAGAAAGGTTTAGACTACTTTGACACTTATTCCAAAGTGACCAAAATTACCATGATAAGAACCCTTATTGCTCTAGCCGTCATTCACGAACTTGTAATACATCAAATGGATGTCAAAACCGCGTTCCTGAACGGAGATCTAGATGAAGAGATCTACATGGCTCAAATTGAAGGGTGTGTGGTCCCTGGTCAAGGGGACAAAGTGTGTAAGTTGAAAAAATCCTTGTAAGGTTTGAAACAGGCACCGAAAAAATGGTATGAAAAACTAGATAGTACTCTCATTTCAGATGGTTTTATAGCTAACACTTCTGATTCATGTGTCTACTCCAAGATAACAAATTCAAAATGTGTTATCATCTGCCTCTATGTAGATGACGTGCTCAAATTTGGTACTACTATTCATATTATAAATGAGACTAAACGCTTCTTGTCTTCCAGATTCGACATGAAAGATATGGGAGAAGCTGATGTAATACTTGGGGTAAAAATCATTAGGAGCGGTAATGGTATTACCTTGAATCAGTCTCATTACGTAGAAAGGATGCTGAAGAAGTTCAATTCCTTTGAGGTAACGCCTATAAATACTCCTTATGATTCCAGCATTCATTTATCCAAACAGGTTGGGGATGCTGTATCCCAAAATAAATGTGCTAAAATCATAGTAAGTGTGATGTTCTTGATGAACTATACTCGACCTGATATTGCCTATGTCGTGAATAGACTTAGTCGCTATACTCATAACCCGAGTAGTGACCACTGGGTTGCACTTCGCCATCTATTGAAATACTTGAGGGGTACCATCGATCTAGGCTTGCACTATAACATATTCCCTGCAGTCCTTGAGGGATTTTGTGATGCAAACTGAATCACTAACAATGACGAAGTAAACTCCACCAATGGTTATGTGTTATCCTTAGGGGGAGGTGTTGAATCGTGGAAGTCTTCCAAACAGACTTGTATAGCACGCTCCACCATGGAGTCTGAGTTCATAGCACTAGAGTTAGCTGGGCAAGAAGCTGAGTGGTTGAGAAGTTTCTTATCGGATAAGCCACTTTGGGAAGGAAGTTCCACACCTGTGTGTATCCACTGTGATTCACAAGCAGCCATTGGAGTCGCTCATAATAGCGCCTATAATGGGAAGAAGAGACATATTCGCATCAGACATGGGTCAGTAAGACAGTTACTGAAAAATGGTGTGATAGCCTTGGAATATGTACGATCAGAGAACAACCTAGATGATCCATTTACCAAAGACTTAACCAGGAGAGTAGTGGGAAACGTCGAGGGGGATGGGATTGAAACCCATTAATGGGGAACATGTGAACAATGAGTCAATGTGATTCTCTCCATCCCTATGGCTCAAAACAAAATCGTCTTAAAATTCATAGCCATTTGTGGTGGTCATGTTGAAAAGGACATGATGATGGGTAATCACGAGACCCAAACTTCATAATAGAATGTTAAAAGGAGACATCCTTAAACAATCTTTAAATGAAGAAATCAAAAGTTCATAGCCCATAAAGGGTGGTCCTTAGAGAAGGACTTAATGAACTGAACGGTGATATTCGAGGGAACTATAGCTTTCAGCAGGGTAGAGTATGTGCTGTGGGGGTCTCGATCGAAAACCGTTAAAGTTCAAGAGTAAGTTCACTTAAACAGAATTAGGTGGTTGCCTCACTTCACTACATGTCAATTCAAATCGAAAGATATTGCCACTTAAGTACAATTCACCCAAAAACTGATAGGTATAGAAACCTGATCACTATCTCTCCAAAAGACCCTGAGTGGGGGATTGTTCGATTAATGCTTATATATTTGTTAATTTAAGTGTATAAACGTTAATCCGATCATGTTCTTTTAGGAGAAGCGGAAGAGACTTAGATTAATATAGAGGATTAACTAAGACTCTTCCCATTCCCTTTGAGAAGTGGAAACGACAACTTTTGTGAAGGTTTTTGTCCCACATAGGAGGTGAGTAAAAAAGTTTATCTACTTAAATAAACTCACCTATGTATTCCTATCACAAGAGCTAGTCACTATGGAAGCTAAAAGGGAACAAGGAAGCCCCCACACGCGCGCACCACCACCACCCACCCGCCCGGCCTGGCCCGGCACCGGCGAAGGCGACGGCGACGACGTGGGCTGTGGGCTCGTGGGGGAGTTGGGGAGTCAAAAAATGAAAAATGAAATGGGTTTTCCTATCAGCTCTTATAGTGGACGTTGACAATTCAAACTCTAACATAGAGACAAGTCTCCACCAATCACGCAAGCGTTAAAGAAGAAGAATATTCCAGCAGCTATTACAAGGAGATAGTCAGCACGTGGGAAAATCAAAGTCAAGTCAATGCAGCTGTTACAAAATATAAAAACGTAGAGATAAAGAGCCAATCAAAACCGTCAACCCAATCAAGTCAATTACGGGAGGTAATCATGGGAATTAATGGGGACGTTTCTGAATTGGTTTGAATCCTCACCTCTCCCCTATATAAAGAGCTCTCACTCCACCCATTCTAGCTAGGGAATACAAAAGAAAGAAAAAATACTCTGTCTCACCTTCTCTCTAAAAACTAGTTACATTTTCCGTTAGAGATACCGGTCCGCCAGAATATCTTTTTAACGACCGCCGGTGACATTGTTTTTCTTTTCATTTCCGTGTAAGTGTATTTCATTCCATTTCCGTGTAATTGTTATTAAATTATTATTGTAATCGTCATTCAAATTTCTGTAATAGTTAGTTTACACTAAAATTGCATTTTACTTCATTTGTTTTTTCCCAAATCATTTCTTTTGTTAAACCAGTGATTATTTTAAGAGCCAATTGTTGATTGATGCCTATTAAAAAACTTATTTAGAGAAAGGTGCCTAGAAAAAAATATTTATTGAAAACAGCCCCCTTTATAATTAACAATTAAAAAATAAGAAAAAAACTAATTAACACGCGCGCGTCCGTGAAATTTTTTTAAAATCGTCATAACTAATTCAAAAAAAATCGAAAAAATCAAAAAAAATTATATTTGAATAAATCAAATTAATATTTACGTCTATGATTTTTTTCGGAATTTTCTGAATTTTTTGATTTTTTTTGATTTTTTTAATATTTTTTTTTCGCAGACACGAAATTCCATGTTTTAAACATGGAATTTCATGTTTGAAACATGGAATTTCATGTTTAAAACATGGAATTTCATGTTTATTTCACGGTTTAAAACATGGAATTCCGTGTCTGCGAAAAAAAAATTAAAAAAATTCGAAAAAATTAAAAAAATTCAAAAAAAATCAAAAAAATTCATAGACGTAAATATTAATTAGATTTATTCAAAAATATTTTTTTTTTAATTTTCTGATTTTTTTTTGAATTAGTTATGACGATTTTAAAAAAATTTCACGGACGCGCGCATGTGATGGAATTAATA
Organism: Nemophila menziesii; assembly: GCA_029959085.1. Lineage (NCBI taxonomy): Eukaryota > Viridiplantae > Streptophyta > Magnoliopsida > Boraginales > Hydrophyllaceae > Nemophila > Nemophila menziesii. The sequence continues at coordinate 107,534,846 of JARWIR010000001.1, forward strand.
AAGGTATAGAAAATATAAAGGGGATGTTTTCTATAAATAATTATTTCATTAGGCATTTTTTTATAAATAAGATTATTGAAGGCATAAAAAAACAATTAGAGAGTTTAAGCAGGATGTTTTCAACAATAACCCCTTATTTTAATCACAGGTAGTTATTATCAGATAATGGGGAGGTGGTTTTATCTCATAAAAACACGTATTATAACTCCTCAATATAATTTTGAAATTAAAATTTAAAATATATTGACTAACTAATTATGGGCGGACAAAATAAAAATAAAAAGACCAAAAAAGCCGGTCATATGAGAGTCAACAAATTATTTTTCTCTCTAGACATTCATAGCCTTTAAAATTATTCCATCCAGAAATCCTTATCCACTTACCACTTTACACCTCTTTTTTCACATTTTCAGCTTTTATTTTCTTTAGATTAGTTGTTATTTCTTATTTCTGGGATCTAACAACTTTCTAAAAAATTTCAACCCATCTTCCACGCTCACCCACCTCACCATCCCCACCTCAGCCTACTTATTCCATACTCCACCATTCCTTTTCCTTTTTATTTTTCCTTTTATCCGTTTACTCTCTTTGATTTGACTTACAATGAATAAAATGCTCAACTATGCTCGAGTCAATGCTTCTTCGAAATCAAAAAGTAAAACGAAATACACAAATATTACGAATCTAATGTTCTCACTGGAAAGTGAAACCACTGAAATTGTTGAAGTCACACCTCCGACGAGTGTCAATAAGAAGGGTTTAAGCAGTGATTATGAAGTAATCAAAGTCAAAGACACCAATCCGGACAAATCTACTGACAATGAGAAGATTGAGTCGATTTATGTGGAGAAACCACAGAGATTGTCGAAATTATTCGGTGTTAGTGAAAACCCAGCTCTCAATCTGGAGTTTCACAAACCAATTTGTCAAGGAGGTAAGAGAATCATAACTCCTACTAAAGATGTCCTTGAAGAGGGTTCGATTCAATGGGAACACTGTTTAATCGGTGGTGTCTCCTTGTGTGTTCTAAATAAACACTCCTAAAAAGGCAAGACAGGTACCGCAAGTGTACGGGTCGTCCAAGTAATATCCGGTAAACGGGTGTTCGATCTCAGGGACGGATTGGATAAGACTAAGACGTTATGCCGTAAATAGGAATAGATGTTCAAATGCTAAGAAAAGTAAAGGGAATAGATATTTGTTTTATTTTGATAAAAAAAACTAAAGTGCAATTAAATTAAAGTACTAAATAAATAATGCAACTAAGCTAGACGCAAGTAAAAATTGAGTAAACTCGAGAGAGAGAGAGAGAGAGAGAGAGAGAGAGAGAGAGAGAGAGAGAGAGAGAGAGAGAGAGAGTACTTGAGTAACGCTAGGGTTTCACCTAAATCTATTCATTCCATGTATTGTTTAAGGGACGAATTGGTAAATAATAGTGTTCGGGATTCGATATTCTCCTTACCCCTGTCAGGGTGGACTAAGGAGCTATTCTTAGGTGCTACAAACCCCGTCAGGGTGATTATAGACCATCTTCGAATGACTAAGTTCTAATTACCCAATTGGTCATAGGATTAATTAAGCCTGTCAAGGACAATAATTTCTATCCTATATTCATTACTTATGTCAGTGCCCAAACCCACCGTCAAGGTGGTCCATACGCCACTATATGGAATAGCCTAGATACTAAATCCTAATGTTGATTTATGACTTCAATAATAGTTGATAAATGCAAATTAATGAAAAATATTAATTACCCAATTCGATTTCAATTATAATAATCCCAAAACCAAAAACATGAAATGGAATAAATTGGGGCTTAACCCATTAATGCATTCTCAAGTACTAATTAAATTTAGCTCATGAATGAAATAAAAACTAAGAAAATAGAAATAAATAAATTCATAATGTTTTACAGAAATAAAAAGATAAGAAACCTAATTAGGGAATTGATTTGGCTGCGAATTTGGAGAAGACGACTTTCTCCAGCTTCTTCTCTTCCTTGCTCTGACGTTCTTTCTGATGCTCTCACTTGTATATAATGAATTGTGTGTAAAAATAAAGTCAAAAGGTCCTTTTATACTACTAAAATCGGACTTGGGCTATTTTTAAAAGAATAATTAAATGTTAAATGGTCCAAGTCCATTCTTCAAGTCCAAAATCTCGTAACTGATGTACACCCTTCACGAAAACGGCTATAACTTTCTCAATATAACTCTGAATTGACTCATTCAACTTGCTAATTCTTCGTAACTCGATAAGGAACGAATCTTCTTCATAACCGAGGGGCTGAATCCATCTTTAAGTCGCTCAAAATCAGAAATTTCCATCAGTCTTCCAGATTTTTAGCTCAAATTTGTCAACTCCTTGGGATATTCCTTGTAGATTTTATCTTCTTTACACGATCTTTGAATTCTATTATCGATTCTTCTCCTTGCTAGTATTAGAAACCTACAAACTTTTCACTAAAACAAACCATATTACGCGCAAAAGCTTAATAAATCAAGAATACTAGAGTTCAAGGATGTAAAATGAAATATAACGATTTAATACAAAAAGTCTATCGAATTAATCAATTAAACAACAAAAAATGATGTCCCCAATAGGCATATTATTATAACAAAATGGGAGACATCAAGACCCCCAACTCAAACCTTTGTCGTCCCGACAAAGTAAAACTAAAAACAACGGTCTAAAGTAGATGCAAGAATGTAGAAGCTAGTGAATACACCCAAAGCAGTACTCAAGATAAACCTCATATAGAAAACATTAGGAACTAATATACGCATACACTAATCATGCAAAATCAAACACAAATAACTTCAATCTTAAAATTAACTTCACAATGCTAGAAGGTTACACTTGTACTTATCTCAATATGATGGCTATAGGTTGTTCCTCGATCCTTACTCGCTTTGAACGCTCCACTTAGTATACTCCCTATTAACTTACCATGTATCTAGGAATCACGAGGACTTTACGGTTTTAGCGTAGGCTTAGGGACGGTGTGGTATGTATATTTGGTAAATTTGAAGTGAGTTTTTGGCTCTCTCCTCACTTACCATCAACAACTTTCCACGAGCTTGAGTTTACACTCGAATAATGTTGTCACTCAACCTATTTGATGCACTAATTTCACATCTCCAAGTTAACCCAATTAATCTAAGATGATTTCCAGAAAAAATCCACTTTGCCGGGTATTTTATTCTTTCTTTATTCTTTTTTCTTTTTCTCAAAAAAAATTATTTCAGTCGAAACCGGGTTCCCGGTTTTGTGAAATCCGGGTTCCCAGATTCTACTGTCTTGAGAATTTTATTTCACTTTTCAATCCTGGCGAAGGGTTACAAATTATATCATCATCTGAATTTGTGCCTTAATATAAACACATTAATTTCCCTCTCAATGTAATTTCCAAAAAGTGGACCCACCACCCCAAACTCAAGCTCGAGACAGGTCTCAGGATTGTGATTCAAGTGCGAATCATTTGGATATGCCTAATAAACTAAGGGGATATGGCTTATATAATTGCGACAAAAGAAAAGGCTTTAAGGCTCAAAATTGGGCTAAGACGGATGATGTCTCCCTAAATGTTCTAATTTTATGCCATTGGGAGACATCATTTTTGGTGTTTATTTGATTATTTAGATAGACTTTTGGTGCTAATATGCAATAATCCGGAATTTCCATTTTATTTCTAGTAATTTTGATTTATTAAACTTTTGCGCGTAATATTGGTATTTTTAGTGTAAAGTTTACAGGTTTTAGATGTTAGCTAGAAGAGGAATCCGAGGAGAAAGTCAAAGATCATGATATGGAGTCAAGACTTAAAGATAAATCCCGAAGATATTATTTTTAGAGCTGAAAATCTATTTTCCAGGCCATAGATTGCTGATTTCGAGGTGCTTAAGAGATGATTTAGCCGCTGACCCTTGAAGAGATTATGTTCCTTATCGAGTTACGGAACTTTAGCAACTGGAATGAGGTCAATCGGGGTCATAACGAAGCGGGAAAAGCCGTTTTAGTGAAGGTGTATCAGCAGTTACGGGATTTGGGCTTAATTAGTGGACTTGGGCTTTTCTAATTTTTACTTAATCCTTAAGTAAAAGCCCTAATCCGATTTTATGATTATAAATAGGTCTTTAGACCTCATTATTCAGTACCTCTCAATTTATTCTTCAATTCAATTCATCCTTAGAAGAGAGTGTCCGGAGAAGAAGCAGAAACAAGGAAAAGAAGAAGCCAAGAGCTGGAGACGGTCTTTATCTCCAATTCGCAGCCGAATCAACTCCGTAATTAGGTTCTTCTATTTTATTCTGTAAAACATTATGAACCCAATTATGTATTTACTTTTTGTCTTTCCGTTAATTATGAGCTAATTCCATTTAATACTTGGGAACGCATAATGGGTTAATCCCTACTTTGTTTTATTTCATATGATTGGATTTGGGATTTCAGTAATTTAATTCAAATTGGGTCTTTTACATGTTTCTGTAATTTGTATTTAATTACTGTTCTTAAAGTAGCTAATTAATAACAGGTATTAGTATCTAAGCTATTCCACATAGTGGCGTGTGGATCATCTTGACGGGGGGTTTAGATACAGAATTAATTACAGAATATAGGATAGAAATTATTTGACTCTGACGAGCGTAATTAATCTTATGGCCTATTGGGTATTTTTAGCTTAATCATTCGAAGGTGGATCATAATCACCCTGACGGGGTTTGTGACACCCTAGAATAGCTTCGTAGTCCACCCTGACGGGGGTACGAAGATTTCCGAATCCCGACCTATGTTAATTTGACCGATTTGTCCCTTAAACAACATATGAAATGAAATAGAGTTAGGAGAAATCCTTGCGTCTCTCAAGTACTTCTGCTCATATTTGCGTCTAGTTCCATTATTTGCATTTTTACTTAGTCTTTAATTATCTTAGGAATTAGAAAACCAAACAAACATTATCAAATCTTTTATTTATATTCAAAGTGCAATTATTCATTAATTGATAAGCATTAGAGCCAACCATTCCGTCCTTGGAACGAATCTGTTTTATCAACTATATTACTTGGGACAACCGTACACTTGCGGTTGTGGTTCGATTACTTTTGCATTTATTTTAGAACACACAAAGGACCACCAACGGATATAATTAATACAAGGGATAGAAGGCTAAGAAGGCTTCAAATGGCTAACAAAGAACTGCCCCTATCATTTTCCTAGCTACATAGGTTGCCTTTAGTTCATATCTAAGTGGGTTCTCTACTAATTTGGATCTCACGTTCGACACACCAAACATTTTCCTTAAGTACAAGTTTACTTCTTTTGCATTGTTCATTAATTCTACCTATCAATTACCTATGTTTACATGCAATTAAAGTGTGTTTTATACTAATCCCTAAAGTCCACTATTTACTATCATAGGTTCATATAAAGCATGCTTAAAGGGAACATTTAAGATCTTCTACAGTCAAACGCAACCCCTAATCAGTTTTATTAAAAGCAATTAAAACAAATAACACGTAAAAATGGGATGAGACAACGAACCCCACCCTAAACTCAAAAATTAGTCTTGTCCCCACGACTCGAAAAGACTCAAACCAAATAAACTAATCTACACTACCAAATGAGAAGGGAAAGAAAACGTATCTTAACCAGCGCGAGGCTGGTTATCAGTGTTGCGTCCAGGTTGAGGTTTTGAATTTTTCTTCATCAATGGTCGCGTTTATCTAGAATAAAGTGTTCTTCATCACCTCGAACTTTTCGTCAAATCTCTCACGTTTTCATCTATTCCTAGCTCTCTAATCATCATCTCCTCTATGAAAATCTTCCCTCAATACCCAATTTTCTCTCTTCATCATGTTCTTTGTACCTTTTCCAACCTTTATGGTCATCTTTGATGATCCCAAACTCAAAGCTTCAAGAACTCTCAAAAGTTTTGGATGAAATTGTGATTTTAGTATTCTTGAAGTTGTATGGATATGAACTATGGTGTATTCTGAGCTGGGTCATAAATATATCAAGGTTCGGGAAAGGTTTAATGGATAAACTTTAAGCTTTGGTGAAAGAAAAATTGAGATGAAAGTGTGAATTCTATGGTGTTTTGGGAAGATTTATGGTATGATTGTGTGTTTGGATGATGTTTAGAGAGAAGGATTGGTGATATTCTGGTGTTTTGAAGATGGAATTTTAATGTTTTTGGAGCTTCGGTTCGTCATCAATGGTGTTTCATGTGTTGGAGGCCAAAGGAGAGGGAAAAATAAGGTTTTCTTAAGCTTTAGGTCAATTTTCGCCGACGGAAACCGGGTTCCCGCATTTCGGTGGTTAACCTCAAACCTTAATGACTATCTAGTTAGGCAAGCCATTCCGGATCACTACCGCACACTAGACATTTATGTGGTGTTTCAATAATTAGACACCTCTTCCGGGTGACCATCTAACTACTATTAAGGTAATCCTATACGTTGTACACCGCAAGAACTACATACAATAAATCAAAGCACATAATCGTAGAGATAGCAACACTAATTTCAATTAATGTAAAACACATCCCAAAATAGAATAGATATAAAACAAGTCTAGGGTTCATACCCATATGCTAATCTCAAGCTAAATATAATTAGTTCATACTAGAGAAAGAAAGAAAATAAATTACAAAATTGAAGGATTGGGAAAGCGTGAATGATTGTCTAACTCCTTCCAGGTATTCTCTTCTCTTTATGTAAGCTTCCTCTTGGTCTTTTGATGATGAAGGTCTGACCAAGGATGATTTTCCTAAGGTAGGAATGAATATATAAAGGCCCTTGATCGAAATTAGGAGTAATCCCCAAGTTAAGGAGACCTGATCTTACCGAAATTCGTATTCCTAACTTGTAGGATGTTGATTTGGTCATATCTCCTTTGTTACTTATTGAATTTTTAATGTTCTTTATATGAAAACGATCATGCTTGAAAGATCTATCTTCCCATATAAAAATATCCTCATAATTGCAGATTGTTTTTCTGTAGTAAATTAATTTGTGTACATATGTGCAGTTTTGGTACCTTCTTTACTTTCCAAATATATCCAAACTTATCTTTTTTGACTTTGACTAACGAATTTCCTTTACTTTTCCACTTCAAATCAGTTTCCATAGGTATAATAACTTCCATATAACTAACTTCTACACAAATGACACACAAATTATGCTCAAAAGCTCACAAAATAGCAAAACACCTAAAACTAGACAAGAGAGTACAAATTATAAATGAATCGGAAAAAATCCCAAAATTAATAATAAATACCCTAAAATGATGTCTCAAGCCTATATTAATATATCACAAATATAGAGACATCACAGTCCAAAAGATTTGGAACATGACGTAGTACATCTGTTGCTTTGTGACACCTTTGGTGATGTAGGCATCACAAATCTGCATGAATTTCTTAACGTAACGGACCAGATCTTGTTGTGCAACTGATGTCTCCCTATTTGTTATAATTATTAGCCCATTGGAGGCATCCTTTTAGGTGAATAATAGAGTTATTTGATAGACTTTTAAGCTTATTTGATCATATTGCACTTTCTCCCCTTGGAAATTAACTATTTGCAGAATCTGAGCTTTTGTGCGTAAATTTGACTATTTATAATGCAAAGTTAATTGGTTCTTGAATCTCATGAAAGACCAATCCAAGGAGAAAAAGTGAGAATAAAGTCTTAGTGTATTTTAGAGTGTTAGGAAGTGATTTCTAGTCGAGTTTCTATTTTTAGAGTACACTTTCCTATTTCGATTTCTTGATTTATTGATTTATTCTTTTTAAGCATATGCGGTTTAATTATTTATTTAATGTGAAGCTTTTAAAAGATAAATGGTAATTACTTAGAGGCCAAGTCAAGATAAAGATGAAAGGAAAGAAGATTTACATGGAAATAAGAAGATTTAGGAAAGATTTATTCAAAGGAGGAAAAGATAAAGCTGCCTTTTGAAATCTGAAATTCAGCCATGTTTTAGAGATTAAATCATAATAAAAGATTGGCTTGGATTCTGGACGAATGGTCTGCACCAATATAAAGAGCTTTCCAAGACAAGCAGTTTCATATATTGGAACTTCTCAAACGGATAAGTATTGAAAAAGATATGACCAAATCAAATCAGCAGAATCTTATCTTTTAGAGCTACGAATTTAAGAGTCTTTGTCTTGTCTTCCACCCCAAGTAATTCGACCTAGGGCTTGCTAACACCTATAAATACACCCCTTAGACCTCATAATTCAGTACCTCTCATAATTCATTCAATATATACATCCTTAGAGAGAGCGTCAAGAGGCGGAAGCAAGAGCAGAAGCTGGAGACTGTCTATATCTCCAACAACAGTTCAAGCCAATTCCTCTATCTAGGTTCTTATTTTATTTCTGTTATTAGGACATGTATATTATTAATTTCTTTATTGTTTTTAAATTTATCATGAGCTAAACTTTTACATACTTGAGAATCGCAATAAAGGGATGAACCCTAATTAATTTAATCTTTGTTTTGAATTTGGGATTGTTATGATTTAAATTGAATTAGGTCTTAGATATTGGATATTATTTTGTTTTAATCACTATTTCTTTTCCGTACAACTAGAAATAGATTTTAGTATTTGGGCTATTCACTTTAGTGGCGAAGTGATCATCCGACAGGGGGGTTTGAATACAGATCTAGGTAATACCCGTGTAATGTCCGTTATTGACCGACAGGCTTAACTAGTTACATAGCCAAAGAGGTAAAATCATATCATCCGAAAAGCCATATTCGACCATACAGGTGTTTATGATACTTTAGGATAGCTTCTAGGTCCACCCGACAGGGGGCTAGGAGATATTAGAGTCCCGACTAATATTATAATTCCAATTCTACACTTAAACATATCATAGATTATATTGATTAAGTGGATTCCTTGCGAGACTCAAGTATAGCTCATATCTGTATCTAGTCCTTTAGTATTTATTTTCAGTTATTTATTTTCATGCATTCTTAGGATTAATATAAAAACCAAATAAATATTTCTCATCTTTTATTTTCTGTATTGGCAATTACTACTACTTATCTGTTGAACACTTGGGTTATACCAGTCCAATCCCTGAGAACGAATCCGACTTGTCGGAGTATTACTTGGACAACCGTACACTTGCGGTTAAGCGGTTCCTCTATTTTGCACTTTATTTTATAACACCCCAGGACCCACCAGCAACGCCACTAAATCTCTTATAACTAGAAAATTTATTTAACATGCCTGGGTCAGGCCTGAATTTAGTGTTTTGAATATCTAGAGTGTGAATTCTCCTAGGTTGCACTCGGAATGAGAGAGACAGTCCTAAGCTTTTTGGACTTGCCATCTGAATAACCTGAAATAAACAAAACTAAAAAGGAAAAGCGTAAAATAGAACAAATAAAATTAAAAAACTAAGTTGAACACCTAAACAAACGATGTAGTCCCCGACAGCGGCACCAAAATCTTGGTGGTGGCTAGGGTGCGATAAAACAACGACATAAATTCGAGAACTAACACCTTATACCACTACGATAAACTCTCTGCAAGTGCACGGATCGTAATGTGTAAGTAAAATAGATATCGATCACAGGGACTACGAAAGTGAGATATAACTAATTATATTACAAAGTTCACTAACATAAGTTGATAAATAATACGCTAAAGACACTAAAACATATGTTTGGTTTTATGACTCTAAACACTTAACTAATTAAACTAAGGAAAGTAAAGACAGGAAAATAAATATAGAACAGAAGACGTATGAAAGTATAGCTTGAGAAGTAGCAAGTAATCCCCACTAACCTTGTTCTATGATTCTTATCTAAGGGAAAATTGTGTGATACATTCGCAATAGCCATGATTCTAAAATTCTTCCTAACCCTCGTCAGGGTGGACTTAGGAGGCAACCTAACAATTACCAGGGAACCTTAGCAATGATCGATGGTTAAATCGAACCTTACTGACTATTTAGTTAGGCAAACCCGTCAGGATCACTATCGTACACTAGACGTTTATGTGGTGTTTCGATAATTGAATCTCCCGTAGGGGCTACAATCCAACTGTTATGGTTATCATATACGTTGCGCCCCGCAAGAAATACAAACATTAAATCAAAGCACATAACATAGAGCTATCACTACTAATTTCAAATAAATGTAAAAGGACATCCCAAATTCAAATAACAAATAAAACAAGTCTAGGGTTCATACCCGTACTCTATCCTCAAGCTAAATAGAATTAGTTCATATAAAGAAATAAAAACAATTACAAACGGGAAGGGTTGGAATAGCTTGAATAGCTTTCGAGCTCCTTAATCTATTTTTCTCTCTTGATCAAGGCTTCCTCTTGGTCTTTTGATGATTAGAAACTGGCCAAGGATGATTTTATTAAGGTAAAAGTGGATATATAGGCCTTAGGTCGAAACCTAGAGTGTTCCCCAAGTCAAGGAGTCCAAATCTTACTAAAATTCGTTTTCCTAACTTGTAAGACAAGATAAACCTTGCAGATTGAAATTACTATAACTATTTCGATACTTATCGGAATATAATGCATTTTATATCGAAAAGGCCGTGACTCAAAGATCTATCTGCCTGTCAAGGGCTCTTTTCTAAATTCGTAACCGGTTTTCTGAAGCATTAAAGTTATTGGATGTTTTTCCAGCATGACAGATTCTTTTGACTTTCCAAAAAAATAAACAAGGTTTCCTTTTCAATTATGACTAAGGGGTTTTCTTTGTTTTTCTTCACCTTTTTATCATTAGCCCAAGGTGCAAAAGCTTCCAATACCTAAGTGCTACACCAATAACACACAAATTATGCGTAAAAGCTTTAAGAATAACAAAAACCTAAATCATGAATAACTGGGGGAAAATCCCAAAACAAAGTACTAAACGCCCCTAAAATAATGTCCCGTGACTAGATTATTCTATCACATAATTGGAGACATCAGATATACGGAACATGGTAGATAGATTGTCCTGGACAATAGAAGAATTACAAGGAACATATACCTTCATGCCATGTGATGTTTTGTTCAAAAACAACACCGAAGAGAGTGGAATTGGGATTATCAGAGGGGATACACAATCAGGAAATGGGCTCATTTTCTCAAAGACCATGATGGCCATCTCAACTGCGGAAGGGGAAGTTGCCGCATTTTTGGAAGCAACACAGATGTGCACACACGACAGAGGAAGGAAAACAATTATTTACTCGGACAATTTTGAAATTATTCAAGGTATTAAGTCTCTGTCAGTTGTGGGATGAAGAGTCAGACCTTTGTGAAGCAAATCAAACTTATTGAGGAAAAGCATGGTAACATCCACTTCAAACATTTATCTCGTCATTTCAACGTAATGGTTAATCAGACTACACGTAGAATTAGGCAGAAGACCTTTGGGGTGGAAGGAAACCAGCAGCTATTTCTATAATTTTCACCATTAGAAATAGACTAAGAACTTCAGTTTGTCTCCCATTGTAAAAAAAAGGATTGATATTTTTTTTAATCGAAAACTCTCCATCACATAGTCAATCATTAGTGTTACCATTTCTTTTCCAATAAAAGCCAAACAAAAAGTTTAAGAACTCTATGAGAACGTGCATGACATAATTGAAGACTTAGTTAAGCAATTAAACTATAAACAAAATGCTTTCTCTGTCCAAAAAAATGCATTTTTTTCTTTTATTTGTTCGGAACTATAAACAAAATGCAAAAAAAGCTAGAAGAAGGCATTCATGAATACAACCACACTAACCGAAAATGTGGATTGCGTATCTTCGAATATAATCTCAACTTTCGACTTACAAAATAGAGTATATAATATCAACTAAATTTATAATTACAATTTGTCGGTTGGTTAGGCCGACAAATATTAAAGTTTAGAGTGGGAGGGAGGCTTTGTTATTTTAAGTAACATATAATTTATTGCATACTCTTCTAAAGATAAGCAATCGACCATCTTCAAAATAAGAAACTAGACAAAGTTGTGCAATTAAACCTTATCAAATAACGAAAATACTATTAGTTTATCTATTTACTGAATTTATACAAATTTATTTAAAAAAGTTAGAAAATACATTTAGTCAACATATATAATTATATATTATTTATTAGATTTAATAATTAATATAAGTAAGATTGTCGATTTGTGGAACTAGTTCATTTTTTATTAATATGCATAACTGAACTTAGAGTTTATCGTCATTGTCTAGACATTATCTAAGAAAGTGAAACAACATGTTGATTTACTACCTTTGCCAAGCAACTAAAGGGAATGTTAGTGTTGATATTGAATTGAGTGATTCGAAATCTGAATTTAGTGGCGAGAAAGACAGTTTTCTCGCCCAAGGAGGTTTAATAGTTCTTCAGATTTTACTTCCGAGACTCGTGGATCATCTATTCCTAGACATAATTTGTGGAAACAGTCCACATATTTAACGCAACAACCTAAGCTTTTGCAAGTACTTGTAAGAAAGCCTTCTTTAACTGGTCAAAGCTCGACGAATTCAGAATCTTGGGATCGGGGAACATGTGTCTAGAACTTTAGGCGACTAGACTCTAAAAATCTGAAAAGATTACGGGGCAAACCGATGGGACCCAAGGATAGTTATGGCGTACCTGCTATTGATGATTTGGAAAATTTGAAAGTGTAAAATGCGGGATTGGCATGAGAATGTGGCTCTTGTGCCAGATGATCGAGCAACTATTAGCGTGACGATATATCTTTTTGAAAACAGGTGGAACAACAGGTTAGATTGCCTTCCACCTCGTCAAAGAATACTGGACGCTCCAGATCAGAATGAAGAAGGGTTACGTTGGTGAAAAACTAACAAGCATACCAGTAGATTTTGTGCCCAAACGTTTGTAGTTGGAACCACTGAAAGGCTCCAACATAGTCACGTCGGGAATAAATTTTGCGTTCAATGATAAAGCAACCGCCGAAATAGAAAAAACATTTAACAGTCAGTGCTATTGAATCTATGTGTGTGTGAAGATCTATGTGAATAGATCTATATGGTGCAACATCAAGGGTTGGTTTCAGATCAATAAGATAAAGTATGAAAAATTTGGAAATCATTTTTTGTATTTAAATGAGAACCTTGCTAATGAAATAATATATTACTAAAAGGTAGATCAGATTGTGTTACACTTTTGTCAATAGGTGTATGACATGATTATCTTTTGTTACTATTGGTCATGGGTCTTACTACTTTCAATCTTTTATTTGTGAATAAAAGATGTGGCCGAAGCTGATTCTAAGGATAAAATTCTTTAGAGTCAGTAATAGAATCTACCTTAATCAGTCTCACTTTGTTGGAAATGTTTGACTCCTTTGATATACTATATAATAAAACTCCTTATAATACTAGTATTAATGTGTAAGATAATTGTGGGGGTGTGTGTCCCTTAGTAAATATGCGATGATTATAAGGAGAGTGACATTTGTAATGAGTATTCTCAACCTGGTATTGTTTATGTTGTCAAAAGACTTAAGTGATGACCATTAGGTAAATTTTTATCATTTGATAATGTACGGGTACTATTGATCTGGACTTACGTTCTAATAAAATACTTGTGGTTTTGAAGTATTTTTGTGGTGGAAAATGAGTCCATACAATGATATATCCACCTCCACCCATGGCTATGCGTTCTCCTAAAAAGGAAGTGTTATATCGTTGAAGTCTCTTTAATATATCACAAACCTTCATAGAGTCCAAGTTCATAGAACTACCATAGGTGTGCACTATGTGATAAAGTGTCACTCAAGTGTGCACACGTTGTGATTCACAAACCGTGATTAGATTCGCTCATAATAGCGTCCACACTGGGAACACGAGACATATTTGCATTAGATATAAATCCGAATTTTTCACTAAAGAATAGTGAAGTGAAGTATCTGGCTGGTCCGTTTATTAAAGGCTTAACTGGGATAGTTATCCTAGAAACGTTGAGGGAGGTGGGACTAGAACCCTTTGATTGGGAGCATATGACTGATGAGTCTATATGATGCACTATCTTCCCATCTCTAGGTGTAAACTATGCATTGAGAATATTAAACTCTAAATGAATTCATAACCATTCGTGGTAGACGGACTTGATAAACTCGAAGTTGAGGTTGATATATATTGCTTATACTTAATGAATTCATAGCTATGTGTGGTGGTCCCATCGAGACGGACTTGATAAATTCACCATTGAGGTTCTTGTATATTATTCCTATTTAATAAATCCATAGCCTTCAGTGGTGGTCCTATTGAGAATGACTTGATGAATTCACTCATATGGTAGAGGCTTGTTGCTCTTGAAATAGATTAAGGATGAGTTTATAACGATAGGACTTAATGAATTCACCGATAAGATGGAGATACATTGCTCATAGTATGACTTCAAGGAGTAGTCATTGATGTTCCCAATGAATGAATTGTTAGACTCACCAGAAGTTATAGCTCGTATGTGTGGTTCTAAGGAGAAAGGACTTGATGAATTCACGAAACAAATGATGAGGTTGAGCTCCATTTCTCTTAATGATCTCGAAATCTGAGAAGGTCGGCTAATATGGCTAGATGCTCTTGGAGATCACATATGTGTAAGGAATCTGTAACTATCAGTAGGGTAGGGTATGAGTTTTTGGGTCTCGATCGAAAACCGTCAAGATGAAGAGTACATTCACTTGACAGGAATTTGGTGGTTTCCTCACTTCACTATGTGCCAATTAGAATTGAAATATATTACTCCCTCCGTTCCACTTAATTTGTCCACTTAGCTTTTCACATATATTAAGAAACATAATAAATGCATTCACCATTACAAAAATACCCCTAATAAAGTATCTTGATATCTTAAATGTGTATTGGAAATATAAATTTCAATATTTTAATAAGGGTAATAATGGAAAAAGTAGGAAGAAAAGTGTCTTGAACTCCTAAGTGGACAATATATTTGGAACATTATTTTTAGTAAGTGGACAATTTGAGTGGAACGGAGGGAGTAACACTTAAGTAAAATTCATCCAAATACAGTTGTTTATGGAAACATGTTCACATTTTCTCCCAAGAACCTGAGTGGGGGATTGTTGGAATTATAAAATTAATTTGGCGTTTATTTGATTAATTCTTTCATACTCTTGGAAGATGAGGAAAAGACTATTCATTTTTTAATAGCCGAACATTGAAAGTTGAGAAGGAAATAGTTGAAATTAATAAAATAAAAGAGTTTTATTTAATTATTTATTTCTTTCTCTCGGGAGGAAAAACTCTTTATGAGTTGAAAAAGTTGCACATAGAAAATGACAAAAAATAAAAGAAAAACGTCCAAGACTTAATGACGACATGATGTCTCTTTATTTCAGATTAATAGATCCTTAATTTAGTTGTTACGAGAGTTACAGTTGTTTGGTCAAGAAAAGTTTCTGCCTTGATGAGTCATTAATGTGCATTGATGAGCATTTATCACCAGCTATAAATGTGACTCTTTAATTCGGTTGTAACGGGATTCACAAGAGTTTGGTCAAGAAAAACGTCTACATTAGTTACCGACCATTAATATGCATTAATGAGATTTATCACCAGCTATTATATGTGACGTTTTTTGTCTTGTCATTTCTTCTATAAATATGAGCATAAGTCACTTGTAGTTCTAAAGAGAATATAGTCACTTGGAGTACTAAGAAATTCAGAAGAATAGAATGTTCTTTTCTTCATGATTAGTCAAAACGTTTTGACATATAGATTAGATTAATAGAGTGATATGATTGTTAGAGATATCGGAATTCCCAGAATACCTTTTTTAACGCTACACCTTAGTCTGTGTATTTGTATATATTTTTCTTTCTCTGAATTTCCGTTTAAGTTTCGATTGTCCATTTTTTTTGTAATAATTGTAGTATTACATGTTTTGGATACCTTGATAATATTATTATTCCTCTTTCATGTAATAATTATTCTATTACACCTTTTGGGATACATTTATATGAAATCCACTTTTTATGCTATTAGTGATATTGTAAGTTTTTTTTACTAACAATAGTATCTCAATGGAGGAAAAGCTACTCGTTTTCCATAGACAATGCCAATATGGTAGAACAAAAATTATCAGATAGAAAATGTATGACTAAAAATAATCAAATTTGGTTGAGATAGATTGAGAATAATTGTGTGTTGATGATATAAATTGCAAAGATTAAAAGATCTTTATTGTAGAAAATAGTTGGCGTGAAAAAGCCTTGTGATTACATTTGTCTATTTTATTCACAATATTGCCTTTATAGAATTAACAAACAAATATTAATAAATATATTCTTAACATCTGTATATGTATATGAAGGAGTTTGATTTGAACTACAAGCCTGAGGTTGTTGTTGGTGATGCTAAGTGTCGCACTAAACCGTAGAAGGGATAAGACCGAATGGTTTTTGGCAACGTCGTTTCCTCGAGGAAGGCTTTGAGCGCTCTACTCGTATATATAGTTTAACTCGTTTTCTTTGATTAGGGGGTTCTACTGCATTTTCGATCTTACGAGGTTAAAAGAATTTTCCTTCCTATCATTTACCTAATCAATTTTAGCTTGATTTTAATTTTAAAAAAAAATTTACGATATATTTGTATAATATTAGTACGTACATTTTAAAAACTACAAAAAATGCGTATCGGCTTTTAACTTTCCGACACATGAGAGTAAGGTAAATTGGAATGGAAAATTCCGATTTCCGGCCAATTGTTATCAGTAAAATACATATTTAGATTTTTTTTATATTTCGATTTTCGAATTTCCGATTTCCGGTTTTTCCGACTTTTTTGGGATTGGAATTGGAATTACATTTTTAAATTTTGCACTTTTTGATTTCCGATACGAAATCAATTTCCGATTTTTTTCCGCTTTTTTCCTATATATATATATATATATATATATATATATATATATACGTATACAAAAAAATATTACATATATATTATATATAGGTGAAAAGCTAAACAAATTTTAAATAAACTCTAAACCCAAAAGTCTTAAGCCAGGTTTTTATAAGTTGAAAACTATTTCTCTTCCAAACACGCAAGGTTGTGTCAACTAAAAAGTTTATAAGAATCAAATTTCTTGTGGAATGTATATCCTTTTTAATGATTTTTTTATCAATGAATTCAATATTTCGTGATAACACGAAGCTAATGTAGTTTTCTTATAGGATCTTGCATGCAAGTTTTCGCCGCTAGTGAAAGATTTCCGGACGATTTGTACATTTAGCCATTATCGTGTGTGAACGAGAATTCCGTGCTATAATATATTATATATATATATCATATTTTGAAAATTTCGTGATGTAATTTCTATATTTTTTTAAAAATTATGTATTGTAATATATACCACCATCTGTTTATTTTACAGGTAGGTGTCTAAATTTCATTGTAGAAAAATAAAAAATTTGCTAGAAAATTGTTTAAAATAAAAGTCTCGAATCATTTAATTTCAGATGATGAATCTTACCAAATGAAAATCTGAATTTTTAAATATTTAGTATTATTGGAATTTCAGTTTTAAAAATATAATTAAATAATATACATCATATTGAATTTGAAGGTTAAGTGGAAACTTAGAATAATGTTTTAATATTTAAAAGTTTCAATGTATATATATATACTTTATTCTTTTTTTAACTTTTAACTTAAATTTTAGGGTGAATTATATATAGGGTCTTAGAAACACCATTTCTTCTCTATAGAGTAGTGTGTTGAAAGTTGTTCTTCTTAGGGACCTCATTTTTTACAATAGTCTTTCCTACCCTTACTAACACTAAAAGACAAAAAATGTGATGTCACTGTTTCTCTCTCCACTACCTACCACTACCCACCTACCTCCCACCTCCCACCACCCACCACCTACCACCGACCACCAACCTCCGACCACCGACCTCAGGCCACCAGTCACCGGTCACCGGGAAAAACATAGAGTATCGAAAAAAACATAGAGTACTCTATATTTTTGCTGAGTACTCTATAAATTTGCAGAGTACTCTCTAAATTTTTTCGAATGCAATAATAAAATCTCGGAGTACTCTAAGAAAAATCTCGGAGTACTCTAAGAAAATCTCGGAGTACTTAATAAATTGGTGAGTATTTTATTAATTTGATGAGTATTATTAAAAAAACAAAGCATACATAGTCAAAAAAACACTTTATTCATCTTTATTACACAAATTTAAATAAATTACAAATCAATTTACAATTAAAAATAATAAAATTAATCTACCTAATTTTTTGTTTGACCAGATCTAGATCTGAAAAAAAAAAACAACTCGTCGACTTGAACCACACCACGAAGACGATCTCCTACGGTCTTCTGCAAATCTTCACTGGACGGAGTTCCAGCTGCTGCACCACCACGGCGAACTGAAACCACGAAGATGAACTGTTCCAGCTGAAACCACGAAGACGAACTGAAACTACGAAGACGAATTGAAGCTCGAGATCCGAGCACCACCACCACTGGACGGAGTTCCAGCTGCTGCACCGCCACGGCGAGAGAGCTCGAGCTGCAAACAGTTCCGCCATGGCGAGAGAGCTCGAGCTGTACCAGATGCAAACAGTTTCAGATGCTGCACCACCACGGCGAGAGAGCTCGAGCTGCGAGATCTGTTCGTTTTGCTTCCTAGGGTTCCGCCATGGCTGCTCACTGCGAGATCTGTTCGAAGCTTCAAGCACCGCTCCTTCAAGCTCGGCTGAGACCAAGGCAGCACCACCGAAGCTTGCTGCAACTTCAGCTACCGGAAAACGAGAGAGAGAGGTGGGTCTCACCGGAGCTCGAGAGAGAGAGGTGGGTCTACCGGAAACGTGAAGCATGAGAAGAAGGAGAGTGGTGTTGGTGTGGTGGCGATTTCGGCGGTGGTGGTGGTGGCCATTTTGGTGGTGTCGGTGGCTATTGAGAGGAGAGAGAAGCAGGTAATGATCTGTGATTTAGAAAATGAAATTGTAAATGAGGAATAATTAGTATATATATGTATTAAAATAACAAAAGAGGGTATAATTGTAAATGGGGTTTTGGGTTTCATGTGTTAAAAAGTTTCTGAGGTCTTTAGTAAGAAGAGGCTCCAGGCCGGGTTCCCATCTTGAAGAGGGGAGTGTGGTCAAGACCTTAAGTGTCATTTTCTCTAAATTTTATGAATGGTAATGAATATAAAATTTCGTACGTTCCTAAATTTTTGAAAATAAGTGTATCAAAGATTTTTAAAACAACTTAAACTAATAAAATATAGGATTTTTAAATATTTTGAGATTCTAAAAAATTTCGAGTATTCCAAAATTGGAATAAAATTTTGATTTCCAATTTTTTTTTGGATTGAAAGTAGATTAAAGCTATTTTCCAATTTGATCTGACCGATTTCTTCCTCTACATGAGAGTGATAGACTTTCAAGCCGACTTAGGAAAATTCTTGAACAATTGGACATGATCTTGCATTAATGAAATATTTCACACCTAAAAAGAATAGTAGAAAAATTGATAAATTAGATTATTGTCTGTTCGAATTCAAAACCATCAACATTAAGCATGCCATATAGTATAAATTAACCGAAAGAAAATCACCATTTATTTTTTGGTCAAAACTATTTTTTATTAATTCAAACACACCTTGGATCAAGATTCACTGAATCGCCCTTTTTCTATATTTTAATTAAAAATTATATTTATTTATGTTTAAAATAAACCTCAAAACAAAAAATGTCCCCTGAAATTTAGCAAGAGATGGTAATACAAAGGAGAGGCAGCGTGCAGCCACGACATTGAATATTTAGTACGCACGTTGGTCGGTTTTAATCCAAGACTCAGTTAGCTTATAAGACAAATTTCTCTCTTCATTCTACCATCTAATTTCAATTCTTATAGCCAAAATGTACATTATGAGGACTCTGTGCCCGAATTTGGATAGAGATGATTGTCTCGATACAGTGCTTGAAGTTCCTCTTCCTGAAGAAGTGTTTTCTTCGAGTAAGAACAAATCGCGCCAAAAATGGATGAGATCTCAAACTGATCTGAAGTCTCATTTTGGTGGTAAAACCGCTGAAATTCAGCTATTGCTTGGAGTCATTGGGGCTCCGTTGATCCCTCTTCCCGTTGGTAATGACCATTCCTTCAACGGAAGCATCAAAGGCCACCCAATCGTAAGTAATATTATAGTTTAATTACATTTTTACAGTCTAATGTAAGTCATACTATATACAGGAGGTTTCGATGGCTAAATATATAGTGCAACAATATATTGCGGCTGCAGGAGGAGATAATGCCATAAACGCCATTGATAGCATGTATGCAATGGGGAAAGTGAAGATCGGAACAACTGAAGTAAGTTCAGGAGATGGTGTAAGTATGGGATGTAGTAATTTGGGGAGTAATGGTAAGGCAATGAAGATGAAGATGAGGAGTAGTACTGGTAGTAGTGGAGGTAATGTAGGTGGAGAAATGGGAGGATTTGTGTTATGGCAGAAAAGACCTGATTTATGGAGTTTAGAACTTGTTGTTTCAGCATATAAGATTAGTGTTGGTTGTGATGGTAAGGTTGCTTGGAGACAAACTCCATGGCATCATTCTCATGCTTCTCGTGGTCCACCTAGACCTCTTCGTCGTTCTTTACAGGGTCTTGATCCAAGATCAACAGCCAATTTATTTTCAAATTCCATTTGTATTGGTGAGAAAACAATCAACGAAGAAGATTGTTTTGTGCTTAAGCTTGAATCAGATATCTCAGTTCTAAAATCAAGAAGCAGCAACAATGTTGAGATAATCAGACACACAATATGGGGTTACTTCAGTCAAAGAACCGGCCTCCTTGTTCAACTCGAAGATTCTCATCTTCTCAGAATAAAATCACCTAAAAATGAAGTCTTCTGGGAAACAACAATGGAATCGTTTATACATGACTATCGAACAATTGATGGTGTTAACATAGCACATGGTGGGAGAACATCTGTGTCTTTATTTAGATATGGTGAAAACTCACAAGGACATACAAGGACACGAATGGAAGAGATTTGGACAATTGAAGAGGTAGATTTTAATATTAAAGGTCTTTCCAGAGATTGTTTCTTGCCTCCTGCTGACATTAAGAAGGAGGAAGATGTATATAGTTCTGTTATCCCAAACGAACCAGTTAGGATCCCCTGCGTCAACTCCTCAAAGCCTAATTCTGCCAAGGCTGTTTCCAAAGTGGCAGCTATCGATGAAGATTTTCTGGAAACAGTGCATGAGGACGAAGATTTGTAATTAAAATTTGAAATCTTGTAAATATAGTTGTCGATATCATATTTTGTAAACTGATATCGTCTGCATCCCCTTTCCCACCTCATTTCCATATTGTTTAGGTCACGAAAGGAATTAGAGATGATCCATTCTTTTACTTGTGTTTCACTATGAATGTATACAATTTTAATATGTTGCGCATCAGACAAGAGTAAATAAAAAAGGAGTACCATATACATGACTCGTTAAAATTACAAAACTTAATTTCTTGTCCTCTTTTTGCTCTCTAGGATTACTATTGGTCAACAAAAGTCTTCAGCCTTTTTGTTCTTTTCTTTCCTTCTTCATTGGCCTTTATTTCCTTTTTGGTCTTTTATTTCCTTTATGGCCCAGTAACAGTAACACCGATGGCTGGGAAGGGGTGGACTCTCCTCATCAGCCGTCGCAGCCGCCGGATTACATCACCGGAAACAAATGGCATGACAAGACAGCCTATCCAAAAGCTTCATCGTCTTTAACAGTAACTCCAAGCGCCAAAATCTACTCGTCCAAGCAGAAATCCAATAGTGTGTGTCGCCTGTCTACTAAACGCCTCAAAGTCTTCGAGGAAAAAGGACAACGGAAGAACAATTCTGGAGTACTACATATAATGAATGACAAGGAAGAGGGGGCGCCGAGATCATCAAAGAGAGCGCTCAATTATATAGACATGGATGATCTCTCGCCAGTGAAGGTAGTGGTGGCATGGACAAGGATTTTGTTGTGGTGGGATGTATGGATATCGTGGTGTTCAAGGGAGTGACTGCAGCAGAGCGGCTATGGACAGAAGCTCTGGTGACTCTAATTGAGAATCTGACCTTTGCCATTGCTTCTGAACACCCTAAACATAGTCTCGTGATTGGTGATGGGATTAAACAAACACATGGGGAAGACAGGATCAGTTACCAACATGTGGGGGGGGGGGGGGGAATTAACAATTCAGGTATTGTTATTTATGATTTGACTGACAATTTGGTTGGGATCAATTCTGTTTCAGGCACTGCTGAGGTGGCGCAGATAATACAACAACCTCTTAGGGCTCCCCTTGCCCTCGAGGTAAGTAATGGGAGAACGAGGTCGTTCCTAGAGACTACCCGGGATGCGACAGGGGGTGCCAACGCAGGAGGACAGAAGAATTTCGAACAAAGAGGGAAAGGATGTAATTAAAACAGTGGGGGACAGAGGATGGTATGTGAGGTTTCGAAATGGAAGATGATGTTCCGACCGATGATATAACGTATCCGCAATCGATAAGGATAGCAGAGCAAAAACGTATGGGATGTAAGGTGTAGGAAAAAACTCTCATCATACGGTTACTTGGGTATAATGTTGGGTTCAAATATCTATTTAATAAGTTAAGCCAAATCTGGTCGCCTAGAGCTCATATGGACCTTATCGAGGTTGGGTTTGGGTACTTTACGGTTCAGTTTACTAGCTTTGAGGACTATGAGAAAGCGTTAAGCGAAGGTCCTTAGATGATACTAGACCGGTATCTAATAGTTCGACCTTGGGTTCCCTTCTTCATGCCCCACGACGCACCGATTATTAGAACGTCTGTTTGAGTGAGATTGTCGTGGTTACCGTTAATAAAGTATACTGAGGAGATCTGGTGGTCCTTTGTGTGTTCTAAAATAAATGCAAATGTAATCGAACCACAACCGCAAGTGTACGGTTGTCCCAAGTAGTAATAAGTGATTCTAGGATCGTTCGCAGGGACGGTTTGGTTAACTACAATGCTTATCGAATAATGAATGGTTGCACTTTTGAAAGCAAAAACAGATAATATGATTGATGGTTTGTTTTTATTATTTCTAAGTAATGAAAGACTAAATGGAAAATGCAATTAAATACTAAAACACAAGTAAATAAGTGTAAAACGCAAGTATGAGAAGGTAGCACTTGAGAACGCAAGGGATCCTCCTAATTCTATTTCATGACCTGTTCTGTTTAAGGGTTAAATTGGTCAATTACAATGGTCGGGATTCTAAATTCCTTATACCCCCGTCAGGGTGGACTATAAGGCTATCCTAGAGTGTCACTAGTCCCGTCAGGGTAAATATGATCCACTTTTAGTTGTTTAAGAATTTTACCTCATTGGCCCTAAAATTAGCTAAGTTCGTCAGAATCAATAGCTTCTATTTTAGATTGAATAATTGGTTCCGTACCTAAACCCTCCGTCAGGATGATCCACACGCCACATATGTGGAATAGCCTAGATACTAATACCTGTTCTTAGTTCGCGACTCTAAAAACAGTAAACAATAACAAATTATCGAAAAGAGTAAAAGACCCAATTTAATTTAATTTAACAGAAACCCAAATTCAGGACATGAAATTCAATAGAATTGGGATTTACCAATAAAGCATTCTCAAGCACTAAAGTGTAATTAGCTCATACTAATTGAAAAGAAAACTAAATTAATTGAAATGGAGTTCATATTGTCTTACAAAATTAAAGATAAAGAAAACCTAATTTCCGGAATTGGAATGGCTGAGAACGGAGATATAGACCCTCTCCAGCTCTTGACAGCTTCTTCTTTCTTCCTTCTGTTGCTTCTCTCTGATGTTTTAATTTGTAAAAAGTGAATTGTGTGAAAAATAGAAGTCAAGAGCTCCTTTTATAAGCTAAAATTCGGAATAGGCCTTGGACCTAATAATAAAGCACTAATTAAATGTCCAAGCCCATTTCCTAAGCCCAAAATCCCGTAACTGCTGCACCACCTCCACTAAAACGGCTCTAACCGCTTCGTTATAACTCCGATTGACCTGAAATCACTTGCAAATGTTCCGTAACTCGACAAGGAATAGATTCTCTTCAAAGGTCAGCGGCTAAATCATCTCTTAAGCGCCTCTAAATCAGCAATCTTTGGCCTGTTTTCCAGATTTGCAACTCTAAAATCAAATTCTTTCGGGATTTATCTTCAAGTCTTGACTCCATATCACGATCTTTGACTCTCTTCTCGGATTCCATTCCTAGCTAATATTCAAAACCTACAAACTTTTCACTAAAATACACAAGATTACGCGCAAAAGTTTAATAAATAAAAAATACTAGAAATAAAATAGGAATTCCGGATTATTGCATTTTTAACTCAAAAGTCTATCAAAATATTCAATTAAACATAAAAAATGACGTCTCCCAAGGGTCTAAAATAAGAACAATTAGGGAGACATCAAGATCCTCACTTCGATAGGAAATTTAATAACGAAAATGTTAGGGTGGATCCGTTTACGAAATCACGTGCCCATGGTAATTTTGCATGCATCGCGGTAGAAATTGAAATTGATATGCCCCTTGTCCCGATTATTTGCATCCAGAATCATCTCCAGAAGGTAGAGTATGAGGGGTTTCACCTCACTTGCTTCAGTTGTGGGGAATTCGGACATATTAAGGAGGATTGTGGTACCTCTAAAGACGGATATATAAGGGAAAATGGTAATAAGAGTAGAGGAGAGGGAAATAAGTAACCCGGGAGTGATGTCGCAAAAGATTTGTCGGTTTATGGGGAGTGGATGGCCGTTGATTGGGCAAGAGGTCGCCCTCGTAGCAACGGAGTATACCAGCAACAAAGACCAAATCCGAATGGAAATATTGTTGGAGGTAGAAAGGTGGGGATGACGCCGAAGAAAAATAAGAGTGTTCCAACCATCGAAAGGTCCAAGGGATCGAGATACGACGTGTTAGCATCCTTAGATAGAGACAATAAACGGGTACATCCAATGCATTTTAATTGGACCTCTTAACTGAAATTCCTCGTACAAGTATAAAACAAATTTACCTTTATGTCAAAAAATGCGGGAGGAAAAATCATCTCCAACTTGCACATAAGCTCAACAACTTCAGACTTCCCCAATTCTAGTTCTTTCTTACTTAGTTTTTTTATAAATATTTCTAAACACAATACAAAACCCAACAGCCATATCAATAATCGATTTACTCTGAATTATCCCTAGAATACTAGCCATAAAAAGAAACTTATTCAATATACGAATCACATGGGATAACAAACCGATGATCTTTTCCAAATAACTCTAAACGTTGTTCTGCAAACTAGAAGCAAATCCGTCGAAAAACTTTTGTAGATTATTAGCATTATGAATCATCATCTAACAGATTACTAACATATTATTTACATATCTTTCATTTCATTTCATATATATATATATATATATATATGTATAGAGAGAGAGAGAGAGAGAGAGAGAGAGAGAGAGAGAGAGAGAGAGAGAGAGAGAGAGAGAGAGAGAGAGAGAGAGAGAGGGGATGGGGGGGGGAATTCAAAAATAAATTTGTTTTTATATTATGAATTTATCAGGTTCGCTCGTTAAAGTTGTAATTGTTATCGAATAAATATATGGGTGTTGGTTTGGATTTTTTTTGGTTTAATTATAACTTTTTGTTTTATTTATATCATTACAAATATGCAACGTTATAACCAAATTTACACATTAAGAATATATGAGTTAATAATTATAATTTTAAAATGATACCACATTAAATATATATCTATATTATATTTCGAAGTTTTTCCTACGGTCCTGATTTACCCACTTAAGTGGTGGCCAGGATCGATTCTGGGAAAACATAAGTGGTGGCCAGGATCGATTCTGACAAAACATAAGTGGTGGCCAAGATCGATTCTGACAAAACATAAGTGGTGGCCAGGATCGATTCTGCCCCACTTATTAATTTTTTAATACAAAAGAAAAACTAAAGAAAAACTAAAAAAAAACCTCACCCCTCAACCCTCATTCAGTCTCTCCAAGCCGCTCGAATACCATTCTCCATCACCGCCGCTATCTACCTCCTCCTTTCAGCGCGAGTACCATTTTCCACCACCAAGACGCACTCCACCACCAAGCCGCTCTCCTGCGCCTAATCAAACCTCTCCACCATCTTCACATTCCAAACTCCTTCGCCGATCGAACTTCTGAGCGCCGCCGCTTATGTGGCCATTCTCCACAATCACCTGGCTTCGTGAACCTACCCCCGCCGCAGCTTGGTGGCCATTCTCTACAATCGTGAGTATTTATCTTTCTTTTTATATACATTTATTTGTAAAAAAATGGAAAGGTTTCATTTTTTCTCATCAATGGCAGGAATTAATGGATTCCTTCAAACATCTAAACAACATAATCACGATCTCAATTCTCTCTTCGCTGCTCTTGATCCCAAATCATATCTCGAATCACATTTCTCCAACTTTGATCGCTTACAAACAGAGGTTTATTACTTCGAAAGAGGACCACGATTAAGATCCAAAATTATGAAAAACCCGGAAGAGGATCCGATTTTAACTGTTCATCAGGTAAAAGCTTCACTTCCTTTATTTTTCTATATTTTTTAAGAGCTTCGTGAAAATTACCCGTATCAAAATAAAGAGATAAAAGTATATTATACGTTTTAATATCTGGTAAAATTCCTCGGTTTTCCATTTCATGTAGTAAAGACTCGGATTCAGATATGTACCCGTGGGTCCCACATATATGAATCATAGTATTGAAAGTAATTGTATCTAATTTCACTCCATTTTTCATCATTTCTGAAAAAATATTTGCAGATTCGTTTAAATTTCCCATTTTTCCGTATAAATCGATGAGACTTCCATATTCTCCACAGTTAGAGAATGAATCACCTTTAACTGATCTAATCTCAAGGTATACTAAACATAAATTAACTTTAATATTATATTTTTTTTGTTTTAACTTTTAATTCTTACAAATTTATTGTCTCAGTGGATTAGTAAATGATTTGGGACACTTAACTGAACCACAAGCTAATGTAGATGAAGTTCAAGCTAATTTATTGTCTCTATGATCATGGGTATGTTATTTTTACATTTTTTAAATAGTTAAAGGACTAAATATAAACTTTTTGTTTACATTAGTGGTCCAAGAATGAGAAATTTAGGACATGAAGCACATTCAGTTGTACCTTTTCGTAATTTTGCAAAGAAGCACCCTGATGTTTGGGAAGGTGCACAAAGCAGCTCTACACCTGTAACAGATAATCTTTCTTCTTTATATCATCCGCCTTTCGCTTTAATGTACCAAGGCCCCTTTGAAAAGGTACAAATAAATATTAATTGTTTCCTACAAAATATTCATTTTTTTCTTTTATACACAGGCTAAAGATTTCGCAAAGAATAAGAATAAGTGGCTTTTGGTTAACATACAATCCACTAGAGAATTTAGCTCTCATATGGTAATTAATATTTTTTGTTTTTATTATGTTTTCTTCGATTATATATATTAACTTCTATTTGATGTTTATGTAAAAAGCTTAATCGTGATACATGGGCTAATGAAGCGATTGTACAAACTATCAAAACCAATTTCATTTTCTGGCAGGTATATTATGTTATATTTATATAATATATATATATATATATATATATATATATATATATATATATATATATTACATTATTACTTTTTTGTTAACGATTTGTTGAATATATGATCTGTAAATATATGAATTTAAGAAGACAGAAGTAGCAGTTTCAGCAAATCTCGCTCTCCTGCACAATCAACAAATCATGCCCAATAACTATACTTTTAAATATAAAAAAAGAAATAAATCGATATGTAATAAATCATTTTCAATTTTTTTTTTTGCCTCAGGAACAATCCATACATCAGTTCCAGGTTATGCAGTCATGACACCTGTATGTGCTTTCACTTTCATCATTTCTATAATTTTCCAGAATTATCTGATTGAAGTATATTTATCAGATTTTTATACAAATGCCAAAGGCCATTAATATGACCGTAAGAAGTGATGCACAGCCTTTTTCTATTAGAGTAAGTAATTTGGTCTTATTCTGCATATTTTGATTTGTTTTGTAGCAAATTTGCTTGGTCTTATATATTTATTATATATATTGGTCCCTGTATTTCCAAACTAGGAAGTATACATTGTGCTGTAGATTAACATCGCAAATCTACCCTTTTGGGATTCACGTATATTTGGTTGTTTTACATAATGCAGGAATCAATGGTGCTATTTGGCTGTGTATATATATGTTGTGCAGCATGAAATGATACTGGAGATAACTGAACTTCTACAGAAGAGGGTAAAAATATTACTATTTTCTTTCTTAAAATATGTAAAAACTTTAGTAATGACATGATTTTAGGTGCCTTTTTTATGTTTCTATCTGGTTTGATCTCTAATATAAATTTCACACAATTGTGTGTATGGTTTGAACTAATTAGTATTTACTTATTCTTTGGGAAATAGGATTATTTACTTGAGAAGATGAGACTGTAATTGTTGCTGAAGAAGTTGTTTCCGCTAAGACAGGTGAGACACCTGTTGTTGAGAGAGTGAAACTGCTGACAAAGATAGCACCAATGAAGCTCCTCCAGCCAGTGAAACTGAAACTGCCACCAGTCAGAGCACTGAACCAGAATCTGCAGATGATGAAACACCTGAGATTAATTACACTATTGGTCCCTTTGTTGCAATCGTAAATATATGCAGTTTCCAGAAAATATTTGAGTGAGTAATTTGGTCTAATACTGCATATTTTGAATTGTATTGCAGTGACAAAAAACAAAATGAAATCTCTTCACAGGCTATAAGTGATCTGTTAATTGACAGATTTTATCGTCTCTAAATTGAATTAATGATGTCAAAGCATGACTACCGTCTTAAACCGAGTATGTACTCTTCTTTTGCCTTTCAAATTAACAGTTGCTAACAGAATAATTGCCCTAGCCTTTTTTTCCTGCTATGTATTTGTACGTATCTCACATAATTACAATCTCTTGATTAACAGATTTTTTTATATCAAGTCACGCGAAAATGCTATGGGATATTAATTTTTTAAATATTGTCATAGTAGTTCCATGGGGAAGCTCAGATTCGATGAGCTTGGTGTTTCATATTACATAAAATCATCTTTGATTAATTTTATATTTGTATTACGTGATTTACGTTGGATTTAATGAGTTCAGGGGAAGTGGTGATTTTGGAATAGAGTGGAGTTGTTTGCTTAATAATAGAGTGAACTGTTAATGTGCAAATAAAGAAAATATGATTCAAATGAAGTGAATTAGAAACTTTTGTATCTGTGCTTAATAATTTGTAAAGAAAGTCAAGACCCTATCTGAATTTGGGCTTATTTATTTAATGAATTGGATGAGTACTGAGCACATGGTTTGTTCAAAAGTTAAAGAAAGGTTGATTGAATGTCTAGAAGTCAGATAAAAGAAAAGTCTGCTACCTGCAGAACCGAATACCATTTTTCTCAGGTTAATGTTTACCATCTAAGCCGTTGACTAATTAATAATATGTAGTACTCTGTATTGAAGCTTCAAGTTGACAACTATTCTTATAGACGCTTTTTATTTTTTTTATAAGTCTGTATTGTATTGGATTGAAGTAATCATTTAAAGATCAGGAATGTGATGGAACAATTTATCTAAAAAAATGTTTTTTTTTGTTTTTGTCGGTATCTAAAAAATGTCAAAACGTTAAAAGGAAATAGAGCTAACTTCAAAAATAAGAAATTGAAATTCCTGAATTGATTATTTTAAAGGTATAAGCGTTTTCAATTAAAATTGAAATAATTGAAAACAATGTTAAAAACGATTTTGACATCGAAATCTTTAAGTGATTATTTTATTAAACACAAATCTAGGGTTTACGTTGAATTTGATGATTTCATGAGCTTGGTGGAAGTGATGATTTAATCTTAGAGTGTGAGTCTTCTCTAAAATCAATCAAGTCCGAAGCTCAAACAAAAAATGTTAGACAAAGCAATAATGCCGACTCTTCTTATTTTGAGTAAATATATGACAGGAGAAAAATTGAGCAAACTTGAGCAGTATTTGGTATTCTAATGTGTAATACTATCATCATTTCAGCCGATATTAATTAATCAGTTTGTAAAAATGTAGACCGGTTTGTTTAATCTAATTTTCCTTTTGCATATTTGTTGTTTATTTGAATTTGCTTTTGATTTCATTATTTTTTTAGATCTCTTTTGTTTAATTTCTTATGTTTTGTTATATTTTAGGGTAGAAAAATTAAATAGAATAAGGTGGTCTTTTTTCCCATATTGATAAGGTCATAAATAATTTTTTTTTTAATATTTATAAGACTAATCATTAACTTATGTTATTATGTTACTTTGAATGAAAGTATATGTATAACAAAAAAAAGTATATGAGTGTAAGTAAGTGCCTTTTTAGAAGTGTTTATTTTATAGTAAAAAAACGTTATTAGAATAAAATAAAAATTTAAAAAAATTATTAAAAATAATTTTATAATCTAGAATCACTTTAGGTGTTCTTTTTTTCTTTCTAAAATTGCCTTTAGAGTAAAAAACACTTTTAAACGTCTAGAAGCACTTTTAAGTGACGAAATGCATTCTATTTTTTTGTGGTTGGATAAATATTTTTCAGTTTATTTTAGCCAGATTGAACCTAACCTAAACAAAAACTGAGTTATGAAACTAACGAATGAACGAGGTATATTATTTGTTATTAAGGGAGTTTGAGACACTTATTATTGAATATACAGTCTTTGTGCAATTGTATTATATCTTACCTTCTTAACGTGGCAACTCAAAGTAAGTAAAATTAACGATGAATTGGATTTTTTTCTCGAAGTGACTTCAGGCACGGGCAATACCTAGTATATATATATATATAATTTAAACACATAAAGAAAAGAGGAAACACCTAATTTAAAATGAGAAATATAAAAATTGAAATACATAAACAATGTTGGGAACCTATTAATTTTTTTAAGTAGAAATTACCCAAAGATCATTATCTTCAGTGATTTTCAATATATAAACTCATAATCTTTTAAAAATATTAATTAGTTCGTAATCTTGATTGTGTTTGCTGCTAAATCGAATGCTAAATGTTGTATTAAATTTGATGACACGGGCAAAAGTATTGCTCATGACTAAATTTTTAGGATGTTTTCTACTATATTTTTAGAGTGTTTTCTATGAAATTTTATAGCTAGATATTTGCAAGGAAGAAGTGGCCAATAGTGATTTTTTTCTATATCTAAAACAGTAACTCAAAGGAACTCTTATACACAACCCACAATTAACACAATTATGTATGTTCATAAATTTTAAGATTCTTTGTTCACGAGTTCCTAAAATCTGTAGTATCTTTATAAGTGGAAGGGTCTTTAGGAAAATAAAACTACCCCTTGAGAGTTAAATATAGATATCCTAGAGTCAAGAGATCATTAAATAGGATAGGGACACAATTATGGATCACTAAGGGAGGGCAAAGAACAACTCTAATCTAAGACATTGATGAAGCTCATGATATATATATATATATATATATATATCACCAGTAAGATGATGACCATACCATTTTGATTTTCAACTTTACATTCTTTAACCCTTTATGTAGTTATGCATATTCATAAACAGTTTAAATTATTGTGTGCATGTGCAAAAGACATGGGGGTCCTTAGAAGCACATAAACATGCTACACCATTAGAAGCTAAATTAAGGATCCTAATATATACCAGTTGTTCAAAACAAAATAAAACCTAATCTATGAGATGGAGTAAGATTTGAAGCGCAAGACAAATATATTTCAAAATGGGTCCCTAAGAATATATATCAAAATAGAATTTATATGACTTAGAGCTATACTACAGATCGACAATTTAACTACGACAGCTTACTGACGACAAGCAAGTTCCTCGGTAAGTTTCACAATTTACCGACAACAGCTATTTACCAACGAGAGCCCTCGTCGTTGATTCACCGGCGACAACATTTCGTCGGTAATGAATCAAAATGTCGTCGCTATATCTTTTTTCTTTTTCTTTACTTTTTTTGTTTTGAATTGTCGTCGGTAAATTAGCGACAACACGAATGTTGTCGGTATTGTTGTTTTTTACCGGCGAAAGTTAATTGTTTACCGACGACACGTATGTTTGTTGGTAAAAAAAAACGTTTATATTCTGGACAGACTGTATTTTTATCACTTAAAAACCCAAAACCCTATTTTTTCCTCCCCAATTTCTCCCAAAAACTTTAATCAACAGTTTTCTGCAATACCTTCTCCAATTCATCTTTCACCATTTCCAAGCTTATAATCAAGGTGGGTCATCCTCAATACACAATTTAATCCACCAATATTAGGTAATTTCTTGAAATTCTATATTTTTTAATTATCATATTGGGTGTAATTCTTGCAATTTTTATGTGATTAGGTTAAGTAATACATTATCAAGGTGGGACTTCATCATCAATCTCCAATTTCTCTCTCCAAAGCAAGGTATTTTCTTTAAGTATTAAACTTTTAATTTTTTATGCATGGATTTTGGTTTGTGTATTAGTTGCTATGAGTTATGATTATGTATATTTTTTGATTGTTTAGTTAATTATTAAGTGTAAATCATGCATACATTCATTTATCTCTATTATGTTTTCATATATTTTTGTATTTGTGTAATTAATTATATGAAATTGTTTATGTATTTATTGTGTTGTAATTTTATTTATTTATTGAGTTGTAATTTTATTTATTTATTGTGTTGTAATTTTATTTATTTATTGGTTTGTAATTATATTCAAGCTATTGGTTTGTAATTTGTATTATTTTTATTCACTGTGTTGTAATTTTATTCATTTTATTAATTGAGTTGTAATAATTATTTATTTTATTTTCATATGAATGTAGTTGTCTAGTTATCTAAAATTGTTGTTAAGAGATGGCTTCGGGTTTGGATAAGAGTTGGATCGATGAGACGGATTATCTCAAGCCAGAATATATTTTGGGTGTTATGGATTTTATCAAATATGCACAACAACAAAAGGATTATAGAGATCTTCTTTATTGCCCATGTAACTATTGTAAAAATTATCGCCGATTACCCACCCAGACGGTTAGGGGACACCTTTTTAACAATGGGATTATGAAGTCGTATCGGGTTTGGATAAAACATGGTGAGCAGTGTCATTCCCGAAGAAAATCCTATTCTGAATATAGTTAATGAAATGGCTGAGGTTTGTGACAATTTGAGACACAGTTACGATGTTGGCGGACATCAGGGTGACACCGAGATGAGAGACGCAGAAATTCCAAGTCGTAGCAGTTTCGAAAAACTGTTCGACGAATTGGAGACAACATTATATCCGGGTTGTAAAGCGATGAGTTCATTGAAATTCATTGCCAAGCTTATGCACGTAAAAGTAAAGAACAAGTGGACTAACATGTCATTCACCGAGCTATTGGAGTTGGTTGGTCGTATTTTTCCCAAACGTCACACTTTGCCTGATTCTTATGATGCATGCAATAAGAAGTTGAAAAGTTTGGGTATGGGGTATATTACTATCGATGTTTGTTTGAACGATTGTGCCATTTTTTCGAAAGAGAATAAAGACCTCAACAAGTGTCCAGTATGTAGCGAGTCTAGATGGGACCCAAAGAAAGGTATCAAAGTACCACATAAGAAGCTTCGTTACTTTCCGATTGCTCCCAGATTACAGCGACTATACGCTTCGAAGCACACCACTGAAGACATGATATGACACCATACCGAAAAGAGTGTCGATCCAGATGTGTTGCGTCATCCAGTTGATGGTGATAGTTGGAAGAGATTTGCACCGCTACGTCCTGAATTTGCTAGCGAACCTCGTAATGTATATTTGGGTCTCGGTATCGATGGTTTTTGTCCTTTCTCTATGCAGAACAACTCGTACAGCATGTGGCCTGTCATATTGACCATCTATAACTTGCCACCGTGGGTATGCATGAAGGAAACCACATTTCAGCTTTGTTTGTTGATTCCGGGTCCTCGTTCACCCGGTAAGGACATGGATGTCTACCTCCGCCCTATGATAGATGAGTTGGACGAGTTGTGGGGTAAAGGGATCCTTACGTATGATACCCATAAAAGCCAAGAGTTTACTATGAAGGTTTGTTTGTTGTCCACGACCAATGATTTCCCCGCTCGGTCATACACTTCAGGATGGTCGGGTCAAGGTTACATGGCTTGCCCAGAAGCAATGGATTCTACTCCGTCGTTGAAGGTGAAAAAAGGTGTGGTTTACTTTGACCACAAACGTTGGTTACCTATCGGTCATCAGTTTAGAAAAGAAAATGTTTTGTACCTGAAATCCGATCATAGGGGCCCACCGAGGAAACATAGTCCAGCTAGTATTCAGACACAGTTAGATGGCCTTTTGATTTTGTTTCTCGGTAAACACAAGGATTTTGGGGGCAAGGTGACGAAGAAAATAGGTACTCACGAGACCAACTGGAAGAAAAAGAGTATTTTTTATCGTTTTCCTTATTGGTCAGAAAATGTGTTAAAACATAACATCGATGTAATGCATTTCGAGAAAAATGTGTGTGATGCTCTTCTCGGTATAGTTATAACACTAGATGGGAAAGTAAACACAGATAACGTTAAGGCGCGACAGGATCATGAGGCTATGAATATCAGAAAAGAGTTGTGGTTGACATCAAGAGGAGCTAAATCGATTCTAAAACGGGGAAAGTATACGTTGTCAGCGAAGAAGAGAAAGATTTTTCTTGAGTGGTTACACGCACAGAGGTTTCCCGATGGCTTCGTGTCTAGTATGAGGAATAACGTTCAAGTCGATACGGGAAGATCATTGGAATGAAATCGCATGATTGTCATGTTATGATCCAGTATCTTTTTGTTTGTTGTCTCCCGGGACTTCTAGGTGATAAACCGATTAGCGACGCGATTATTGGGTTAGCTACGTGTTTAGAGTCGTTTGTAACAAGAATCTGAGTAGGAAAGAGTTGGAAGGCGGTAAGTCGAAAGTGGTTGAAGTGATGTGAAAATTAGAAATGATCTTACCTCCCGCGTTTTTTATGTAATGATCCACTTAGTGATACACTTATACGATGAAGCGTTGTTAGGGGGCCCAGTTCAAATGCGGTGGATGTACCCATTTGAAAGGTATTTGAAAAAGTTGAAAGAGTATATTCGAAACCCGACTAGGCCTGAGGGTTCCATAGCCGAGGGTTATGTGGCGGAAGAGCCGTTGACCTTTATATCACGGTATCTTAGTGAAGAAAAAACAGAGTTCAACGATCCAGGTAGATACAACAAACCACTGCCAGAACCAAAAGAGTTATCCGTTTTCAAGTCTCAGTGTACGTTAATTGGCAAGAAAGACTCAGGTTCTTTATCAGCTCAGAAGAAGGAGCACGTCAGTTGGTATATTTTGAATAACTGCGACGAACTCGAACCATATATGTAAGTAACGTTTACTTATGTATATTTGAATTTATATTTATATTTATATTTATATTCATATGTATATTTATATAAATATAAATATTTATATTTATATTTATATTCATACATATATTTATATAAATATACATGTTTATATATATATATATATATATATATTTATATTAACTTATTTATATTCATTTATGTTTTTAGTGAACACAAATCCACACTTTCGGGAACTAGTAGGCAAATAGAGAATATGCACCGTCAAATGTTTAAGAGATGGTTTTTGGAAAAGGTATGTAACTTTAGACGTTGTTTAAATATTATCTAATTTTTTAAAAAGTATTAAGTATTATTTTTGCATGACAGGTTCATGGAATAAAAGAGTTAGGTGATGTATTAGCTACCACTGAGATGGTATCCTTGGCAAGCATGTATTTTGGTGCAGTGCATAGATACGATTCATGTGTTGTGAATGGTGTCAAGTGGGTAACTAAGGGTAAAGGAGAAAAAAGAGTGACACAAAATTACAGAGTTTGTACCATGTACGATGATAGACCAAATTATGGTGAATTATTGAAAATATTGGAGGTTAAGTACACTAAAGGGTGCTCAGTTGTCTTATTCATTTGTAAGTGGTATAGAATGGGTGATGCAAGGACAGAACATGGGGTAACCTTTATCAACACATCAAACTATGATTGGGAAAACAAACCATACATTTTAGCATCGCAGGCTAAGAAAGTGTTTTACATTGACGAGATTAGTGCAAGAAATCAATGAAGGGTTGGAAAGCCGTTTGGGAAATAAATGATCGTCACGGATGGAGTCTCGAGTTATGGGGTTCGGAATCACTACCTACTAGCAACGAGAGCATCAGTATACCTTTGGTTAACACTGGCACGGTTTCCGAACCGGTGAACTTGGCAACTACTGAGGAGACCGAGATTGACCCATCTCATTTTCGTATTGATTTGGCTTTTGATATGGTTATTGATGAAAATGAGGAAATTGAAGATGACATGTGGGAAGAATATGGGGATGAAGAAGAACCTATAGAGGTTGATAGCGATGATGAACCTATAGATATTAGTGGATATGAAACTGATTAGGAGAATTTTTTTTTGGTTTATTTGTCTTAAAACATTTTGTTGGTTTTTGGAGTTAAATTTGAATTTATTTTGATACACTAACATTTGACTCAAATAGTTGACTAAATACCCTAAACACTAACATTTGACTCTAATAGTTGACTAAATACCCCAAACACTAACATTTGACTCTAATAGTTGACTGAATACCCCCAAACACTCGAGTTAGACTCTAATAGTTGACTAAATACCCCAAACACTCGAGTTTGACTCAAATAATTGACTAAATGCCCCAAACACTCTAGTTTGACTCTAATAGTTGACTAAATACCCCAAACACTCGAGTTTGGCTCTAAATGTTGACTGAATACACCAAACACTAACATTTGATTCAAATAGTTGACTAAATACCCTAAACACTAACATTTGACTAAAATAGTTGACTAAATACCCCAAACACTAACATTTGACTCTAAATGTTGACTAAATACCCCAAACACACGAGTTTGACTCTAAATGTTGAATGAATACCCCCAAACACTCGAGTTTGACTCTAATGGTTTGATCTTTGGTCGAGGTGTTTATTATAAATTGAAAGTTTGGATTTCGCGGGCTTTCTAATGATGATGGATACGAAAGAAAGAAAGAAAGAAAGAAAGAAAGAAAGAAAGAAAGAAAGAAAGAAAAAAGAATAAAAAACATAGAAGAAAGAAAGAAAAAAGAAGGAAAAAAGAAAGGAAAATAAAAAAAATAACGGCGACATTAAAGCATTTACCAACGAAATGCTTGAAATGAATATCGTCGGTAAAAAATTAGCGACGACATTCTTCATATTTGTCGTCGCTGATTGAAAACCAAATATTCATTGGTCAGATTGGGTGGTCCATTTTCCCGCCCAAGGGATTTACCGACGACATATGAAAAGTAGTCGTCGGTAAATAAGGACACGCAACAGTTGTGCGTATGACTTGTTGCCGCGTGTCACAATTAACGACGAAATATCCCCATTTACCGATGACAAGCATGACGTCAGTAAACTTTTAATCTATTAAACCCTACCGAGCTCATTTCTGAAACACAAAATCATCAAAAAACTATCAGAAAATTTCATTCCGAGCACGAAGGAGTTATTCTGAGGCATCCCAACACTCAAACAACATCAAATGTAAGTGATTTCATGCCAAAAATCTAGTGTTTATTCAATTTTTTCTTTTTTTCTAAATCAAATCCTAACTTTTTTATTGTTTGTGTTCTTCCTCTCTACTTGCATGACATGGATTCCTGGACATCTTCAACACAATTTCCACGTAATAGGTACACGAAATCCGATTCAAATCCTACTTTTTATTTTATTTTATTTATGAATTGTTTTTTTTAGCGCTTTGTATTTGATTACTTTTAAATTCCAGATTATTGTGTTAGTATTAGGGATTGTTTAAATGTTTTTGGTAGTTAAATACAACATGTAAATAGAATTTTCTGTAATTTTTAGCAAATTAAGGGTTTTGATGGATTTTTGGAATTATGGATTTTTCATAAATGTTATTGGATTAAATTGTAAATATGTGGTGTGAAATGTAGGTTTGAGAATTTGTGTATGTGAAGAATTTTGATGTTGTGAAATTTAGGGATTATGTGAAAATAAATATGGTTGATTTTTGTAAATATGAAAAATTCGAGGACTAAAATGCAATTTAAAAAATTTAAAAAATAAATTTAAATGACATTAGGGGTATATTATAAATTATAAAAATATAAGGACTAGAATGCAATTTATAATATATGGACTTTAAAAATTAATTTATATTTATTTTTGTAAATATGAAAACTTTAAGGACTAAAATGCTATTTAAGCAACTTTAAAAAAATTATTATAGACTTTAAGGGTATTTTTATAAATTTTAAAAATATAAGGACTAAAATGAAATTTATAATATATAGACTTTAAAAATTAATTTATATTTATTTTAGTAAATATGAAAACTTTAAGGACTAAAATGCAATTTTAAATATTTTAAAAAAATATTATAGTAGAATTTAGGGTATTTTTGTAAATATAAATAAAAACTAATTTATTAATTTTATTTAAATTATAGATGGCCGATATGATGCCTAATTATCATCGGGGTGACGGTAACGGGGAGGATCCGCATAGGAATCCGAACCACAACCTCCAAGACTGCCCGATAATATAAAATAATATATAAAATTCAATTAATATAAATTAGTAATTTAATTAATACTATTTCATTAAACAGTTAGGAGAAAAAGGCGACCTAGAACGATATCGACCCTAAAAACTGCCCAAGAGGCGAAAGAGAAATTAGGTGGGCCCTTACCAGTCGACTTTTGTATCCTCGATGATACGTGGAACCCCTACGGTACGGTGAGTATGGGAAGCACGTGGCCAAAAGGGTCCGCGGTCCGAGACACAGTCCCTCCTTACTATGACTGATGGAGTCAAGTGAAGCCACTCAAATCCACGATTCTTGAAAAACTCGAGAAGTTTCTCAACCTTGAAGAGTGGAGGGCCCGTGAAGATTGGCCGTATATCAACGGTAAGCTGACATCGTCTCAGTCCACTGCATACAGGCGGTGGAAATATAAACTTAAGGCCGATTACTTCGAGACGGACGAGTGTCCTCCGGAGGTGCTTCCCGAGGATTGGAGGAAACCTATGAGTTGTTCCGTGACCCGAACAAAAAGGTAATATTATACTTTAATTATTTTTTAACTTGAATTGTAACAGGCTCAGTCGGAGATTAATAAAAAGAATAGGAGATGCAGAAGAAGCCGAACAAGTCAGGTTCTAGGAACCAATCACAGACTCGGCACGAAATTATCGAGGTATAATTTCTTATAGTAAAAATAAAATTTATTAGTTATTTAATTTAATTTTTTTAGTAATTATAATTTTTTATAGTATATTTTGTAGGGGAAGCTGAAGATTGATACTAAGGACCCCCTGAGCTTTTTGGACGAGCAGACTCAAGAGGAGGTCCCACTACCACCGATAGGCGGTTATTTCGAGTATTTGGGCTATGACGGGGCAAAGGGAATCTGGCGGGACGAGAGATGGAAGCAGGCTAGTGTAAGTAGTCTATTTTCCTTTTTATTGTTTAAACTTAATTATTTAACTTTAAATTTAATTTTTTGTTAGTTTTATTAATTATTTATTTGAAATTTTATTACAGGGCGTCTATAGGGAGAAGCTTAAAGATCGGGTTATTGAGTCGCGGTCCCAATCTGAAGATGTTCTGGTGGAGAATCAAATAGGAGCGATGAAAGGAGACGGTACATGAGGTGATGAAACCGTCGAAGAGTAGACAATAGATTATATACCGACGATATTCAAGTTATGAACGTCGTCGGTAAAATGATGTATTAAAAAATATTGGGTCGGGCAATTAAAATTAAAATAATTAAATAATTAAATACCGACGCCAAGGTCGTCGGTAATGTCTCTAGATACCGACGACAAAATCGTTGTTAAATGTACACCGTTTAGCGGCGAACCACAACCAAGTCGCCGTTAAGGATCCACCTTTACCGACGACTACTTTCGTCGGTAAAAAAATTCCGTTTAGGGACGAGAGAACAAGAAGACGTCGGTAAGCCTTCAGTTTAACGACCGATTACTAGGGACGAGAAGTTACCGGCGAGTAGTCGTCGGTAAGCCGTTTTACTGACGAAACGCGGGGTTTTACCGACGACACGTGTCGTCAGTAAACAATCGCGCTGTTGTAATGGCAAAAGTGCCTAACAAAGAGAAAAGAGGCAAACTTGGTTTTAGCACAATCACGTTTAGTAGTGTCTTTGAACTGCTACAAGGAAAATGATCATATTTTTATATATATATATATATATATATATATATATATATATATATATATATATAAGTTTTTATATTGACGCATTTGTAATCTTATAGCGCAAACTCTTAAAAATTTGGATGCTTACCAATTATTTTCTAGCATGCCATATATTAATCAAATGGGGTTTAAAATTAATTTTTTCCTTTCCAAATGCTTTTACATATAATCTCTTGTGTAGGATTGTAAATTCACGGTCAAATAATATATGGATTTCTTTAAGACCCAAATTGTTTTGGAAGATATCCAAACAATTAGTTTATCTTAGATGTGTCTCAAACTTATGGTTGATAATATCTTCAATATCTTTTATTATTTCTCAAATTGATGCCCATCTTACGGAGACAAATCAAAAGGGGTATGTATACTTTTCTAGTCTTTGTTATTGTTTCGTTTTTCGATAAAAATAAATACCGCGCTATAAACGATTCATAGTATAAAGTTGGATTACTGGAGTATTACATATGAAGAACAAAATAAATGAAATTGGAAGATTTATATATAAATTGATGAGGAAGAAATGAAACATCATCAATTATCATCTAACAGTTTGTTAACTTGTAAAATTTAAAGCAAGTAAACTTGATTTATAATACAATATTATGCATATATGGAAAATGAAAAATATGTGAATAAGTTTATGAACATATGAAGAACATCAAAGAGATCGAGACAGAGAGTTGGAGAGAGAGTGCAAAAAAGGGAATTGAAGAAAAATGAAAAGAGAAAAAAATGAGTAATTCAGCTTTTATATCATAAATTTATCGGGTTCGGTGGGTTGAACATACTAGATCAATAAAAAATTAATACAGGAATTTATAATACAATAAATATAAAAAATACACAAAAAAATCTATCTAGTATTATGATAAAGAAATCTCAACTCTTCCCATGTTAAAAGTGTGTGTATATATATATATATATATATATATATATATATATGAACAAAAAAGTATGCAAAAGAACACCAAACAAAAAGATGGTTTCTTTTAACACTACTACTGTTCAGGTTTTTAGGGACGACAAACTTAGCGATGAGCGTTCGTCGCTAATATTCCTCGTTTAGCGACGACCTCCCGCGTTTGTCGTTAAGCAAATAAAAATTCTTCGCTAACATTATTTCTTATTAGTGACGACCCGTCTTCGTCGTTAGATAATACGAATTTCGCCGCTAGTATTTTAATTTTCTTTTCGATTAATTTTTTAATTGAAACGTTGTGTCTAATTTTATTTGTTTATTAGCGACAACCAATGTCGTCGCTATGTTTTAAAGTTAGCGACGCAAATTTGAAAATCTAGCGACGAAAACGCGAGTCGCCGCAAAAAAAAAACCTTAAAATAAACCGTGAGCAGTTAATCAAAACATAAAATACCCCATTATTAATTTTTTCTCCCACTTTCTTTAAAAAACCTAACACTTTTTTATATATCTATTTGTTATTTATTTACTTATATATGATTTTTTTTCTATTTAATAGTTTGTAATTTTAATTCATTGAAATTGTTGTAATTTTAATTATTTTATTCATTTGGGTTGTAATTTGTAATATTATTATTCATTTGGTTTGTTATTTGTAATTTATTTATTCATTTTGGTTGTAATAATTATTTATTTTATTTTCATATGCATGAGGTTGCTTAGCTATATTATATTGTTATTAAAAGATGTCTACGGGTCTTGAAAAGAGTTGGATCAAAGCCACCGATCTTCTGTCAGAAGAATATATTTATGGTGTAACAGATTTTGTCGAGTTTGCCGCCAAACAAAATAGTTTTAATGACTATATTTTTTGACCATGTACTCGTTGTTCGAATAATCGATATCCGTCACAAACGATTCAGGCTCACCTTTTAATTAGTGGGCTTATGTCCACGTTTGAGGTTTGGACAAAATACGGCGAAACACTAGACATTCCCGAAGAAACCGTGCCAAATCCAGAAAATGAAATGTTAAATGCATATGACGATTTGAGAACCAGTTCGATGTTGGTGGGCATTCGGGTGATACCGTGATGACAGAAGCAAATCAACCAAGTCGTGGCATTTTTGACGCTATGTTCAAGGAAATGGAGACCGAATTATATCCTGGATTTA
Source organism: Nemophila menziesii (assembly GCA_029959085.1). Classification (NCBI taxonomy): domain Eukaryota; kingdom Viridiplantae; phylum Streptophyta; class Magnoliopsida; order Boraginales; family Hydrophyllaceae; genus Nemophila; species Nemophila menziesii. The sequence goes on from JARWIR010000001.1 coordinate 107,577,389, forward strand.
CTGTAATGAGTTCCTTGAATTTCATTGCAAAGCTTATGCACATAAAGGTAAAAAACAAGTGGTCTAACACATCTTTCACCGAGCTATTATAACTGGTTGGGCGTGTTTTTCCCAAACCTCACAATTTGTCTGGGCCTTACGAGGAATGCAACAAGAACTTAAAAAGTATGGGTATGGGTTACACTACTATTGATGTTTTCTTGTATGATTGTGCCATTTTTTACAAGGAGAATGAATCTCTCGACAAGTGTCTGGTATGTAGTGAGTCTAGATGGGATCTTAAAAAGGGTAAGAAAGTACCCCATAAAAAGCTTCGTTATTTTTCGATTGCCCTGAGGTTGCAGCGTCTATACGCATCGAAACACACAGCCGAAGACCTGATATGGCACCATACCGTAAAGAGTACCGATCCAGATGTCTTGCGTCATCCGGTTGATGGTGATAGTTGGAAGAGATTTGCAGCGCTACATCCTGAGTTTGCTAGCGAACCTCGTAATGTATATTTGGGTCTCGGTATCGATGGTTTATGTCCTTTCTGTATGCAGAACAACTCGTACAGCATGTGGCCAGTTATATTGACTGTAAACAACTTGCCACCTGGGGTATGCATGAACGAAACCACATTTCAGCTTTGTTTGTTTATTCTAGGTCCTCATTCACCCGGTAAGGACATGGATGTCTACCTCCTCGCCATGATAGATGAGTTGGATGAATTGTGGGATAAAGGGATCCTTACGTATGATACCTATACGAAGCATGAGTTTACGATAAAAGTTTGTTTGTTTTCCACCACTAATGACTACCCCGCTAGGTCATACACATTAGGTTGGTAGGGTCAAGGTTACTTAGCATGTCCAGAATGCATGGATTCTACTCCGTCGTTAAGGGTGAAAAAAGGTGTAGTATATTTTGATCATAGACGATGGTTATCTACGAGACACCGTCTCTGGAAAGACAAGACTTTGTATCCCGATGAAGAAATGAGGGGCCCCCCGAGGAAATATAGTCCATCAGATATTCAAACACAACGAGATTGGTTGCCCATTGTGCTCCTGAGAAACACAAGGATTTTGGGGGCAAAGTGACAAAAAACGGGTCCTCTCGATTTTAACTAGAAGAAGAGGAGTATTTTTTATCGCTTACCTTATTGGTCGGAAAATCTGTTAAAACATAACATCGATGTTATGCATTGCGAGAAGAATGTTTGCGATAGCTTGCTCGGTACTATTGTAGGACTTGATGGGAAACCCAACAAAGATAACGCGAAGGCGAGAATGGATATTAAGGATATCAACATCAGAAAGAATTTTGGTTGATAACAAGAGGAGGTAAATCGTTACTCAAGCGAGGAAAGTATACATTGTCTACTGATAAGCGGAAATTATTTCTTGACTGGTTGAAGACACAAAAGTTTCTCAATGGTTTTGCGTCTAGTTTGAGGAATAATGTACAAAGCGACACGGGTAAGATTATTTGGTGTCGCCTAGGGTGTGATAAAAATAAGATAAAATTAAGTCAAGAAACTACGCACTCTCACCCTAGACAGGCACAATACTGCAAGTATTACATGACGTATGCAAGTTTTAGATAGTAAGTTAAGTTCGTTCTCAGGGACTTAAGTGTGTTAATCACGTGGGTAGGAATAACGAGTGAGACGTAAATAATTAAATACAGGAAATTAAAGCAAATAGATTTCTAAATTCTAAATTAAACTAAAGAAAATTAAAGACAATAAAGTAAAAGATTAAGAATATGAGATGAGAAGTATAGCTTAGGTTTTGCTAGTATGCACTAATCCTTCTAATTCTATTTATAAATCTAGTTAATAAGGGAGAATATTAGCTCTTGGTATACTTAGTCAGGATTCTAAATTCCCATACCTTAGACCTTGAGAGCGACTAAGGGGGCTACGGCACAACCATGACGAGGTCTCAAATAGGGTTATCAAGCGCTTTCAAGGCCCTAAACAGACACTACAATCAATTGGTGATATGGTGATTAAAACAAACCCTAATGACTATCTAGTTCTAGGAAAGACAATAAATCAAAACACATAAACAAATATAAAGTAAGTAGCTAATATCAGATTAAAACATATAATTCCTAAAGAAACTTAGATAGAAGAATTAGAATTCATAGTTTATACATGATGCAAAACCCAAGCTATGGGGAGTTTAGTTCATACCTGAAGGAAATAAACTAAAAGAAATTACAAAAGACATCATCTTGCTCTCTACAATAAACTGGAAGAATAAAACCTTAAGAACTAATTACTATGAGGAAAGGATTGCTAGGGTACTTTTACAAGTGATATAAGGGTGTATTTATAGGTGTTTAGAAGACCTAATTCGTTTTCTTGAGGAAGAGATAAAGTATTAGACTCCTAGCCCAACTCAAATTCGTATGGAAATAAAGATAAACACTGCTGGACCGTTTTGAGCATATCTTCTTCGTTATTGGTCGGTTTTTGCTCCATAAGATACCAAAAGAATCCTCACAGAATTATCTATGTCCCTATGAAAGAAAATTACCAAAATCGGCCTATTTCTTGGGGAAATCACCACTTCTTTAGGCGTGTACTGCATAATTCAGATTTAGGCAGCTTTTCCTTTTCCATCTTTTTAGCTTTTGTTTCCTTATCTCCAATTACCATGCTAATCTCTTTCCATAAGTTGTAGTCTTTGACTTGGAATCTAATTAAGCTCCATAATTATCTTTAAAGCTTCACACTAAAATAAACAATTAAACCCAATATGCTCTAAAAATAATAATTCAACAAATTAAGACTCAAAATAGGAAAGTGCACTATTTCTCAAGAAAATCGACATTAATGACTTCTAAAACACTAAAAATGATGTCTCATCCTAATAATAACCTATCACAAATGAGGAGATATCATTATTGGAATGAAATCCCATGACTGTCAAGTAATTTTGCAGTATCTTTTTATGGCTAGTTTACTCGGGCTTATAGAGGATAAAACAATTAGCGATGCGATCATTGGGTTGGCTAACGTGTTTAGATTCGTTTGAAACAAGAATTTGAGAGGAAAGAGTTGGAAGCCAGTAAGGCGGGAGTGGTTGAAGTGATGTGCAAACTAGAATTGATTTTTTGATATAATTATCCACTTGGTGATACACTTATACGACGAAGCATTATTAGGGGGTCCCGTTCAAATGCGATGGATGTGTCCATTTGAAAGGTATTTGAAAAAGTTAAAAGAGTATATTCAGAATCTTGCTAGGCTAGAGGGTTCAATCGCAAAGGGTTATGTTGTTGAAGATATGTTGACATTCATATCACGATATCTTAGAGAAGAAAAGACAAAGTTCAGTTATCCGGGTAAATACAACGACCCACTGACCAAACCGAAAGAGCTATCCATTTTTAAGAGTCAGTGTACACCCGTTGGTAAAAAAGAGTTCGGTCATATACCACGTAAAATGAAGGATCAAATCACCTAGTACATTCTGAATAATTGCAACGAGTTCGAAACATATCTGACGTAAGTAAACATAATTTATGTTTAAAAATTTATTTGCTCATTAATTATTATTATTTTCTTAAAATTTAGAGAACACGAATCCAAGTTATCAGGGACGGCTAAATCAGTGGAGGAGATGCACCGACAAACATTTAAGGAGTGATTTCTGGAAAAGGTACGTAACATGTATATTAATCAATAATTTAGACTTCCCTTTATGGAAACTTTCTTTATTTGTAGACCTTCTTTTTTTGGGAACTTTCTTTATTTGTAGACTTTCCCTTTTTGGAAACTTACTTTATTTGTAGTTTTTACCTTTTCGGAAAGTTTCTGGAAATGGAAACTTATTTTATTTGTAGACTTTCCTGATTTGACAATTAATGAACCCTTTTTACATTTGCTAGATTCATGCCATGCACATGGCTGGTGATCCAATAGCTACAATTGAGATAGTGTCCTTGGCCAGCATGTCTATGGCCCGGTCCATATATACGATTCATGTATCTTGAATGGTATTAAATGGGTTACGAGGGAAAAAGAAGAAAAAAGAGTGACTCAAGATTACAGAGTCTCTGTCATGTTTAATGAGACCCCTTTTTATGGTGAATTAGTAAAAATTATAGATATTTTATTTTTAAGCGTTTTTTGTTTTAGTTTTAAATTTCCGTAGCATGGATTTGATTTTAAATTTATGTTTTTTAAAATCTTACGTATCGATTAATTTTGATGTCTAATTTTGTTGTTTTAAATTTAAGATGTCATAAATAGTATAATTTAATTCAATAAAAAGAAAGTAAAGAAAAAAATTAGCCACGAGTTCTTCAACTTAGAGACGAGATTTAAGCAAAGAAATTTTCGCTAATTATTTGCGACGAGTTCTTAGTAAGAACCCATCGCTAACTACTAGCGACGACATTCAAGGTGCTTGGCGACGACAGTCCTCGTCGCTAACAATTCCCAAACTTTTGATTGGTCAATTTTGGCGGTCAGGATTCCCGCCCATTCGTATTCGCGACGACACGTAAAGTTAGCGAAGACACGTGTCGTCTCTAAGTACAGACACGCAAAGGTCGTACGTTACGTGACACGTGGCAAACTTAGCGACGAAATTTAATAAGTTGGCGATGAGAATTTTCGTCACTAAGTAAAAAACTCTATAAAATCCTATGCGAGCTCATTTGCTCACTGATATCATCACCAACAAATTTTTAATCCACCCCAAATCACCCCTTCCATTTCCGAGCATAACCCAAGTGTTTTCCAACCTTAATTCATTGCTAACAAGGTAAAATCCAACCTCTAATTTCATTTTTTTTTTCATTTTATTAATACTTTCTATATTCTAATCTTCAATTTTCTTTGATGTTTATGACAATCATGGCTTGGCATAGCTTCATCAACCTATATTGATCAATTCCACCGTAAAAAAGTGCAATTTTCATTCCTTTTTTGTAATTATTTTTTTCCATTTTTTATTGATTTTTGTGTGTGTTTGTATTTAATTTTTGAGCAATTCTGAGTTGTATAAGTATTTTTCTGGATGATTTGGTAGGTTTATTGTATGTATAACATGATTAATAAGTGATTTATGATTTTTAGGTACAAAAATTAATTTTTTCTATTTTTAATTAAATAAATGTGATTAAATATGATTTTTGAGCAGTTCCGAGTTCTAGATGTATTGTTCTGGATGATTTGGTAGGTTTATTGTATGTATAACATGATTAATAAGTGATTTTCGATTTTTAGTTGAAGAAATTAATCTTTTTTTATTTTTTGATTGAAAAAAAATGTGTTTCGATATGGTTATTAAGAAATTCTGAATTATATGTGTATTTTTATGGATGATTTGGTAGTTAATTTGTATGTATAACATTAGTAATATTTTTTTTTGTGATTTTTTAATATAGAAAATAATTTTTTTACAATTTTTATTTGAAAAAGATGAGTTTAAATATGGTTTTTAAATAAATCCGATTTTTTTTATATTTTTGGATACTTTATATTCATAAAATAATTATAATTATGATATGTAATTTTGTAAAATAGAAAACATTTTTTAGGGTTTTTAGAAACAATTTAGGAAAAAAATGTACAATAAATTAATTTTTAGGGTTTTAAGAATTCTTTGCAAAATTTTTTTTGTTTAAAATCCCTTGTAAGGAAAGTTTCCATTTTAGGATACTTAAGTTTTTAGAAAAGTTTCTTAAAAAGGAAATTTTTTTAAAAAGTAAATTCGGTGACTTTCCATTTTAAGAATATTTCTATTTTTATAAACTTTACTTTTTCGGAAACTTTTCTAAAAAGTAAAGTTTATAAAAATAGAAACTTTCCATCTTAGGAAACTTTACTATTTTATGGACGAACTTGTTGTTTTTTGATACAGAGTCCATTTGGATTGGATTAATATTATATTATATTTATTTCATTATATATCTATTATTTTTAATAATTAATTTAATTTATTCGATGGTTTGTAATAATTTATTTAATTTATTCGATTGGTTTGTAGTATTTTATTTAAATTTTAGATGGCTGGTGTAATGGCTCGAGGACATGACGGTGATGGAAGAGGCCTGGATCCTAATAGGAATCCGGATTGCACTTGATCCACCTGTGCCGGCCCATATGGTAATTAAAATATTTAAAATATAAGAATTTATCAATTTATCAATTTATCAATTGAAAATTAATTCAACTCGTTTTAAACCAGAAAAACGTAAAAGAAAGTCTCGAGGAACAAATTATTTAAAGATTGTCGTAGAAGCCCTAGAGAAACACGGTTACCCCTTGCCAGTAGAATTCTGCATGCTAGACGAGACTTGGAACCCGATTGGAGAGTATGGTCACCATGTCTCACAAGTTATAGGGGCGACTGTCCGAGAGAATGTCCCGCCTTGCTACAGGACCTGGAAGGAGGTGCCTAACGGGATGAAAGCTACTATTATGGACTGACTTAAGCAATTTTTTGACCTCGATAACTGGTGTACCAGATCCGACTGGCCCGAAATCCAAAAGCATCTGAACAAGAGCCAGTCGACTAGGTATAAGGCGTGGAAGGGTGAGTTGAAGAAGGCATACTATTATAAGAAGAAAGCACCACCAGATGTGAATCCAGATATTTGGAGGAGGAGTTGTAGGATGTGGGACCACAAAGACGCGCAGGTAGAAAGTTTTATTATTTAAAAAAAAGTATTTAACGTTTTTGAAATATATTAAAACAGATTCAGGCAAAACCTTACAAGGAGTTTAGGCAAAAACAGAAAAAATCGGGCAAGGCTAGTTCGATAAATTATTCGCAGACCCGAGAGTTCATTCATAAGGTATATTCTTTAATTTTCAAATATTAAATTACTTATTTTAATTAATTATTAATATATATATTTTTAAATATTAATGCATAGGGGAAGCTGAAGAAGAAGACTAAGGAGCCGTTAACCTGTTTCGACAAGTCTGCCCAACATGAGAGAGAACTTTCTAATCTTGGGTTTTTTTTTTCCGAGTATATGAATTACGACTCGGACAAAGATGGGTGGAGGAACCCGGACTATAAAGATGTAATGTGAGTGTTTGTTTATTTTCCTTTTGTCATTATATTTATTGAAATATTACTTTCCTTTATCTGTTTTAGGAAACTTTCCATTCCAGGAAACTTTTCATTTCAGGAAAGTTTCTAAAATGGAGACTTTCCTTACTTGGAATGTTTCCCAAAACATTAGTTTTTTAAATTGACTTTTTTTAAATACTTATTAATTAACTTTTCATGACTTGTAACATGATGTGTATAGGTGGAAGCTTAAGGAGATTATTTGCGAGGCCGTTGAGTGTCATCAGGTGGGAGCGCCCCTGAAATGGCGCTAAAAGATCAAACAGACACCATGAAAGAGTCCGTTGAACAAGTTATGGGCCCTCCGAAGACGGTTTGGGTGACCGAATTCGGACATGTCTATAAGAAGGTACGTGTCTCCCAGTCGGATCCCGAAGTTAGGCGAAATGCAGAGAGGCTAGATGTGATGATGACGGCGATGAACGAGCTTCGCGCGCTTCAAGGTCATCCCCCTATCGAGGCTACCCCTTCATCGACTCCTTCCACAGCTACCTCGACTGGCGGTCACTATTCGATGAGCGTGCTTGACAGAGCTATGGCGGCGTTGAATGATTTGAGGGCCGCTCAAGGCCTTGCCTCGATCTCCCCAAGCACCGAGAACAGATGGAGATGATGACGATGACGATGAGGATGAAGATGGTGATGATGATGAAGATTTGGATGCTCCTTGATTTTATTTATATTATATTTTGATGTATTTTGAGTACTTTTTATTTTATGTTTGACTTGATCGGTTTTGTTTGACTTTATTTGCGATGTTTGACTTTATTTACGGATTTTGGTATTAATATTAATTAAATTTTAGTTTTCGATTAATATTTGAGATTTTTAAATATTTATTAGATATATTTGTATAATTATGCAAATGAAAATAAATTTATAAATATAAAATTATAAATTAAATTGAAAAAAAAATTAAATTAAAAACAATTAATTAATTAAAAATACGAATAAAGAAATTATTAAAAATCAAAATTTTAATTCAGAATTCGAAATAAAAAGAAAAAAACATATTAGCGACGAATAGGTCGTCGCTAGAAATAAATGAAAGTCGTCGCTAAGTTTTGGAATAATTAGCGACGACAAAATGGGGACGAGGTAAGTCGTCTCTATATTTTGTAACAGCGACGAAATACTTTCGTTGCTAATAGTGAGAATTAGCGACGACATTGGTTGTCGCAAAAAGGTCCCACGAATTCGCGGCGAAACCACTATGTTTCGTCGCGAAGATTGACTTTTCGCTACGACTTTCTAGCGACGAAAAATTAGCGACGAGTTGTCGTCGCTAATCTACTTTAGTGACGACTTTTCGCGCTTAGAGACGAACGCGGGTCGTCGCTGAAAAGCCGAACTGTAGTAGTGTAACAAGAACATAACTTCAATTGTAAATAAAACCAAACAAAATCTCAAATCACTTACCAGGAATGAATCTAAGATTTCTAAAATACTACGAGTAACCATGTCAAATTCTTGGGTCAAAAGCATTTTTAAACTCACTCAATAGCTTGAAAATTTATGTTTTTGTGTTTTTCGAAAAAAAGTTACCGAGACCTATTCATCTTCCCATCATCTTTGTAATTTTAAATCTAGATGGGTATATATTGGAAGAGGCTATGCTTTAATTGAGTTTGGAAAAATAATGATTTCTTACCCCATAATATTTTAAAAGATTTACATTCTTTTTACCAAATATTTTTTAAAAAAATTAATAAAAAAATTAACATTATCTTACTTTATAGTATATTTTTATTTGACATTCTATTATAATAAATAACATATATTACTCTGTTATAGTTATTTATTTGGTTATTATTATTATTCAAAAGTAATTATAATTAGTTGTATTATTAAACAAAAAATATTGGATTACTTTTCTATTGAAGTAATGTGTTATTATTAATTTTGATTATGTCTATCATATCGATGATTATTAGTATAATTCATGTAATTTTAGTTATTAATTAATGAATACATGATCTACAAATGTGAGGTTCAGAACCAAATAACGTATATATTGCGATTATTTCAAGTATATAGGTTATTTTTATATGGGTTTAAAATATATTTATTTATAAATACAAGGATTAATAATACAAGATTTATCAAATAATACACAAAAAAGAATTTAGATATATATTATAAAAGAAATTCTCAACTCTGCCCATGTTAAAAACAAACACAAAAGAACACCAAAAACAAATATGGTTTCTTTTAACAAGTCCATTATCTCAATTGCCAATAAAATCACATAAAAGCTCAAATCACTTCCCAGCAATGAATCTAAGATTTTAGAAATACTACGACTAACCATGTCAAATTCTTCTGTAAAACGCTTTCTCAAACTCACTTAATAGCTGCTTGGAAATCTATTATTTTTTGGGGCGTTCTAGAAAATGTTACCGAGACCCATTAATCTTCACATCATATTTGTAATTCTAAATCGAGAAAGGTATATATTGGATGAGGCTATGCTTTAAACGAGTTTGGAAAAATAATGACTTTTTACCCCATAATTATTTTAAAAGATATACATTCTTTCTTCCAAATATTTTAAAAAAATTTAAAAATAAAAATAACGTTATCTTACTTCATAATATGTTTATATATGTCATTCTATTATAATAAATAACATATATTACTCTACTACAGTAATTTATTTGGTTATTATTATTCAAAACTAATTATATTAGTTGTCTTATTTAACAAAAAAAAAAAATTGGATTACTTTTCTATTGAAGCAATGTGTTATTATTGATTTTGAATATATCTATGATATCAATGATTATTAGTATAATTCATCTAATTTTCGTGATTAATTAATCAATACATGATGTACAAATGTAAGGTTCAGAACCAAAGAACATATATATTGCGATTATTTCAAGAATATAGGTTATTTTTATATAGGTTTATGATATATTTATTTATAAATGAAGGGATTAATAATACAATATTTATCAAAAAATACACAAAAAAGAATCTATATATGTATTATAAAAGAAAATATCAACTTTACCCCTCTTCAAAACAAACACAAAAGAAAACCAAACACAAATATGATTTCTTTTAACAAGTCCATTACCTCAATTGCCAATAAAATCAAACCAAATCCCACATCACTTCCAAGCAATGAATATAAGGATTCTGAAATATTATGATAGACCCTGAGAAGGAGTAAGTTTTGAAGCGGAAATATTCTTGAATATAGGTCACTAAGGCTATATTTGAAAAGAGAATTCATATGACCCCGAACCAATAAATATCTAACAAGAGACAAGAGGCAAAAGTGGCTTTAGCACAATAACATTAGTGTCTTTGAACTACTAAACACAAATGTTCATATATATGATTAGGATGAACAATCAGAAGTTGAATGATTACCTATTATTTCTTGCATGTCTTATTATTAATCTAATGAGTTTTAAAATTAAATATTTCCTTACTAAATGTTTTTACATAAAAACTCTTGTGTCAGAGTGGTGGTGGTCTTTGTTTTTGTGCTCGCGCGAAGTGGTGGTGTTCTTGGTGAGAAGCTGGATTTACGAAGAAGAAGAATGGATATCAATGCAATTAATTCACCCTTGATTTTTTTTTAAAGAAGAACCAGGTCGGGGAAGAAGAACGGGGAAGAAGAAGAATGGGGAAGAGAGGGAGGGGGGGTAGGGGGTGCGGTGGGGTGGGGGGTTATTATATTAATTATATTTAATATTATAAAAACTATTAATGAAACACCTATTTTACCCTTAAGTTAACTTAATTAAACAGTTAATTAGTATTAGGGTTAAAAAAAATTGTGACATGGAATTGCCACGTCGGATTTAACGGAGAAAATGGACGGAAAATACGCCCAGGGGGTAACGGGTCACAAAAGTAACTCTTAGGGGGCAACGAGGCGCATTTTAAGACTTAGGGGGCAACCTGTCAATCGCGTATAAACCCAGGGGCAAAAGTGCTATTTACTCTAAATATATTTTCAAAATAAAAAATTAAAATTATCTCTCTTTTAAATATATTTTTATGTGTTACTTCATTATTGTTAAAAGATATAATACTCTATTGTAATAATTTCTTTGGGTAATATTATCCAAAAGTAATTATTAACAGTTGTATAATTAAAAAAAATTATTACTTTTCTAGTGAAGCGATGTGTTATTATATATTTTGAATCTTGAACAGTACACCTGTAGAAATTGATTGGGCGCGTGAGATGCTATTGTGGGGTGTTGTATAACTCGAAAATAGATGTGTGGGATAAGACAGAAGGGAAATCCACCTCGTCGAATTTGTCTTTATGTATTATGATACGTATACCCTCGAGGACTCATAAAAACCTACCTTGTGAGGATATTGACATCCCTCTTAATCGGGAAATCAAGCTCTACCTTTAGATTACAATGTTGTATCCTCGGCTTGGATCATCAGAACTTCTTCGATCTAGGTCAAGTATCGACGTAATATTTTTGTTTATCAATATCCCTATGAATTATTGAGATCAATATCTTTTGCTCGGATGTGATTGAAAGGTATAGGTTTGTTTTCTTTTGTGATAGATTAATCAATTCACAAGACATCCTTTTGTAGGTTTATTAGGTCTAAGTGAGGGATTTTTTCCTGGTATTCGACATATTGTACTTTTCCTTCTTCTTCTGGACATATTGATATTTATAGAGTTTTTGTGACTTAATTGTGTTAAGTGAGTATATTTTGGGTACATGGTTGACACAAGATTCCAATTGCTTCATTTTTATCATTAAGAACTGTTGTCATTCCTCCTTTCTTCGGTACACACTGAACTGGGCTCACCCATTCACTACTCGAGATGGGACAAATAATTCCCGCATCTAAAAGCTTGATCACCTCTTTCTTCACTACATCCTTCATAACGGGCATTAATCTTCTTTGACCTTTAACTGAGCGTGCGTTATCATCTTCAAGTATAATTTTGTGTTGACAATAGGATGGACTAATGCCTTTGATGTCAGGAATTGTCCAACCTATTGCCTCTTCGTTGGCTCTCAACACACGCAACAGTTTATCTTCTTGAGGACCTGTTAAATTCGCTGAAACAATAACAGGTAGAGTTTCATTAGTACCTAAATACGCATACCTCAAGTGTGCTAGTAGTGGCTTTTCTTCCAATTTCGGAGGAAATTCAATTTAAGGTTTCTTTTTAGGAATAATCTCCCCCGGTTCTCTCACAGGTTCATAGGCAAGACGCCTATATTTTGGATTTTCAGAATTGAGTGCTGCCACTGTTTCGGCAAGCTCTTCCATCATCTCAGGTGAATCTAATGTCAAAGCGGCCTGCAGGATATCATCAAAATTTAAGCAATTAAATACCTCTTGCGATGCCTGCTCAACTACATCCATTCTGAAGCAATCTTCCTGAGAATCTGGGAACTTCATAGCTCGGAACACATTAAATTAGACTTCCTCGTCTTGTATCCTCATCGTTAATTCGCCATTTTCTACATCAATCAATGTACGCCCCGTGGCTAGAAATGGTCTCCCCAAAATAATGGGGACATTCTATCCGCGTCGTATTCAAGTATAACGAAATCAACGGGAAATATAAGTGTACCTGCCTTAACGAGGATATCTTCAATTCGGCCTTCAGGATGTGCAAGAGACCTGTCCGCCATTTGCAAGACCATAGAGGTAGGTCTCGCTTCTCCAATTTCTTGCATATCAAAGATCGATTTGGGCATCAAATTGATGCTTGCACCCAAATCGCATAGTGATTTTCCTTTCCATTCTTCCCCAATCGATATCGGAATAGTGAAACTCCCCGGATCAACTAACTTTGGAGGTAATTTACTCTGGCAAATCGCACTACACTCTCCAGGAAGACCAATCATCTCATTCTCACAATAAGGCCTTTTGTTAGTGAGGGCCCTCTTCAAAAACTTCGTATACTTAGGAATATCTCGAATAGCCTCTAGTAACGGAGTATTAATACTTAGCCCCTTCACTCTATTAAATTATTTTCAAAACTCGGCCAAATCACCCTTTTTCTGAACTCGAGAAGGAAACGGTGGTGGAGGGCGATTACTAACAATATCATCTTTCTTCTTTGGAATTTAAATTGGCCTCTCTATTTCTTCAATCTCAACATCTTTCTCTTTCTCACCCACTTCCTTCTCGTTTATTGGAACTTCTTTCTCTTTGATAACGGTAAAAGGAGATGGAGGAAGGTTCTTACCACTTCTTAGTGTAACAGCTTTACAATCTTCATGTTGTCTCGGATTTTCTGTGTCACTAGGGAGTTGCCCTTGTGGACGCTGATTAAGCTGTTTTGAAAATTGCTCTATTTGATTCTGTATTAACTTCATATTTGCTTCAGACGCTTGTTGACGTTCCATAGCCTGTGTCTGAAGAGCAATTAAACTTTCAACGGTTTTTAGAAGGGTAACTACTCCTTCTTATGGATGGGCATGTAAGGCTTTTTGGTTCATGGTTTCATCGTAAGTGTTTTGAGGAGCTTGTCTATGCACGTAATTACCCTGATTCTGTCCTCCTTGATAATTGTTGTGTGGTCTTGGATTGTATTTGTTACCTTGGGGACGCGGCTGATACGCATATGTAGGTTTGGCTGCCCCATTAGGATTTGAGTATTGAAACCCAGGATGGTTTCTGTTAGGCTGATATCCATTACCACTCGAATTATAGTTCCCTCTATTGGAGACAAACATCACCGGCTCTTGATTATTTGGACAACTTTCCTCATCGTGATCATCTACCCTACAAATTGAACACATATAAACCTCTTGTGCAGCTTGCACATCTACCTTCTTACCCGAAAATCCCTCTTTTACAGCTAGTGTAAGTTGTTTCAACTGTTGCTCTATAGTAGTTTGAATCTTATTCTCAAGCGTAGCAAATTTTTCTTCAATATTAACATGATTCACTCCTTTAATCGGTGTTCTTACTGAAGTCCACCCAACTTCATTTTTTACTATTCTTTCTAAGATAATTTTTGCATGAACGGGCTGAACTTGAAGAAAACCTGCACCACATAACAAATCCAATTTTTCTCTCGAAGTCCCATCAAGGCCTTTGTAAAATATTTTTAGCTGTTGTTGTTCTGTAAAGCCATGATCGGGAACTCTACGCAAGCACATCTGAAATCTTGTCCAGCTCTTACCCAAAGTTTCATCATACTCTTGACGGAAATGTGTTAATTCAAGTTGATCATCTAACCTCATGTTACTTGGGTAGTACCTGTCAAAGAAAGCAGTTTCTAATTGGTCCCAGTTTGTTATCTTCGTAGGATCTTGTGTATCGTGCCATTCACTTACTCCATCAATGACAAAAAATCGAAACGCAGCAAAATACAGTTGTTCTCTTTTTTTTGGTACATGGGTTGCGGGATTGCTTGCGTGCACCCGACTAATCCCACGGGGATATACACGCCTCCCCATGTATATTCCCAGGTAAATCAGAACTAGGTGACCCATGTTCAGGGAGGAGTTCGAGCCTTGTACCTCTTACTTTACATCCGTTAGGGAGGGGATTCGAACCATAGACCTCCGCTTTAAATGCTGAAGAAAATAGCAAGGCTCTGGCCAGTTGAGCTAGCCCCTTGAAGCCCCTTGTGTGATGTAAGAATCACATATCTGCTTGAATTTCTGTACAGCTCGGATAGGATCTTCTCCTGGTCTACCACGAAAATTTCCAAAATTTTGGAATTGAGCTAACATACCCGAATCTGGACGAAATCTTGGAACATTAATATCTGGAGTACCTTCTCCTAAAGCAGGAGCACGAAATGGAGCTTCTGGTGGACCATTAACAAACCATGGATCTTGATTCATCACTATCTGAACTTGAGGATTAGGATTTAGTGGCTGAACTTGAGGAATAATGCCCGGTGGCACTAAAGGTTGGCCATTTGCGTCTAGCTGGCCTTGTCCGTTATTTTGTTGGTTCTGAATATTGATATTCTCCATTCTGTTAATTAATTCTTCTACTTCTAAGGCTTCTTGTTATCTCCTTCTCTTGTTAGCAAGTCTGATTAATGAATCTGGATTATTAAGGATCGGAGGTGTTGGCTCTAGATCCTTAAAGAGTCTTCTTCGCATACACCAAACCTAAAAAACCTGAAAAAGCTAAACAAACAAAAAGCGTAAAACTGAAATAAAAATAAATGCAACTATCACTAAAGGAATAAACACCGTGGTCACACGCTACCGTCCCCGGCAGTGGCGCCAAAAACTTGGTGGTCCTTTGTGTGTTCTAAAATAAATGCAAAAGTAATCGAACCACAACCGCAAGTGTACGGTTGTCCCAAGTAGTAATAATGATTCTAGGATCGTTCGCAGGGACGGTTTGGTTAACTACAATGCTTATCAAATAATGAATGGTTGCACTTATGAAAGCAATTAAAAGATAATATGATTGATTGGTTGTTTTTGTTATTTCTAAGTAATAAAAGACTAAATGGAAAATGCAATTAAAAGCTAAGACGCAAGTATGAGAAGATAGAACTTGAAAACGCAAGGGGTCTTCCTAATCCTATTTCGTAACCTATGCTGTTTAAGGGTTAAATTGGTCAATTACAATGGTCGGGATTCTAAATTCCTTATACCCCCGTCAGGGTGGACTATAAGGCTATCCTAGAGTGTCACTAGTCCCGTCAGGATAAATATGATCCACTTTTGGATGTTTAAGTTAATTACCTCATTGGCCCTAGAATTAGCTAAGTTTGTCAGAATCAATAGCTTCTATTCTAGATTGAATAAATATTTCTGTACCTAAACCCTCCGTCAGGATGATCAAATCGCCACTAATTGGAATAGCCTAGATACTAACACCTGTTCCTAGTTCATGACTCTAAAAACAGTAAATATTCTCAATTTATCGAAAAGAGTAAAAGCCACAATCTTATTTAATTTAACAGAAACCCAAATTCAACATATGAAATTCAATACGATTGGGAATTACCCATATAGCATTCTCAAGCACTAAAATGTGTTTAGCTCATATTAATTAAAAATAAAACTAAATTAAATAAAATGGAATTCATATTGTTTACATAATTAAAGATAAAAGAAACCTAATTTCCGGAATTGGAATGACTGAGAACGAAGATATAAACCCTCTCCAGCTCTTGCAACTTATTCTTTCTTCCTTCTGTTGCTTCTCTCTGATGTTTAATCTTGTAGAATGTGAATTGTTGTGAAAATAGAAGTCAAAGGCTCCTTTTATAAGTGGAAAAACGGATTAGGGCTTGGACCTAAGAATAATACACTAATTAAATGTCCAAGCCCAATTTGTAAGCCCAAAATCCTGTAACTGCTGATACACCTTCACTAAAACGGCTTTTCCCGCTTCGTTATGACTCCGATTGACTTTATTCTAGTTGCTAAAGTTCCGTAACTCGATAAGGAATGTTTTCTCTTCGAAGGTCAGCGGCTAAATCATCTCTTAAGCGCCTTGAAATCAGCAATCTTTGGCCTGGAAAACAGATTTTCAGCTCTAAAAACAATTCTTTCAGGATTTATCTTTAAGTCTTGACTCCATATCACGATCTTTGACTCTCTTCTCGGATTCCATTCCTAGCTAATATTCAAAACCTACAAACTTTCCACTAAAATACACAAGATTATGCGCAAAAGTTTAATAAATAAAAAATACTAGAAATAAAATAGGAATTCCGGATTATTGCATTTTTAACTCAAAAGTCTATCAAATTAATCAAATAAACACCAAAAATGATGTCTCCTAAGGGTCGAAAATAAGAACAATTAGGAAGACATCAGCAATGCACCTGCCATGTTCCAGAGGTGCATGATGGCGATATTTTGGGACATGATTGATAAATATTTGGAGGTTTTTATGGATGATTTTCCGGTGTTTGGAGATAGTTTTGATGATTGTTTGAATAATCTTGAGAAAGTCCTTGTGAGATGTAAAGAAAAAGATCTTGTGCTTAATTGGGAAAAATGCCACTTCATGGTTCAAGAGGGAATTGTGTTGGGACATAAAGTTTCAAAGGCAGGGATGGAGGTTGATCGTGCTAAAATTGAAGTTATCAAAACACTACCACCTCCAGTTTCTATTAAAGGAGTGAGAAGTTTCTTGGGTCACGCAGGATTTTATCGAAGGTTTATTAAAGATTTCTCCAAGATCGCCAAACCGCTTTGTTCTCTACTTGAAAAGGATACTCTTTTTAACTTTACTGAAGAATGTCTTCAAGCGTTTTTTACGATTAAGGAGAAACTAATCTCTACAACTATTGTAATACCTTCTGATTGGAAAGCTCCGTTTGAACTTATGTGCGATGCTAGTGATCACGCTATGGGTGTTGTGTTGGGACAGAGGAAAGACAAGATCTTCCACACGATTTATTATGCAAGTAAGACTTTCAACGCTGCCCAGATGAATTATACAGTGACAAAGAAAGAGATGTTGGCCGTGGTTTATGCGTTTGATAAATTCCACTCATATCTGATTGGAAAGAAAACTGTTGTATACACGGACCATTCAGCTATTAGGTACCTTATGGAGAAAAAGGACGCTAAGCCGCGTCTTATTAGATGGGTACTGTTACTTCAAGAATTCCACATAGATATTCGAGACCGAAAGGGATGCGAAAATCAAGTTGCTGATCATTTATCAAGGCTCGAAGGATCTGATGCAAACAAGGAACCGTTGTTGGTTAAAGAGGTATTCCCTGATGAACAACTTTTTGCTATTAAACATGCGTTTGTGCCATGGTATGCAGATCTAGTCAACCTCATTGTGAGTGGTGTATTTCCCAAAGATATCCACCCACAACAAAGACAAAGATTACTTCACCAGGCCAAACAATATTATTGGGATGAACCATACCTCTGGAAGATTTGTAATGACCAAGTGGTTAGAAGATGTGTACATGAATGTGAAATGGAAAAGCTCATTGAAAGTGGTCATAGTTCACCTTACGGAGGTCACTTTAAAGGCGATAAAACTGCAGCTAAAATTCTTCAATCCAGATTATACTGGCCTACCATACACAAAGATTGTCATCGTTTTGTCCAGTCATGTCAAAGATGCCAGTTCACTGGTAATATATCAAAAAGAGACGCGATGCCGCTTAATAATATTCTTGAAGTTGAAATCTTTGATGTATGGGGAATAGATTTCATGGGACCTTTCATCACTTCCCATGGAAATCTTTATATTTTGCGTGCGGTGGATTATGTATCGAAATGGGTAGAAGTAGTGGCAACACCAAAGAACGATGCTCAAACTGTGATTAAGTTCTTAAAAACAAACATCTTTTCAAGACATGGTACGCCACGTGTTCTCATCAGTGGTAAAGGCACCCATTTCATTAATGCTCCTCTGAGAAACTATCTTCGTAAGTTTGGAGTGAGACACCGTACTTCAACCGGGTATCACCCACAAACTAACGGTCAAGCTGAAGTTTCCAACCGGGAAATCAAATCTATTCTTGAGAAGACCGTGAATAAATCGAGGAAATATTGGTCTTTAAAGCTAGATGATGATCTCTGGGCTTACATAACAGCATTTAAAACACAAGTTGGGGCATCTCCATATCGCATGGTCTACGGCAAAGCGTGTCATTTACCGATTGAACTTGAAGCTCGAGCCTACTGGGCTATTAAAACTCTGAATCTAGACCCAGAATTGGCCGGAAAACAAAGGATGATGCAGTTGAACGAGTTGGAGGAGTTTCGTTATCTTGCCTATGAAAATTCACGCCTCTACAAGGAGAAAACAAAGCGATGGCATGATAAACGACTCCGTCCAAAGCATTTCGAGAGAGGACAAAAAGTTTTATTATACAACTCTCGATTTTCGAACTACCCAGGAAAGCTTAAATCCCGTTGGGGAGGACCTTACATTGTTACGAAAGTCGCACCTCATGGAGCGATTGAAATTGAACATCCAACCGAGCAACGGACATTCATGGTGAATGGCCAGCGTTTGAAGAGATACCTGACAGTGAGGACTTCGGGCGAGAGGAGACAATCCATCTCGTTGAATGCGCTTAGCCTGAGGTACACGTCTAACTCAAAGACGTTAAACAAAAGTGCTCTTGGGAGAAACCCCTTGTTTTAATTGCTTTTTAGATTAGTTGTTTTTACTTTGTAGTGTATAATATTAAGTTAGTGTATATTTTTAAGTGTGTTTACAAGCTAATAGGAGAAAAAGGTAGTGCGTTATTATGCAGGAAACGAGTTTGGGGTCAAAAGGAAAAAGTTGGAAAAATTCGCAAGGCTGGCGCGGACTACCCATGCGGTATACCCCTATACCGCAGGGATGTACCGTGCCCTGAAAACCCGTACCACGGGTCGAGCACCACGGGTTTTCTACCGGGACGAGAAAAAGGATAGCTGATAGGTGCGGTGCACCGCACCCCTATACCGCACGCCCAAAACGCGTGCCACGGGGTGATGTACCGCGGGTTTTTTCACGGAGTTGGCGCGGAGTACCCATGCACCGCACCCGTATACCACGCGCACAAAACACGTGCCACGGGGTGCTTCCACGGGTTTTATACCGAGGCCAAAATTTCAAACAGCTACAACGCACGGTGTACCCACGCGGTACACCCATATACCGCGGGGATGCACCGCGCCAGGCGGTTTATGAAGAATTCAAAGCCTATTCAACTTCTTACCTTAACAGGATTAACCCTAGCCTCTCCCATACAAATTTTTCAGACCCAAATCCTATATATACATCTTAAAGCTTGTACAAACCTTCACAATTAACACAACAACTCCTCAAATCCTCTCCTTCATCTTTCATAAACACAACCTCTTCATCAAATTCATCACACTACACCATTAAAACACCATCAAATTCAACAAGCTTTAAAGATTTCTTCCAAAATTCATCAAGAAACCTTTCTCTTTCATAAATTCCAAGCAACAACTTCAAGCTACACCAAATTCTCTTAAAACTTTTAATCCATCCTTGGTATAACTTGAGTTGTGGTAAGACAAGCATGACTAACAGATCTGAAGCTATGGAATACAAGAGAAAGTGCTCTATCCTCGGGAAGAATAAGAAATTGCCTGGAGCCACCATTGAAAAGCCTATCACCATTGATGAGGCTACTGAAGAATCAAAAGAAGAGGCACCAGCACAACCACTACCAAAGAAGTTAACTGCTAGAATGTCCATACCATCAAGAAGGCCTTTGAAGAATATAAAAATTCAAGACCAAGGTTCTTCTACTTCCTCCTCTGAAATTGTTCATGATCTTCCTCCTTGGGCTCTCAAATTACAAAACGAAATCGAAATATTACAAGAAGATAACAGAGAACTTTGGACGGAAGTCATACAGATGCAATCACAGTTGGACGATTTTACCTTGGAAAGGGATATTGATAGTTATATTGACCCCTCTGCTTCGGAAGAGGATGAAGATATAATGGATCTCTATGGCCAACCAGGTAAGTCATTCTAATTTTTCTTAATAGCTTGTATGCATTAGGTAGTTTAGTTAGTTTTAAAATTTATTCCATTCCTGAGTCTTTTTCGAGTCGTGGGGACACGGATCACTTTTGAGTTGGGGGTGGGGATTCGTTGTCCTCATCTTCTTTTCATTTTTGCATAAAATTTTAAATTTTTAGGTTGAATTAAGGCATAGAATATTTTGAATGTACCTATTTGAGCATGATTTTATTAGGTCAATGATAGTAAGTAGTATGTTTTTGAAAGATGCAACAAATTTGTTTAGATGCATGTATGAAAACAGGAAATAAAAGATAGAAAAGTTAATGAGCAATGCTAAGAATTCACGTTGAAACTTAGGGATAGTTATTTGGTGTGTCGAACGTGAGGCTTAAAATTAGTTTAAAACCCGCTTGTCTATGAACTAATAAAGAAAACGTAACGAAATCCGGTAGTTAGAAAAATGACTAAGGCAGTTCTTTCATGATAAACACTTGAAGCCTTTATACTGTCTAACCCTTTTATTTGATATTTGTTATTATTTATCCGTCTTAGCCCCTCTGAGCCTTTCTAAAGCCTTTTATTGAACCACATTATAATCCATACCCTTAGTTTGTAGGACTTATCTATATGACCCGCACTCGAATCGCAAAACCTGAAGCAACTCGTTTTAAAGCTTGAGTTTGGGGTGGTGGGTTTCATCATTTGGGAACACTGGGTTTTGGGAATTATATTTGTGATTTTATTGATGATGAAATTGTCATTATTGTAACCCTTTGCCGGGGTAATAGTGAATGAAAGCTACGAGCTAAATTTGCCAACAAGGGCATAAAAAGAATGAATATATATATGGAAAAAATAGCGTGATATCTCGAACATCAAAAAGAGAATCATAGCTATATGAAAGAAAAAATTGATATGAAAAGAAATTATATATTCGGACCGGCAAATCGTATTTTATATCATCAAAAGGTTTTTATTGGGTTTATTGGGGATGCACATCAAAAGCATCAATAAATTGGGTTGAGTGAGAACATCTTCGAGTGAAAACTCAAGCTCTAGGGCGACTCGTTGATGGCTAGTGAGGAGAGAGCCAAAAGCTCACTTTTCATTATCCAAATATACCACACCCGTCCTTAAGCCAAGTTATAACCAAAGACCTTAGGATTTCTAACTACTAGATGGAGAAACAAATTGAGCTATTAGGTAATAGGTAAGTGGACCATTGGATGCTGTATTTGGGACCTATGAACAACCTATAGC
This sequence comes from Nemophila menziesii, assembly GCA_029959085.1. NCBI lineage: Eukaryota > Viridiplantae > Streptophyta > Magnoliopsida > Boraginales > Hydrophyllaceae > Nemophila > Nemophila menziesii. The sequence continues at coordinate 107,599,156 of JARWIR010000001.1, forward strand.
CATTAACCTAAACTAAGTTATCATCCTCTCCTTCTGGCATTGCGAAATTAATCTTATCTTGAATTTATGGATTGTTGATTACATGTGTATTAAGCATATTTGTGCCTTAGTTCTTGAGAATTACTACATGAGACTTTTTAGATATTTATGCTCTAGGATCATTCATTATATTCTATTCTTATTCTCCTCCGACTTCTTCTTGTTTATTTGACTACCCTTTTGTTCTTTACTTTTATTGTATCGGGACGATACAACTTTGAGTTGGGGGTCTTGATGTCTCCTCATTTGTGATAATAAAATCTATTCATGAGACATCATTTTAGGCTTATTTATTAGTTTATAGGTTGATTTTAGCTTAGTTTAGTGCACTTTCTATTTTTGACTCTTTTTTTATCATTAAATCAAATTTTATTAAAATGAAAATCAACTTCCAATATCCTTACAAAACTTTTAGGAGCCTATTTCTAACAAACTAGAGATTAGGCCCAACTTTATAACTGCCCTATTACAAAATAAGGCTATTATAATTGAATATTACATTTAAAACTATTAAGACATGGCCCAATTAAATTTCAGCCCATATCTTCTTTAAAATCTCTGCCTTCTTCGTTTTGAACTTCCTTCCGTTCATTTTCACTTTGATCATATTGCTAATCTTCTTAACAATCTGCTGCTCATTAAGGGAATTAGCTCCATGGATTCTTTCATTCCTTTCGTTCCAAATGCAGTAAATATATGAGGTAATAATAAGGCTTAATATAATTATCTTTTCCGATCCTGAGATTCCGACCACATTCTCCACTAATTCATCCAAATTCGAGTGATTACAGTTAAGATGACAAATTTTTAGAATATCAGATAGTATTCTACTGGTAAAGGAACAATTTACCATAAGATGCTGCAAACCTTCAGTTTTCGCATAGCAAAAAACACAAAATGGATCAACAGTTAATCCCCAGCTAATCATCCTCTGCTTTGTTGGTAATCTATCTTGTATCGCGAGCCAAGAGATGAAAGAACATCTCGGAATATTCAGTTTAGACCATACAACTTTGTGCTATTTTACCTCGTCTAGATTAGCTCTTATTCTGCACAATGTTTTGCTAAAAGAGAATTTTTTCCTTTTACTTTCAGCCCATATGATCATATCTTCTCCTTGTTTTAGCTTTAAATCATTCACATAAGGCAACAGCTTACCTACACAAGGGGGTAATCTCCATCTATTTCCACCAAAGCAGCTATGAACTGTTCTGTCTTTGTTTATGTTGTCTTTATCAAATTCCACTCCAAGATACTCTTTAACACTCTTGCCTTCAATCCAGTTATCCCACAATAGATAAGTATTCTTACCATTTTTCACTTTATGTGAAATAAAATCATAAGCAATGCTCCTGATCTTCATAAGTTGTTTCCAAGTCCAAGAGTGGGCTTGCTTTATGTCTAAACTCCATATACACTTGTCTTGAATAATATTTTTGTGCACCGAAAGACTCCATAGATTAGTCTTCTGAGAGTACATTCTCCAAAAGATATATAAGAGACACACTTTGTTCAAGTCTTCCAAATTTGGTATTCCAAGCCCTCCATACTCTTTACCTGCGCAAATTTTCTCCCAAGATATTTTTGCACCACTTGCTCCATCTAAGTTTCCCCTCCATAAGAAGCTACTTATCTTTTGATTTAATTTATATATAACCTGTTTTGGTAACAAGAATACCCTGCACCAAAACAAAATCTTGCTAACAAGAACAAATTTTATTAACTAAGTTCTTCCAGCGTATGATAATAACTTTGAAGACCAGGCATTAATACTACTGCAAATTTTTTCCACTAATTTATTCCCATCATGAACAGATAGTTTCTTGGAGTTAAGAGGCACTCCAAGGTACCTAACTGGCATTGATCCAATTTTTATTTCAAGAATTGCAGATATTTCTTTCATCACAGTTTGAGTTGTTCCACCAAAGTATAACTCACTCTTGTTGAAGTTTATGTTTAGTCCTGATAGTCTAGAGAAGATATTTAGAGCCTCCTTTACTACACTAGCAGATTTTCCATCAGCCTTTAAGAAGATTAATACATCAT